>WNNG01000255.1:0-131643 GCA_018208015.1 Medicago ruthenica
TTCCAGCTTTCCTATTCAACCCATTTGTTGGGCTGAATTAAATAGAAAAATGGTTTTTGTATACCCAAACTCAGACATCTTGAAAGAGAAGGGTATAAAGAGAACCATGTGATATATGTCATAGATGGATGATGTTTGTTTTCGAGTTTAGAAAGAGTACCTTTAAAAATCAAAATTTACCACGTTTCGCGGCACTACCCGAGTTTGTGCAAGGTAGACTAACAACCGCGCCGCCTCCAGGATAACACAAGTCGAAGGAGGGAGAAGAGAAGAAAAGCACAGGAAGCATCAACTGTGATTTTCGGGGTGAGGAATAAGTGAGGCCGAGCTCTCCTTTTATAGGGAGAGTTCGTAACAAATCCGACGTGATTTTTGGGATTAAGTTAAGCGGATTTACTTAATCTTTAAGCACGCAGATTGAATCAACGAATGGATATATCCGAAAGGACTTCCGGATATTCTGTTGGATCGGATCGGAATGAAGTTTATCATTATCCGTAGAGCGCTTTCAGATAATAAAAATTAATTTAACAATTTCAAGTGACAAAAAATATATTCTTTTTTTGACCCGTGTAACGCCCCGGATTTACTTTGAATTATTTTCAGTTATTTTAATTGATGATGCGACGTATGTGTGATGTCTTGTTGTGTTTGTGATGTTCTTGGTGTTTTGGTGCCTTGTTAGAGGGTAGTGACCTTAGATTATAAGGAATATGAGTTTGAGCGAATTAGATCCTTAGAAGGCATAACCCAAATGTGGAGAAATATTGATATTTATTAGTATATTGGTGGTTGGGTTTATTTAATTGAATAAAGAAAAATTATAGTATTTAATTAAATAATAGTGTTAATAATTTAATTGGATTATTAGTAAATTAAACTAATTAATTAGAATTATAAAATAAGAAAGGGCATTTGTTGGCATTTAGGATTTAGGGTAGTTTATGATGAGAGGAGGAATAAAAACATAACATATCGTGTGAAACAAATTGGGAGAAAACCAAAGAGCGAAGAACGAAGCTGAAGCAGAGAGACCGGAAGGGATTCTACGGGAAGCGATCAATAGAGTTTAGAACCGGAAAACCTAAGGTAAGGGGTGGGTTGATTGCAATAATGATGGGGTATGGTAGACTCTAGGTATATGTGATTGTATGGATTTTGATCCCTTTTGTTCAATTCATGAGGTCTGTGATTTTGATGATGAAATTGGCATGATACATGCTGTTGTTGTGCAATATAATTGTTGATTGTGATGATTTTGAATGAATGAGAAGTTTGAATAATATAAGTTGCTTTTCCTGAGTTTTCTTATCTCTGTCCCGAATTTGAAATAAAAACTGGTATTGATCGGTACAGAATTGGTCTTAGGTGTAAACACAAAAGTTGTAGGTATGGATGTTAGTTTTCTAATGCCGTTGGTCTGACGTCAAAACGATTTATAGAACTTGAGTTATGGTCAAATTACTGCACGTAGGTCACAGTGAATTTTTATGGACTTTCTGCACAACTTTTCCGAATTTGAAACGAAAAACTGGTATTGATCGGTACAGAATTGGCCTTGGGTGTAAACATGAAGGTTTTTAGATAATTTTGTTAGCTTTCCAGTGGCTTTGGTTTGACGTGAAAATGACTTTTAGTTTTTTGAGTTATGATGAAAATACTCCAAGGAGGTTTTAGTGAAATTGTACGGTGACAGCATTCTCTGTTTCATGTTTTTGCGTCTTTTTCACACGTCTCTGTTTTAAATTGGTCTTTGGTATAAACATGAAAGTTGTTGATAATTGTGATATCTTTCTAGTATCCTTGGTTTGACATGGAAATATGTTATGTATAATTTGTTATGGTTTTACAAAATTGTATGATGAATTGTTGATGTTTGAATACGATGTTATATGATGAATTGTTGATGTTTGAATACGATGTTATATGACGTTGTTTATGATTGATGCTTGCATGTGTTTTGTTGTTTCATTTTAGAAGTCTCATTCATTGCATCTTGTGACGATGGCCTGAAATTATGGTAAAGCGACGTAGGCCCTGTTTGGCAAAGTGACGTGGGGCTCCAGCCTGACATGCCCTATTTGGCATTATTTTGCGACGTTTGGTACCACATGCATATAGGTAAAGTCGGGTCTCATTGCATTATGTGTCGATGATAAATTGTTATAACCGTGACGTGTGGCGATGTTCATGATGTGCTTGATGTGATGATGTTTGAATATTGGTGATGATGATTGTTTATGAAAATGATGTGTGAACATGAATAAGATGATTGGTGAGATAATGAAGTATGATCCTGTGCTTATGTTTTTACTTGCTCATTATTATGCTTTCGTTTAGATTGTTTGATATCTCACCCTTTTGTTTTTGTTGGTCCATTGTCTTTATATTGACAATGTGCAGATAACTCGAAGTAGCTTGCTGTGACGCTTAGACGAGGAGTACCTAGTGGTATATAGAATTGGGGTCGTGATGCTCTGATATTATGTAACACTGGGAATACGTTTGTCTTATGTTTTTGGGAGTTAACTTTATAAACTCCAATGCTGATTTTATTAAAGTATTCACTTTATGTTGAGTTTTGAATTATGACGAATGTTTCGGCTTTTATGCCATAGTGCTGATTATGAGTTGATATTATAATTATTTTCCGCTGCTAATAAAGAGATTTTCAGACATGATGTTGTTATCTTGAGGAGCCTGTTTGTTAATAAGTATGTTTTATGTTTTCATGATTTTGTGACATCCCGTTATTTGTTAAATACTCTGATATATTATGTGCTTATTCGCGCGGGGAAATCGGGGTGTTACAATTGGTATCAGAGCAGGTCGGTCCATCCGGCCAGGTTGTCGAGTCTTTAGTTTAGTGACAGTTGAGTACTGTCCTTAGACATTTCTAATCAATTATTTGATGTTTTGTGAACACAGAAGATGGTTAGAGTTGTTGAAAGACTACGATTTTAGCTTGAATTACCATCCTGGTAAAGCTAATGTTGTAGCCGATGCTTTAAGTCGAAAAACTTTGCATATGTCAGCGATGATGGTTAAAGAGTTAGAGTTGATCGAGCAGTTCAGAGACATGAATTTGGTTTGCGAAGTAAAACCCCAGAGTGTGATGCTAGGGATGTTGACAATTAACAGTGATTTCTTGGATGATATCAAGGAAGCTCAGAAGATGGATGTGAAACTAGTAGATTTGATGGTTGGTGAAAATCAACCCGAAGGTAGTGATTTTAAGTTAGATATGCACGGTGTGTTGAGGTTCCGCGATCGAATTTGTATTCCTGATAATGCAGAGATGAAGAAGATGATTTTAGAAGAAGGTCACAGAAGCAATTTAAGTATTCATCCGGGAGCTACTAAAATGTATCAAGACTTAAAGAAGATATTTTGGTGGCCAAAAATGAAGCAAGATGTTGCGCGGTTTGTGTATGCATGCTTGACGTGCCAAAAGTCGAAAGTAGAACATCAGAGGCCAACAGGCTTGATGCAACCGTTAGATGTTCCGGAGTGGAAATGGGATAGTATATCTATGGATTTTGTGACAGGATTACCGAACACTCCGAGGGGGCATGATGCTATTTGGGTAATTATTGATAGACTGACGAAGTCGGCTCATTTTATTCCGATCAATATTAGTTTTCCTGTATCAAAGTTAGCAGAGATTAATATTCGCGAGATTGTGAAGTTGCACGGAGTCCCGTCGAGCATTGTTTCGGATAGAGATCCGAGGTTTACTTCAGATTTTTGGAAAAGTCTACAAGAGGCATTAGGTTCTAAGTTGAAGTTGAGTTCGGCATATCACCCACAAACTGATGGACAGACGGAGATGACCATTCAGTCGTTGGAAGACTTGCTGAGGGCGTGTGTTCTCGAACAAAGCGGAACGTGGGACAGTTTTCTACCACTGATCGAGTTCACTTATAACAATAGTTTCCATGCTAGTATTGGTATGGCACCTTTCGAGGCATTGTATGGTCGGAGGTGCAGAACGCCGTTGTGTTGGCATGAATCTGGTGAAAGAGTTGTGTTGGGACCAGAGATTGTACGAGAAACTACTGAGAAGGTGAAATTAATTCGTGATAAGATGAAGGCTTCGCAGAGTAGGCAAAAGAGTTACCATGATAAGCGGAGGAGAGATCTTGAGTTTCAAGCAGGAGACCATGTATTCTTGAGAGTATCACCAGTGACAGGTGTAGGTCGTGCCTTGAAGTCGAAGAAGCTTACTTCTAAGTTTATTGGACCATACCAGATTTCTGAGAGGGTTGGGAATGCTGCGTATAGGGTGGCCTTACCACCGAACCTATCAAATTTGCATGATGTGTTTCACGTGTCGCAACTCCGGAAGTATGTTTCAGATCCATCTCATGTAATTCATATGGATGACGTGCAAGTGCGGGACAATCTAACCATTGAGACTGTGCCTGTACGAATTGAGGATCGGGAGATGAAGAAGTTAAGGGGCAAGGAGATTCCTTTAGTGAAAGTGGTTTGGGACGGAGCTGCCGGAGAAAGTGCAACATGGGAGTTAGAGAGCAAGATGCGAGATTCTTATCCGATGCTGTTTGAGTCAGGTAATTTTCGAGGACGAAAATATTCAAGTGGGGGAGAGTTGTAACGCCCCGGATTTACTTGGAATTATTTTCAGTTATTTTAATTGATGATGCGACGTATGTGTGATGTCTTGTTGTGTTTGTGATGTTCTTGGTGTTTTGGTGCCTTGTTAGAGGGTAGTGACCTTAGATTATAAGGAATATGAGTTTGAGCGAATTAGATCCTTAGAAGGCATAACCCAAATGTGAGAAATATTGATATTTATTAGTATATTGGTGGTTGGGTTTATTTAATTGAATAAAGAAAAATTATAGTATTTAATTAAATAATAGTGTTAATAATTTAATTGGATTATTAGTAAATTAAACTAATTAATTAGAATTATAAAATAAGAAAGGGCATTTGTGGCATTTAGGATTTAGGGGTATGTTATGATGAGAGGAGGAATAAAAACATAACATATCGTGAAAACAAAATTGGGAGAAAACCAAAGAGCGAAGAACGAAGCTGAAGCAAGAGAGACCGGAAGGGATTCTACGGGAAGCGATCAATAGAGTTTAGAACCGGAAAACCTAAGGTAAGGGTGGGGTTCTTACATTCTAAGGGATTGCATAATGATGGGGTATGGTAGACTCTAGGTATATGTGATTGTATGGATTTTGATCCCTTTTGTTCAATTCATGAGGTCTGTGATTTTGATGATGAAATTGGCATGATACATGCTGTTGTTGTGCAATATAATTGTTGATTGTGATGATTTTGAATGAATGAGAAGTTTGAATAATATAAGTTGCTTTTCCTGAGTTTTCTTATCTCTGCCCCGAATTTTGAAATAAAAACTGGTATTGATCGGTACAGAATTGGTCTTAGGTGTAAACACAAAAGTTGTAGGTATGGATGTTAGTTTTCTAATGCCGTTGGTCTGACGTCAAAACGATTTATAGAACTTGAGTTATGGTCAAATTACTGCACGTAGGTCACAGTGAATTTTTATGGACTTTCTGCACAACTTTTCCGAATTTGAAACGAAAACTGGTATTGATCGGTACAGAATTGGCCTTGGGTGTAAACATGAAGGTTTTAGATAATTTTGTTAGCTTTCCAGTGGCTTTGGTTTGACGTGAAAATGACTTTTAGTTTTTGAGTTATGATGAAAATACTCCAAGGAGGTTTTAGTGAAATTGTACGGTGACAGCATTCTCTGTTTCATGTTTTTGCGTCTTTTTCACACGTCTCTGTTTTAAATTGGTCTTTGGTATAAACATGAAAGTTGTTGATAATTGTGATATCTTTCTAGTATCCTTGGTTTGACATGGAAATATGTTATGTATAATTTGTTATGGTTTTACAAAATTGTATGATGAATTGTTGATGTTTGAATACGATGTTATATGATGAATTGTTGATGTTTGAATACGATGTTATATGACGTTGTTTATGATTGATGCTTGCATGTGTTTTGTTGTTTCATTTTAGAAGTCTCATTCATTGCATCTTGTGACGATGGCCTGAAATTATGGTAAAGCGACGTAGCCCTGTTTGGCAAAGTGACGTGGGGCTCCGGCCTGACATGCCCTATTTGGCATTATTTTGCGACGTTTGGTACCACATGCATATAGGTGAAGTCGGGTCTCATTGCATTATGTGTCGATGATAAATTGTTATAACCGTGACGTGTGGCGATGTTCATGATGTGCTTGATGTGATGATGTTTGAATATTGGTGATGATGATTGTTTATGAAAATGATGTGTGAACATGAATAAGATGATTGGTGAGATAATGAAGTATGATCCTGTGCTTATGTTTTTACTTGCTCATTATTATGCTTTCGTTTAGATTGTTTGATATCTCACCCTTTTGTTTTTGTTGGTCCATTGTCTTTATATTGACAATGTGCAGATAACTCGAAGTAGCTTGCTGTGACGCTTAGAAGAGGAGTACCTAGTGGTATATAGAATTGGGGTCGTGATGCTCTGATATTATGTAACACTGGGAATACGTTTGTCTTATGTTTTTGGGAGTTAACTTTATAAACTCCAATGCTGATTTTTATTAAAGTATTCACTTTATGTTGAGTTTTGAATTATGACGAATGTTTCGGCTTTTATGCCATAGTGCTGATTATGAGTTGATCTTATAATTATTTTCCGCTGCTAATAAAGAGATTTTCAGACATGATGTTGTTATCTTGAGGAGCCTGTTTGTTAATAAGTATGTTTTATGTTTTCATGATTTTGTGACATCCCGTTATTTGTTAAATACTCTGATATATTATGTGCTTATTCGCGCGGGGAAATCGGGGTGTTACAACCCGGACCCGGACCCGGACCCAAGCCCAGCCGGACGGCGGCGACGTCGTCGCGCGTGTGATATATATATATATATATTTTCGTAAGCGCTCACCCGTTCGCAAAAGTGGGTACCCCAAGGGCACACCCTTGGAGGTCATCCCCCACTTATATAAACACTACTAGTGGGTATGTCCTATCCAATGTGGGACATTTTTCAATTCATACCAACACTAGTTCTTTCCCAAGAGACATGTGTTTATTCTTTCCAACTTCCACTCATATTCACTAGTGTTCCAACAGATTATGTGATAAAAAGAGAGATATAAAGAAAATGAGTGTTGAACGAGTGTATAAAAATGATGGGTGACTAAATATAATGGTTGAATTAAATATGGACCAAAAAAGCAAAGTAATTTTGTTCTGGTGCACGGTGGTTGAAATCTGCTTGTGGCATTAGCTATTACATATCATGGTGAGAAGCTGACTGTTGATCGAATCATCTTCTAAAATGGTTTGTTTTATTAAGAGGCTGACAGTGTCAATATTTATGGTTTAGTTTGGTAGACTTTTAAACTCCTTCAGGATCACATTGATCGTAATTTTATTATTATAGCTTTAAATGATGAAGCTCTCAGTCAATATTTGGTGGCCTTTCTCTACAGAATTATCTAGTTAAGCTTGTTTGTTAACACCTGAGAACATGATCACGTCATGCTATGATTGAAGACTTTTAATACCTTAGCATAGAATTGGAGCATGATGCATGATGACACCTTGTCATTACGTAATTTGCTAAGAGTTTTTGTTAGTTTTATTTGCTTTCGTTAGCATTTTGAGACAGTTTGAGGTACAAAAGAGCAAGAAATCATCAGAGCCTGAAGAGACTGCATCGTGACACGATTTGGGAATCGTGTCACGATTTCCTAACCAGAGAAGAGATGAAATTCTGCCTACAAAATCGTGTCACGATTGCATAATCGTGTCACGATTAGGAGACCAGTTTGCGCAATCCTTGGGAGTTTTAATGAAGGATCGTGTCACGATTGCTTGCATCGTGTCACGATTTTGTGATTAGGTTGCCTATTTTAGCTGATTCGTTTTCAGAAACAAGGGGTCGGAAATTGGAAGAATAGAAGCGCGATTTTGAGAGCAAAGAACTGAAGCGGTGGCCACCCCATCCAACTCACAGTCAGTTTTTGTATGTTCTTATGTTCTTATTGATTAAGCTATTTTGTAATTCAATTATGAGTAGCTAAATTCTCCATTGTTAGGGATGAGATTAGCTAGATGATGACTCTTGTTTTGTAACCCTAATCTGATCATTGAATGAATTTATTGAATCATGTTTTCTTATCTTTGTGCTTAATGCGTTTATTGGTTGATCATCTTTAAATTGATGTATGATTCATATTGTGAAACGGGAGTGGAATGTATGAATGCTTAAGATAAGGAATTCTCGCCTTTGTAATCTAGGAATAGATACAAACCCTTGAAACCGTTTATTAATTCACGTCCGTTCATGCTTAATTCTGAATTGTAAAACTTGCTAAGGAATTAGGGTTTACTTTAGAATTAAAGTTTCTGTCGCTAAGGAATTAGGGCAAGATTATTTAAGAGAATTGGGTCGTGATTCATTAAACAAGTTCAGTGATCGTCGGTTAGGTAATTAACTTGAGTTCGTAGTCTAGTGAAGCTCATCCCTGACAAGCTTTTTATCTTTGAATTTCAAACCAATTTACTTTACGCACTTTTCTTTTATTGAAATTAAACAAACCTCGTACCCTTTTGTTCAATTGAGTAATCAAAATTACATTCGATTCGTTAACGCAGTCCTTGTGTTCGACACTCGGTTTACCGTTTTAAACTTTACTACTTGAACGATTTCGTACACTTGCGAAAATCGCCATCAATGCAGCAGGTCCAATCGACCAATCCAAAATCACATTCACAAATTAAGGAAAAATACATTATTGAAATGTAATGTTTGAAACGAATATAACATCCAAGACTGGCCCAATCCCAAGGTCGCAAAAGCTAGAGCAATAAACCTCTGTGATTACATTCAATTCTTCCTGTAGATGTCTTCACTAAATTTTAAGCAATACTGAGGCCTATGAAGCAAATCTCAAATACATTTGATCTTAGTACACTTTTGGTCATTGGTGGGACAGAATTTGCATTTGGTTTGGCATGGTTTGGATTAATGCTTTCATATTCGGTATGCAAGCAATCAAGATACACACACTTTTGGTCATTGGTGGGACAAAATCTGCATTTGTATTTGCTTTAGCATGTTTTGGATTAATGCCTTCATATTCTGTATGCAAGCAATCAAGAAACACATTTGGATTTTGTATAATTAGGTGGATTTGTTAAGAGTCCTACATTGGATGACAGATGACTTAAATATATGTTATGAGCGGGGGAAATACTCACCTTAAAAGTCGGTTTTACGGAGTTGTGTTCCAACTATAATTCTAAGATTGTACCCGAGTCTCCTCAAAGATCTATTAGACCATATGCTATCAGGTTTCCGCTATCAAACCGTCCACCATTTATATCCATGCATATATGTTTATAAGCGAGGGCAATCCTCACCTTCCAAGCTGATTTTAAGGATTATGTTAGGCCTAGCCACAAATTGTAAGAGGATTTAATGTTTTAGTCCCTCTTGACACAAAGACGAAACCAAAAATTTAATGTTTTAGTCACTTTGATTGCTTGACATTTATAATGGTCTACATTACACCTTTATATCCAATAATCAAAATTATAGTCTTACACTAACCAATGAAACTGATGTGTGTTATTCTTGAAAGTGATCATATATGATTTTACTACGATTTTAATATTGAGAAATGAGTAGAATGTTAAACTACTTTTAGATCAAACATTTGGAAGTCTATAATTCAAGTTATTTCCATCTTGTAAAAGGCTAATAGGATGTTCTCCAATGCTATCATATTTCTAATATTATTATTGTTTTATTGTTGTTATTGTATTATTATTATTATTATTATTATTATTATTATTATTATTATTATTATTATTATTATTATTATTATTATTATTATTGTTGTTGTTATGAGATTTACCATTCGATGATCCACGTAGTCCAATATTGTAAGGTATTATTTGATTGATCCTATAGATATGAAAACCATCACATATTTCAAATAACCTTTCTCCCAACCTTGCTTTCTGACAGAAAGATTATACACCAACGTTGATGCACTAGTTTCACCACTAATACGAGTCACCTTATCACTTGTTTGATATTCGGCAACCAAATCTTAACACACTTAATTCACCCTTTCTAATTCTAAGGAAAAATCATGTCAATAAATAGGAGGAAAAAAGTAATCCAACAATGTCATTTTATATATAGGATCCAAAACAACCCACATTCCCATCACCCCATTAATCAAACCTTAATACTTGCCAAGCTTCACTATCATATATGTTGCCATATTTTGAATGGTATCATTACAAGAACTTTGCCGCTCTCTTAAAGCTAACTTTATTTCACAAATTTTGGAAAAGTAATGGTTTAATGTCGGATACATAGCTACAAATTGAACAACTTGGTTACACTAAACAATTTCAAACTGTGATAAATTTCTCTTGCCATTTCCAATCTCCTTCACTCGGTAAAGATTTATATTGAGAAAAACGTATAAAACAATGTTTAAAAACTTCTTCATAAGGAAATTCAAAACAAGCATTAAATAAGTAGAGTTCCATCTTGTTTTACAATATTGTGCATGAAGGTGAAAAAAACAGAAGAAAGGGGTTGAATTGTGTTGACTTTTTCTTCTTTAAAAATAATTAAGACAAAGATCAGGTTCTCATGGAGTTCAGAATTTGAGTCTGAGGTTCTAAGCCAAAAACAGAGTTTCAGAGTCTGAGCGAAAGAGTTTGATGAAGCGGATAAAAGTTAAAGAGATAAAGAAGAGAAAGACACAAGGAATTATCCCGGTTCCTTCCACAATCCGGAAGTAGTCAAGTTCCATCGTCACTTACAAGAGATTTTTCACTATCATCCAATGATTACAAATTGCTCAAGCACAAAGCAAGAGACTTCCTATGCTCAAACACAAAGTAAGGGACTTTTATTGCTTAAACACAAAGTAAGAGACTTCTATTGCTCAAACACAAAGTAAGAAACTTCTATACAAACAAATATACAAATAAAGATGTTTGCATTGAACACTTGATATACAATCAGTGGTGTTCACAAAATACAACACAGAGATCAGACTCCAGACTTAAGAATTTCTAAATACGAAAGTTTGTATGAAATTCTAAGTGTTTTATGCGTTTTGAATTTGACAGAACTTTGGCACTTGTGAACCGTTTATATAGAGGTGAGGAATAGAGACGTTGAAAATATGCCACCACATCAAATAGAGTCGTTTGAAGAAGCTTGATCAAATCCATTGATTTGTTGCTTGATTTGGTTCACGTACTAGGAGGGATAAGATTTGAAACCTTTCATGAATATGGAATGAACCGTTGTTCAGCAGGGGACAAGGTTGCAGAGTATGAGAAGGCATGTGCAGGTAGTGGAGAACGTGGTTGTACAACTTGTCCTTTCTAGACAATGACATTAGTTGACTCCTTAAAAACCTTCAGAACTTCCATCGTATAAATCATTAAGCAATTCAGAATGTAGAGTCTTCAGTTGCACAGACTATGCTTCTATTTCTGAATTCCCATCAAATTATCCCAAAATATCATAGTTTGGACCATCAGAGTCTGACTGACTTCAAAATCTGACTTGCAACTAGCATCTCCTTGAATTTTCTTGCTCTTCATTTGTTCCTTCATAATCCTTGTATGATTAATTCCTTGTAAATTTTTATCTATGGTCCTGCATACTTGAACAAATATTAGCATATCCAATTGAACTTTTAATATCTTGTTATCATCAAAACTAAAGAGACATTGTTTAAACCTATTTTGTTCCAACAGTGCAAGCTTCTTTCCATAACTCATGTCCAACAATTGACATTTATCTTTAAATCTTTTCCCCCTCTTTTGTGTTGCAACCCAATAACCAACATTTTCCCTAGTCTTTTCAATCGAACTATAATTTTAATTTACACTTTATATGTTTCTTAATTCTCGATTATAAAGTCATTCCAAAATCCTTCTGGGGTCAATTTGAAGTCCTTATGAAGTCAATTTAAAGTACACATTTTATGTTTCTTTGGATAATTTTAATGTGCATTTGTTTTTTTTTTTTAAGAAGTTAAATATGTGCATTTGTGATATCCTATTCGAAACATCCCTATGAATTTAACTTAGTTGGTAGAGACATTACATAATATATGCAGTGGTTGAGGTTCGAACTCCAGACACCCCACTTATTCACCTTAAGAGGTGAATTTATAACCACTTGGCTTTCTAACCAAAAAATAAAAATACCTTGTTCTAAAAAATACTTAAAGAAACTTGGTTTAAAAACAAAACACGTAACAATCATGAATGATATAAGTTCTCATAAGTTTGTTATCATTAAAACATCTTTTATAAAAGAATTTGTGATTTTCTTCAACGGTCTTCCCATTTTTTATGATGATAAACCTATTGAATTTAAGATATCATTTGTGATTATGATCTTAATCATATAAACATATGGGATAAAGAACTCCCCCTCAATTTATTCCATAACATAAGTTAACGAACCCCCCCTCCTCAATTTGAGGAGGTATGAAATAAATAATTGAGATACAAATTATGCAAATAATTTATGAAAATATTACAGAAAACATTCATTGATGCAAACCCATGGTTCAAACACGAGATTAAACTAAAACAACAATGATCACAAATAACATCATTTGTTATTTGCCAAAAAGATCAGAATAAAACTTAATATAAATACTAAAATACTTATCTAATCAAGATGTAATTAATCACAAAAGTTCCTAATTTATCTCCCCTGTTTGTCGTTAACAAAAAGGATAACAAGTAGTAAAGTTACTTGTAAAGGGAGGAATCATTTGGCGATGATGAGGCTGAAGGCTCAAGCATGAGGATGGTCTCCAATTGAACATCATAAGTAGGTGTCTTGATTGGATATGGCAGCAACTCAAAATCACCCAAGATTTTGAATCAAATTCATTTCCGGGTACTCTAAGCAGCAACTTTTGAATAATTAATTGACCAAGAAACAATTCTCAATGCCACCCCTAGTTTTTTCTTGAATCCTTTTCTATTCCACTTTTAGTTTGGACAAATTTGGATGATACAACAATTTTTTCTTTTGATCCTCCATGCTCATTGATAAAAATATCTTTGGAGTCAAACTGGCGAGGGAAATTTGATAGGGTAGAAGTACTTGGATTTGAAGATTGAATGAAGAAAAATGGATCAGTTGTCTTTTGATTCCGCCAATCTTCAGATCAAAGAATATAAAAATGGAATAAAAAGTGATAGTAAAAAAATGGAATAAAAAGTGATAATAGACAATGGCTTAATGGAATAAATATTTCGAGCAAACTAATTTTGTTTTATATATGAATGAATGTACCCAGTGGAATATAATATTCTTAACAATGAAAGACCTTTACAATTTTCCTTTTTACATTTATTTTTATGTAACAACTCACTTTTATCTATAATCATACAATTTTCTTTTTTATATTTATTTCTTGCTTTGTGCACTCTTTATATTTATATTTCTCCTATTATTGTACGTTTTCATTTGTCCATTCATACCTACACTTTCTTGCATCGTAAATTCAATATTGTAGCCTCAAACATATCAACTAAGAACTCTTTAAATATTTAACTTGAGTCAGAAATTGATGTTTTGAGTTCGTCTGTTGGAAGGAAATATTTCCATGCTAACACCTAATGAATCTATACATTGATTAGAAGGAGAGGTTAAATGAATGAAAATTTGAAATTCAAATTGAAATGAAGGGAAGATATTTGTTAAAGACTAATATACTATTTTTTGTTGTTGAACAAAGACTACTTTACCTTCAAATAAAGAGATGTTGTTTTGTAACAAAAAAAATAGACGTTGTTTTTATAACTAAATGTGTTAAATATGTTTTTTGTCCTTATAAAATGTATCAATTTTTCGTTTTAGTCCATCTAAAATTTTTCTTCGATTTTTAGTCCTCCTAAAGTTTTTCATCTTCACTTTTGGTCCATCATTCATTTCAAGTTAACTCACATGTAGAATTCATATTTTTGAATAAATTTTTGTAGAAAAGTTTACAATATTATATGAATCTCTCCCAAACAAATTAGAATTTTTTAACAAAAATGAATTAAATATGAATTTTTATATTTTTGTCATTTAAAAATTCGTATTTAATTCATTTTTGTTAAAAATTCTAATTTTTTATGAGATTTTTTTTAATATCTTACACATTTCTGCTCAATTTTGTTAATAAATATAAAAGATATAAATGAGTTGACAAAAAAATAAGGACTAAAAATGATTATTGAAAATTTTATAGGGACTAAAAGTCGATTTTTTTAGGATTAAAACAAAAACTTGATATATCTTACTTACTATAAAAGAAAGGTGGTCTGATGGCTTCAAAACCCTAACCCTAATTGCATGCCCTAGCCTGCCATTTGCCTTCTTTAATGTCTTGGCTTTCTTTCCCCGCCTATGTGGAACCCTAATGCCCCAACTACCTTAATTAAATGATGCCTTGCCTTGCTTATTGAACTCGGCTGCCATTTTGCCTTGGGCATGTAACTCATAGCCATAGGCGCAATAAATGGTCCTCTGCACAACCGTGTTTTCACCTACACAAATAGGTCTAGACATTAGGTCTTATTGTAGGTATTAATTAACTAACCCTATTGAGCATAATGGCATTGAAAGCCACGTGTAAGTTAGGTCCTATGGTAGGTCCTATGCTCAATGCACCCTATTGTATTTAATGTCATCCATTGTCATAATAATAATTGGAACGGTGCTCAATGCCTCCAACCAAAAACCATATCACTTTAAGTTATTGTAGAACCTAAATTAGGATAGACATAGGTGCGATGCTCAATGCACCCATCCAATATAAATGAAGGCATTGAATGAGCGTTGGGTGGCTCAAGGGTATTCCCTACTTACTCCATTTGCGATATAGTAGTATAAAAGGGAGCCTTCATGCGCCCAAGGTATGCAAGCAATAGAAACCACATTAGAACCTTTGAGTTTTATTGTGCAGTCGTTCATTTCATGAGATAAGTAGGACGATTTTTGAGCAATATGGACATGTCTCCATATTTACTCGCCATTTATATGCATTGACCTATATGAAAAAGTCACGGTATGGAAAGCTCGCAAAATTCTGCAAAGTTCACCAAGAGGTCGAGGTATGATGACGCCAACAACCATGTTTTCACTGAGACGAACGAGAGGACTTCTATGTCTAACATCACTAATGGTAAATCATGAATCCATTCTTTGTTCAGGTGTCCTTGAACCGTGTTTATGTTGAGTTTCCGCATCACCAATATGAAAACATGTATTTTTCTGTTTCCACATCCCCTTAATTGGGATATCTATCTATATATATATATATATATATATATATATGATTGTATTAGTCTGTTGGTATAGTATAGGTCAATTCATCATAAGACTAACACGTTTGATGTTTACTTTGCAGTTATATACACCATCGAGTTTCAAAAGCGTGGTATAGTTATATACACCAGAATGCTTATCTAAATTTTCATCACACTTTTTTGATGCAACGTAATATTCTATAATGATATTTTTAATACACGTTGCTTGACTTGATTAAAATACTTGATTGAGTTTACTGATTTACAATAGACCCGCGCGAATGTATGGGGCGAAAGTCTAGTTAACAAGGAGAAAAAACACATTTAACCCTAATTAAACTGACATAGTAGTAGATATGAAAATTGGGTTGACAAGGTCCAAATTTACGTTTTGATTATTTTATTATTCGTTAAAATGACAATCTATTTGAGCAGAAGTGGCGGTGAACGGTAGAGATGCAGATGCTGATCCAAAATTCAAACCAAAAAACGCAATGGCAGTATTGTAATTACAATCACATCTCTGATTAAGTTAAAAATAAAAATAATTTAAAGCTTTTATAAAATTTTAAATTTAAACGGTTCTTCTCATTTTCATTTCATTTCGAAACGTTGGTGTAAAGGTGAACCATCACCATCATCATCATCATCATAATCTCATGGTTAGGGTTTTTTTCTGCAAATTTATTTACATCTCATCGTTAATTCTTTTTCATTTCACGATTTCATTCAGAAATCAGCGTATTTATGAAATTAGGGTTTTCAAAATTTGGGATCTCGTTCCGTTTCCGTTGCATTATCTCATTCTGTTTTTCGTTTGTGATTACAGGATAGCCACGATTCAAACGATGCAAAGCAAAGCCCTGCTGGTATGACCGCATTTGTAAGTTTTTCCGTCGTTTTTCTTCGATTCTGCTATTTACTATTTCAGATCTTCGATGTCTCTGGTTATTATAATCTTATGAATCTTGCTATTTTACACTTCGATTCCGATATCACATTTCAAAATCTATAATCAGAATAAGTGAAGCATAAAAATAATATAATTTAAGTGTGTTTAGAATCAATTTTGAAGGCAAAATCAATCTACTCAAGAGTAGGGGTGGGAATAGGCTAGGCCGAGCTAGGCTTTGCAAGGCCTAAGCCTGGCCTGCCAAATTTTTTAAGGCCTAAGCCTGGCCTGCGACCTGTCATAGGCTTACCTTTGAGGCCTGAGCCTGGCCTTCTGAAAGCCTGATAAGGCCTGCTAGCCTGTTTAAAAGCCTATATCATATGAACTTCTTTAAGTAAGCAATGTGATCTAAGTTTAAATAGACCTAGCGAACTAATAGATCAATTAGATTAAACTCTCTTTTAGTAATCAACATGAGTTTTTAGGGAATTTAACTATATATTGCATCATATTTCAATTCTAGTTTATAATAATACATTTGTATATGCGAAAATTAATGTATATTAATAAACTTAAATTACTAACAAATTTATATTTTAATTCAAAGTACAAAATATATTATAATAATAAATAATATTAATCATATTTACTTAAATAGGTCGGCCTAATAGGCTTAAGAGGCTTTTTGAATGGCCTGTGGCCTGGCCTTTTAAGCTAAATAGGCTTCTAAAAAAGCCTAGGCCTTCTCTATTTAAGAAAAAAGCTTGGCCTGGCCTGGCCTATCGTAGGCTAGGTCGTAGGCCCCTGTAGGCCGGCCTGGCCTATTCCCATCCCTACTCAAGAGTAACCAAATATGTTAAAATCAATTTTACACCTCCAGAATCAATTTTGACTTCTCCAAAAGTGCAACTATACGTACACTTAAGAAAATTGAAGTGTTCAAATCTAATTATGTGTCGGTGTCCTGTCGGTGTTCAATACCAATTACCAGACACTAATCGAAGTGTCTGTGCTACATAGATCTGAATGCAATATGCAAATTTTCATGTACTTAGTTTCAGGATGATTTTATTAATGTAAATGTCAATCAGTTTCTGACTTTTGTCCATGCCACTGTACTCTTTTCAGGTGCTAAATCTTCTTAAGCAGATGGTGAGTTGTATTGTCTAGAATCTTCAAGTTGCTTTACCAATTTTCAGAATATGTTTCCCTGCTGCTAACTAGATTTTTTTGTTTTTTTGTTTTGTTTTGGCCAGCAAAGTAGGTACCAGGCCATGTCTGACCCCATTGTAACAAAGAATATCCTTTTGGCATTCTTTAATTTAATTAAACTATTCTTAGAAACCAGTTTGCTAAGCAAAATAGTTTTAGAGTGGTGGTTAATGCTTTTGAACATTTTTTTCTTACTCATGCGATAAGATTTGGTTTAAAGAGGGTAGTCTGGTCAGATGATAGTAGATCTTAGCTGGCTTGCATTTTGTTAACTTATTCTGGGTTTATTATACTTAACAATCTTTCTAATGATGATTTTTGGTATTTTAGTTAAAAATTTAAATGGAACCTTTGAAGTTTGGTTATTTGATGCCTAAATCATAGTCTATTTTGTCTTGGCATCATTTTGCATTGTTTTATTTCTGTTTGTGCTGTTAACTTGTTAGTGATACAAATTTATTTCTGTTTGTAATTCTAAGCCAAAGTCTACATTACCCACTAAAATTGTGTATGAACCCAAACCGATAATATGATGCATGTGTAAGAAGGTAGAGATTTAATATACATGTTCACATGTCTGCATCAGTCACCTGATAGACCATGTTGTTGGGATAGTTATTGACATAACAACGGTTTAAACGGTAATTAATCACTGCTGCGAACTTTTGTATCTTGTCATTTTTTCTGTAAACCCAATGCAATCGCTATGATTTATTTCTCCATTTAGGGAAATTTGTATTAGCTAAGTCATGATGGTCCGTGTTACTGATTTTATTATAATATGGGTATTATAGACTTGTCCAATACTCAAACTTTGAAAGTAATGTTTTTCTTGACACCAATGCACTTTATGATAAGGGAAGTCGTATAATTGAGTTGGAGCAGAGCATCATTGACCTGATCCATCACCAGCAGCCCCTGTACTCTTTTCAGGTGCTAAATCTTCTTAAGCAGATGGTGAGTTGTATTGTCTAGAATCTTCAAGTTGCTTTACCAATTTTCAGAATATGTTTCCCTGCTGCTAACTAGATTTTTTTGTTTTTTTGTTTTGTTTTGGCCAGCAAAGTAGGTACCAGGCCATGTCTGACCCCATTGTAACAAAGAATATCCTTTTGGCATTCTTTAATTTAATTAAACTATTCTTAGAAACCAGTTTGCTAAGCAAAATAGTTTTAGAGTGGTGGTTAATGCTTTTGAACATTTTTTTCTTACTCATGCGATAAGATTTGGTTTAAAGAGGGTAGTCTGGTCAGATGATAGTAGATCTTAGCTGGCTTGCATTTTGTTAACTTATTCTGGGTTTATTATACTTAACAATCTTTCTAATGATGATTTTTGGTATTTTAGTTAAAAATTTAAATGGAACCTTTGAAGTTTGGTTATTTGATGCCTAAATCATAGTCTATTTTGTCTTGGCATCATTTTGCATTGTTTTATTTCTGTTTGTGCTGTTAACTTGTTAGTGATACAAATTTATTTCTGTTTGTAATTCTAAGCCAAAGTCTACATTACCCACTAAAATTGTGTATGAACCCAAACCGATAATATGATGCATGTGTAAGAAGGTAGAGATTTAATATACATGTTCACATGTCTGCATCAGTCACCTGATAGACCATGTTGTTGGGATAGTTATTGACATAACAACGGTTTAAACGGTAATTAATCACTGCTGCGAACTTTTGTATCTTGTCATTTTTTCTGTAAACCCAATGCAATCGCTATGATTTATTTCTCCATTTAGGGAAATTTGTATTAGCTAAGTCATGATGGTCCGTGTTACTGATTTTATTATAATATGGGTATTATAGACTTGTCCAATACTCAAACTTTGAAAGTAATGTTTTTCTTGACACCAATGCACTTTATGATAAGGGAAGTCGTATAATTGAGTTGGAGCAGAGCATCATTGACCTGATCCATCACCAGCAGCCCCCGAGAAGCCAAAGGAAGAAGAGTTGAAAAAAGAAGAGGGTTCAGATTAAGTGACATTTTAATTTCAATTTCTCATTGTTCTTGTCTTGCATTGCACAATGATTGGTATGGTGCATCAACTATCTTTGTCTATGTAGTGGTTCAGAAAACTAATGTGTTGTGTGGCTGCGTATAGCCGATCATTTGTAGCTAAATCACCTTACTCTTTTTATGATTTAGCCATACTACTACAATTTTATATTATAGTCACTTTGTTGCTCTCGTATCCTCTATTCCCGAGCATGCTATGTGTCGACGAATGAAAGAGTGCGTGACCTCAAATTCTGGGGCTGCTGTACTGATACCCATTTTTTTGGTACTCTATTCCATATTTTATTTAAAGTTTCCAACATCTTGATAAGTAGATCCATAAATTCAATTAGTTTTTTCTTATTCTTTCCTTTCAAACTTTTTTAAGCGTCGGGCATTTCATGAACATGTTACATTGTGAAGAATGTTTATATGCTATTGCCTATACATACGTACTTAATGTCCATTCCTATACATACGTTTTGTTTGGTTGTGTGCTTGATGATCCAGAAGTTGTGTACATCCCTGAAACATTTTTCTTTGGAAGACCTTCAATACACAATCACGGAGAGATTTTCTTGATGAGTGATGACCTCTTTTCTTATGCACTCTCAAGTTGTGTTTTTGGTTGGAAATTTTTGATGATAAGATTTTAATACCATAAAATATTTTCTTATGTTTGATTATGTTTCGCAGATCCGAAGTCCAAACCGACTATAATGGATCCCTTGAGAAATTATTTTTATCAGCCTTGTGCTTTGTCAATTGAGTGGGTTTACCTAGTACATTTTCCTCCCAATTGTGAAATAAGCACTTAACATTCATATTAATTTTTTTATTTTTTTATCTAAGCGTGTAAGTAAATCAAGTTGAGCACTTGAAACTTAGGCTGTGTGTTTATTTATCTGCTCCCAAAACATTCAGTTCATAAAGCATTTCTAATAAGCCACTAGTTGTTAGCCGGCACATTCTAAAAAAAAAGCTGGCACATTGAATTATGAAATAAATATATGAACAAAAATCATCTATAACTACAATGCAAGGGTTTACAACTTATTGAGCATTAGTGAAAAAGTAAAACTTAATACCATGGTTGTTTTATTTACAACAATTCAATCAAATTTATTCCATGGATGTTGATAGAACCTGTAAAATGAAGACGATGAAACTGTGTATTATTGAACGTAAACGGATGAGCTAAGAGCTCTATAATGGTGGCAAAACAAAAAATGAAATGATAATCAGAGCCTAAGCTCCTGCCCAGAGCTAAGCTCCTACCAGAGAGACATTCTCTCCTAACCAATTTGCTAGCAAACTTATATTCCAATTCTTACTTCCCCCCTTATAATCACGTTGCATATGCCCATTGCTACATCAGCAATTCCCTTCCAGCTTTCCTATTCAACCCATTTGTTGGGCTGAATTAAATAGAAAAATGGTTTTTGTATACCCAAACTCAGACATCTTGAAAGAGAAGGGTATAAAGAGAACCATGTGATATATGTCATAGATGGATGATGTTTGTTTTCGAGTTTAGAAAGAGTACCTTTAAAAATCAAAATTTACCACGTTTCGCGGCACTACCCGAGTTTGTGCAAGGTAGACTAACAACCGCGCCGCCTCCAGGATAACACAAGTCGAAGGAGGGAGAAGAGAAGAAAAGCACAGGAAGCATCAACTGTGATTTTCGGGGTGAGGAATAAGTGAGGCCGAGCTCTCCTTTTATAGGGAGAGTTCGTAACAAATCCGATGTGATTTTTGGGATTAAGTTAAGCGGATTAACTTAATCTTTAAGCACGTAGATTGAATCAACGAATGGATATATCCGAAAGGACTTCCGGATATTCTGTTGGATCGGATCGGAATGAAGTTTATCATTATCCGTAGAGCGCTTTCAGATAATAAAAATTAATTTAACAATTTCAGGTGACAAAAAATATATTCTTTTTTTGACCCGGACCCAAGCCCAGCCGGATGGCGGCGTCGTCGCGCGTGTGATATATATATATATATATTTTCGTAAGCGCTCACCCTCCAGGATAACACAAGTCGAAGGAGGGAGAAGAGAAGAAAAGCACAGGAAGCATCAACTGTGATTTTCGGGGTGAGGAATAAGTGAGGCCGAGCTCTCCTTTTATAGGGAGAGTTCGTAACAAATCCGACGTGATTTTTGGGATTAAGTTAAGCGGATTAACTTAATCTTTAAGCACGCAGATTGAATCAACGAATGGATATATCCGAAAGGACTTCCGGATATTCTGTTGGATCGGATCGGAATGAAGTTTATCATTATCCGTAGAGCGCTTTCAGATAATAAAAATTAATTTAACAATTTCAAGTGACAAAAAATATATTCTTTTTTTGACCCGGACCCGGACCCAGACCCAAGCCCAGCCGGACGGCGGCGACGTCGTCGCGCGTGTGATATATATATATATATATATTTTCGTAAGCGCTCACCCGTTCGCAAAAGTGGGTACCCCAAGGGCACACCCTTGGAGGTCATCCCCCACTTATATAAACACTACTAGTGGGTATGTCCTATCCAATGTGGGACATTTTTCAATTCATACCAACACTAGTTCTTTCCCAAGAGACATGTGTTTATTCTTTCCAACTTCCACTCATATTCACTAGTGTTCCAACAGATGATGTGATAAAAAAGAGAGATATAAAGAAAATGAGTGTTGAACGAGTGTATAAAAATGATGGGTGACTAAATATAATGGTTGAATTAAATATGGACCAAAAAAGCAAAGTAATTTTGTTCTGGTGCACGGTGGTTGAAATCTGCTTGTGGCATTAGCTATTACATATCATGGTGAGAAGCTGACTGTTGATCGAATCATCTTCTAAAATGGTTTGTTTTATTAAGAGGCTGACAGTGTCAATATTTATGGTTTAGTTTGGTAGACTTTTAAACTCCTTCAGGATCACATTGATCGTAATTTTATTATTATAGCTTTAAATGATGAAGCTCTCAGTCAATATTTGGTGGCCTTTCTCTACAGAATTATCTAGTTAAGCTTGTTTGTTAACACCTGAGAACATGATCACGTCATGCTATGATTGAAGACTTTTAATACCTTAGCATAGAATTGGAGCATGATGCATGATGACACCTTGTCATTACGTAATTTGCTAAGAGTTTTTGTTAGTTTTATTTGCTTTCGTTAGCATTTTGAGACAGTTTGAGGTACAAAAGAGCAAGAAATCATCAGAGCCTGAAGAGACTGCATCGTGACACGATTTGGGAATCGTGTCACGATTTCCTAACCAGAGAAGAGATGAAATTCTGCCTACAAAATCGTGTCACGATTGCATAATCGTGTCACGATTAGGAGACCAGTTTGCGCAATCCTTGGGAGTTTTAATGAAGGATCGTGTCACGATTGCTTGCATCGTGTCACGATTTTGTGATCAGGTTGCCTATTTTAGCTGATTCGTTTTCAGAAACAAGGGGTCGGAAATTGGAAGAATAGAAGCGCGATTTTGAGAGCAAAGAACTGAAGCGGTGGCCACCCCATCCAACTCACAGTCAGTTTTTGTATGTTCTTATGTTCTTATTGATTAAGCTATTTTGTAATTCAATTATGAGTAGCTAAATTCTCCATTGTTAGGGATGAGATTAGCTAGATGATGACTCTTGTTTTGTAACCCTAATCTGATCATTGAATGAATTTATTGAATCATGTTTTCTTATCTTTGTGCTTAATGCGTTTATTGGTTGATCATCTTTAAATTGATGTATGATTCATATTGTGAAACGGGAGTGGAATGTATGAATGCTTAAGATAAGGAATTCTCGCCTTTGTAATCTAGGAATAGATACAAACCCTTGAAACCGTTTATTAATTCATGTCCGTTCATGCTTAATTCTGAATTGTAAAACTTGCTAAGGAATTAGGGTTTACTTTAGAATTAAAGTTTCTGTCGCTAAGGAATTAGGGCAAGATTATTTAAGAGAATTGGGTCGTGATTCATTAAACAAGTTCAGTGATCGTCGGTTAGGTAATTAACTTGAGTTCGTAGTCTAGTGAAGCTCATCCCTGACAAGCTTTTTATCTTTGAATTTCAAACCAATTTACTTTACGCACTTTTCTTTTATTGAAATTAAACAAACCTCGTACCCTTTTGTTCAACTGAGTAATCAAAATTACATTCGATTCGTTAACGCAGTCCTTGTGTTCGACACTCGGTTTACCGTTTTAAACTTTACTACTTGAACGATTTCATACACTTGCGAAAATCGCCATCAAGTTTTTGGCGCCGTTGCCGGGGGAACTCGGAAGAAGCCAAACGGTTGCGGTTGTTTCCATTCTCCCTAACTGATGATGCTAAGGAGTGGTTTGATTCGTTACCAGCTGGGAGTATTACAACATGGAATGAGATGGAAGACAAGTTCTTGGAGCAGTTCTTTCCTACAACGTTGTTTGTGCGCAGACGTCAGGACATTTCCAACTTCCAACAGAAGGATGGAGAATCACTTGGAGAATCGTATAAGAGGTACAAGAAATTGTTATCAGCCTGTCCAGACCACAATTATGACAGCACAGTGCAGATGCAGATTTTTTGTAATGGTCTACGCCTTTCTACTAGACAAGTCCTTGACACAGCTTCTGGTGGTTCCATAAATTTCAAAACTGCTTATCAAATAATCAAAGTCATTGAAGCGGTTGCTCTGAATGAACAAATGGAGATGTATGACAGAACAGGTGGCACAAGAGGAGGACTCATAGACTTGAATCAACTCGAAGCTAAAAATGCTCAGAACATACTCACTAGCAAGCAGATTCAAGAAGCAGTATCAGCTGAAGTGACAAAGAGATTGGCAGCTCTCAATATAGGCCAACCTCTAATTGCTCCGGTTAATCAAATGAATACTGTGAAGTGTGATTGGTGTGCAGGTCCTCATTTTACCATGCATTGTGATGTACCCATGGATGCAGCTCAAGTAGAAGCGGTGAATTTCCTTAGTAACCAAGGGGGTCGTCAGCAGAACAATCCCTATTCCAACACTTTCAATCCAGGCTGGAGGAATCACCCAAACTTCTCATGGAAAACTCCACAAAACAACTTCCCGAATCCGCAACAAGGAATCCCGTCAAATCCTACTCCCCCAAAGAAAGCTGATTGGGAATTGGCCATTGAAGCAATGGCCTCAAGCGTGAACTCTCTCACTCAAGAAACCAGGGCCTCACAAAAGAACACCACTGCCTCAATAAAAAATCTCAAGATTCAAGTTGGTCAAATTGCCCAACAAATTGCACAAAGACCTCCTGGAAATCTGCCTAGCAACACAGTTGCCAATCCCAAAGGACACGAAAGTGTGAATGCAGTCATGACCAGAAGCAGAAGGGTTGAAGACTCACAACAACCTAAAGAGACACAAGGTGGGGGTGAGTCATCCGATGAGTTAGTTGAAGTGCCGGTTGAAGTCCGAGAGAATACACCACAAGAGGTAGCTGGAGAACCAGAAAATCCAAAGAAAAATGAGTTGCCAAAGCCACAGATTAAGCTACCATTCCCACAAAGGTTGAAAAAAGAAAAAGACAAGAAGAGTTTTGGTAAATTCCTTGAGATGTTCAAAAAGTTACAAATCAACATCCCTTTTGTCGAAGCTCTCGAACAAATGCCAACCTATGCAAAATTCATGAAGGACATCATTTCAAGGAAGATAAGCATTGGTGATGAAGATGTGATGCTCACTGAACAATGTAGTGCGGTGTTACAAAGAAAAATTCCAAAGAAACTCAAAGATCCTGGAAGTGTCACTATTCCTTGTACCATTGGGGATAGAACTTTCAAGAAAGCACTGATCGACCTTGGAGCAAGTGTAAGTTTAATGCCTTTGTCTATTTACAAGAAGTTGGGGATTGGAACGGTGAGAGATACAAGAATGACCTTGCAGTTCGCGGACAAATCCTACAAATATCCCTATGGTATTGTGGAAGATGTGCTCGTAAAGGTTGACAAATTCATATTCCCAGTTGACTTTGTTGTTCTTGAGATGGAAGAAGATGAGGACATACCGCTGATTCTGGGGAGACCATTTTTGCAAACTGGAAGGTGTATGATTGACTTAGAAGATGGTACGTTGACTCTAAAGGTTGACGATGAGGTGGTAAAGCTCAATGTTCTCCAAGCAATGAAGCATCCGAAAGAAAAGGAGGAATGCTACAGGGTTGACATACTTAGTTCAATAGTGAAAGACAAGTTTGAAGCCGAAATTCCAGCTTTACCACTTGAGAGAGTATTAAGCTCATCAGCAGCAGTTGTTGTTCTGGCCATGTTAGAAGCCTTCCCGTCCTATCACCGACGCACACCGACTAAATGGGAGGAGTTACATCCGAATGAAGAAGCTGTTGAGAAAAAGTCAAAGAAAGTACCGGTAGTTGAGCTGAAACAACTGCCCCCTCATTTGAAGTATGTGTTCCTAGGTGAGAAAGAAGAGTACCCAGCCATTATCAATGCAAGCCTGAATAAACTTGAAGAAGAAAAGCTCTTGAGAGTCCTGAGAATGCACAAGGGTGCGATAGGGTGGTCCATTGAAGACTTGAAGGGTATAAGTCCTACTGTGTGTATGCATAAGATCTTAATGGAAGAGAACTACAAACCGGTGGTCCAACCACAACGGAGGCTCAATCATACCATGAAAGAAGTGATTAGAAAGGAGGTGGTCAAGTTGCTTGAAGCTGGTCTCATTTATCCTATATCTGACAGTTCGTGGGTGAGTCCGGTCCAAGTTGTTCCAAAAAAGGGTGGTACTACAGTGGTGATGAATGAGAAGAATGAATTGATTCCGACCCGCACTGTCACTGGCTGGAGAGTTTGCATAGACTATAGACGGTTAAACACAGCTACTCGGAAGGATCATTTCCCATTGCCGTTTATTGATCAGATGCTCGAAAGGTTGGCGGGTCATGAGTACTACTGCTTTTTGGACGGGTATTCCGGTTACAACCAGATTGCAGTGGCACCTGAGGATCAAGAGAAACAGCCTTCACATGTCCTTATGGGATATTTGCTTACAGGAGGATGCCATTCGGGTTGTGCAATGCCCCCGCTACTTTTCAAAGGTGTATGATGTCCATATTCTCCGATATGATTGAAAAACATATCGAAGTTTTTATGGACGATTTTTCTGTCTTTGGCTCTTCTTTTGATAATTGTTTGAATAATTTATCTCTTGTATTGGAAAGGTGTCAAAAATCCAATTTGGTCCTAAACTGGGAAAAATGTCATTTCATGGTGAGAGAAGGAATTGTCCTTGGTCACCGAATCTCTTACAAAGGGATAGAGGTGGACCAAGCAAAAATTGAAGTTATTGAAAAACTTCCTCCTCCCACCAATGAAAAAGGCATTAGGAGCTTTTTAGGACATGCAGGTTTTTATAGGAGGTTCATTAAAGATTTTTCAAAAATAGCAAAACCCCTTACTAACCTGCTAGTAAAAGACACACCTTTCCAATTCAATGATGAGTGTCTGAATGCTTTTAACACTCTTAAGCAAAAACTGATAACAGCCCCCATTGTCACTGCTCCCGATTGGTCACTACCTTTTGAAATAATGTGTGATGCCAGTGATACAGCTGTTGGGGCAGTTCTTGGGCAAAGGAAAGATAAGTTGTTGCATGTCATTTACTATGCTAGTCATGTTTTAAACCCAGCACAACTTAACTATGCCACTACAGAAAAAGAACTCTTGGCTGTTGTCTATGCTTTTGATAAATTTAGATCATACTTGTTAGGGTCTAAAGTTATTGTTTACACTGACCATGCTGCTCTAAGGTATTTGTTTTCTAAGCAGGAATCAAAACCGAGACTTCTTAGATGGATATTGCTGTTGCAGGAATTTGACCTGGAAATCCGGGACAAGAAGGGATCAGAGAATACTGTGGCTGACCATCTCTCCCGACTAGAGAAGGTGGATGAAACTAATCAGCAGAGGCCTATCAAGGACCTCTTTGCAGATGAGCACATTTTAGTAGTAACAATGGTGCCGTGGTTTGCAGACTTTGCGAACTATTTGGTAGGTAAGGTGATACCCGTTGATTTTAATTCTCAACAGCGCAAGAAATTTCTGCAAGATTATAAGTATTACGTGTGGGATGAGCCCTATCTGTATAAAAGGGGGATTGACGGGCTGTTAAGGAGATGTGTCCCTGAAGAAGAGCAGGAAAAAGTGTTGTGGCATTGTCATGACTCCAACTACGGCGGTCACTTCAGTGGAGATAGGACTGCTGCAAAAGTGCTCCAATCCGGTTTGTTTTGGCCAACCTTGTTTAAGGATGCTTTTGCCTATGTCAAGAGATGTGACCGCTGCCAATGCACAGGAAATATTTCCAAAAGACACGAGATGCCTCAAAATCCTGTGTTAGAAGTGGAAATCTTTGATGTATGGGGTATTGATTTTATGGGACCATTCCCATCCTCATATTTAAAGGTTTACATTCTGTTGGCAGTGGACTATGTCTCTAAGTGGGTGGAAGCTATCGCCACGCAGACCAATGATGCTCAGGTAGTAATTTCTTTCCTTCAGAAAAATATCTTTTCACGCTTTGGGGTCCCTAGGGCGTTAATCAGTGATGAAGGAACCCACTTCCTCAACCGGAAGATGGAGACTTTGCTGAAAAAGTACAATGTGCATCACCGGATTGCTACACCATACCATCCTCAGACGAGTGGACAAGTGGAGGTTTCAAATAGACAGATAAAACAAATCCTGGAGAAGACTGTGAATTCCTCACGGAAGGATTGGTCCGTCAAGCTGGACGATGCATTGTGGGCATACAGAACTGCTTTCAAAACTCCCATAGGTATGTCTCCTTTTCAAATTGTTTATGGAAAATCTTGTCACTTACCTTTGGAACTAGAGCACAAAGCTTTGTGGGCCACTAAATTCTTGAATTTTGATCTCTCGAAAGCAGGTGAATCCCGGATTCTTCAACTCCATGAGTTAGATGAATTCCGGAATTCAGCCTATGAAAATGCCAAAATTTTTAAAGAAAAAACAAAGAAATGGCATGACAAGAAGATTCAAAATAGGGAATTTAGGGAGGGACAGCTAGTTCTTCTTTTCAATTCCAGGTTAAAGCTGTTTCCTGGAAAGCTGAGGTCCAGATGGTCAGGACCATTCAAAGTGGTGAAGGTGTTTCCTTATGGAACTGTGGAGGTGAAGGACCCTGACTCGGATAGAACCTTCAAGGTCAACGGAAAAAGGCTCAAACCATACTTTGGAGTCGAATTTGAGCGTCCGACCGAGTCGATCAAACTGAAATCCACGTGATCCAGTGGTACGTCAGGCTCGGGACGTTAAACACGCGCTAGGTGGGAGGCAACCCACTCAGTATCCTTTGTCTTATCTCGTTTTATTTTTCATAAAAACAAAAAAATTAATTGCTGCAAAACCATTTTCAGGGCAGAAATTTTTTCTAAGTTACAAAGTGTGCTTCTCTGCCTAGAAAATCGTGACACGATTCATCAATCGTGACACGATTTTGCTCTTTCAAAATTTGATGTTTCTGTCACAAAAATCGTGACACGATGCCTTAATCGTGACACGATTTCATTTTTCAAAACAACATACTTTCTGCCACTCAAATCGTGACACGATCCTTTAATCGTGACACGATTCTGAATTTTTTTGACCATTACAAGCTGCAATCGTGACACGATTACTTCACATCGTGACACGATTGTTGAGCAATTTTGAAAAATTTGACCGTTACAGAGCCCATCGTGTCACGATCCCTCCCAATCGTGACACAATTTCCTTATCCTATAAATACAACCTTCAAAAAATTCAGCCTCACAAATTCAAAACCTGCCGTTACTCTGTCAAATTTTCCACAGACTCCCCTGACCACGAAATTCAGTCCTTCTCATCACCATCAACATCATCCCTACCTCAAATTTCATCTTTTCACCAACACCTCTTCACCCTGCCTCCCGTCCTACGAACCAAACACACTGCCAAACGCCCAAAAACCACCAAACCTACCAAAAACACTACCAAACGCAAACCCAACACCGCCCGCACAGAAGCCGCACCACCCACTCAACCCGCATTCAAATTCATAAACAAAGATGCACAGGACCGTTTCGTCGAAAGCAAGGCTTTCAAGGTCGTTATGGAGCGCAGGTTCGATGTAATCAATTTGGGTAAATACACTGAGTTTGAGAGCATGCTACAGGCAAGGAATTGGGAACTTCTGAACAACATGGTCTTTACCGCTTCCAACAAGACTGTCACATTGGAATTCTACGCTAATGCCAGGTTCACCCCCACCATGTATCAGTCATTCGTTCGCGGAAAAACCATTGATTATAGCCCTGATGCTATAAATCAATTGCTGGGTTTGACTCCCCCGGAGGAGTGTGGGGTCAAGAGGAGACGAGCTGCGGTCAAAGACATGACGGAGGATGATTTTGCTGGGTTATTGAGTATGCTGTGCAGGCCGGGCACCACTTGGAGAAAAGCACGGATGCTGGCCAAAGCTGACTTCATGCCATCTCCTAAGGCATAGGCATCTTTTGTGGTTCAGACGCTGGAGGGCACGTCTTGTACATCTGAAATTCCCCTGAAGAGGATTCTGACTATTGATGCTATTCTGTCAGGTGAGGACATAAATGTTGGAGAGCTGATAGCCAACAATACCCGGGAAATCGCACTGAGCAAGCTTAAATCGATCGCCCATAGCAGCTTGATCTGTTGGCTGTGTGAGGAGGCTCAGGTTGAGGAGTACCGAGCCGACATTGATGCCCCGACGATGAAGCCCATCACAGAGAAAACTATGGATGCGTTCGTCAGTGAGTATGAGGAGTTCCTGAGGGGAGGAGGACAGAGAGAGGAGCAGGATCAGCAGGGACCACCGCAGCCTTAGCCGCCATCACAGACATATCCGGGAGAGGGCAGCAGTCAGCAGCCCGCATATCCACCGCTTCATCCAATGCTGCTGGAGTACATGTTCACTTCTGCCAACTGGATGAACGAGACTTCTGACCAGCTATATGTGAACCGTCCGAGGTTCTCTCAGGAGTTTGCTGCAGAGGCTCAAGTCCATAGGAGGCCGCCAACCGGGTTGTATGAGCGCTTCGAGGGGAACCGTGAGAGTATGGTGCAGTACTTTGACCAGCAGAGAGGGAGGGCTGCGAGCAGAGAGCAAGAGGTCGCTGCGGATTTTGATGCGACCGAAAGGAGGAATGCGGCGCATTTTATGGAGGAGATGAATGCGAGTGATCCTCCGCACACTTGGTTCTCTGAGCAGGAGCTGCAGGAGATGGGCCGAGACTTGCCCTGATTTTTGTTTTGTTGCATTTGTATTTTGTTGCCTTTTGCTTTTGTACTGTTTAATCCGAACAATTTTTACATTTCTGTTTTAATTCTCTTATCCCTGTTTGTAATAAATCAGTACTTGTTTTTTTATCGATGAGTTTACTTGTGATGTTGATTCTCTTCAGTTTAGAACGATCTTTGATTGAGTGGTATACCAAAAGTTCAAAGGAGGTAGAGGCCCAACATATCAGTTGAAGTGTTCGGCAATTTGAGCAAAAGTAGTCACAACTCCCAGAAATCAAAACATGTAAGGTTCCATGGCCAAATTTTATTTTTTCAATTTACTTTAAAGAGTGTTCCATGCATCTATGATTCTAGAGCTTGCAATTTTTCTCTGTTATTGATTGGTTATATTGTGTACACACTAAGGCAAATTGCTTGTCCCTTGAGCCTTTGTAGCCAACCTGGTTTATATTGAATTATCCATTGTTTAAGCCCAGTTGAGCCCTTAGGACAGATCCCATTTTTTTTCGGTGACATACCACATTACAAGCCTAGAGACCATAGGATTATTCCCCAATGTATAGTGGAGTTAGGCATTGTTTGGGTATTTGATAATGCAATTGTTCAAGTTTGGGGTTGCTCATGGTACTAGCAACATTTTAAGTTTGGGGTAGGGTGCTAGAGAACAGAAAAAAATTTAAGAAGATCACTTTGTGTCAAAAACAAAAATGTGTGAAAAAGAGAAGCATGTAAATTAAGCTGAGTCTGCAGCTCACAAAAAAAAAAAGGAAGAAAAGTGCTTCAAGACATAAGTTGTGATCGGTATTTCTTTTGTATGATGCAATTCTCTAGCCCCTTAAGGTTATTTTGTGTGTATTGTTGGGTAGATCAGTAGGAAGATGCTTAACTCCAAATTTTTTGTTGAAAACCTACTTTCCAAATGATCCCACCTGTAACCTAAGGCCCGTTATAACCCTAAAAAGTCCTTAAAAGTGTGTACATAATATTGACTTTGATTGATGCTTAGAAACTTTTCAAGCTTATGGTAATTCATAGTTTTGCATGTGATTGAGTGGAAACCCTTATCAAACCTTTGCGTGGAGTTGTGCAATTGAAGGAGAAAACTGGCCGGCTAGCCCATTACATGGCTGGTAAGGTGTTGAACTTTTGGTACTGCTGTTTGGTTATATGATTGTTACTTTACCGTCGTCGTCAATATTGCAGGTAAATTCCTTGAGGACAAGGAATGGTTTAAGTTTGGGGTTGTGATGACACCTTGTCATTACGTAATTTGCTAAGAGTTTTTGTTAGTTTTATTTGCTTTCGTTAGCATTTTGAGACAGTTTGAGGTACAAAAGAACAAGAAATCATCAGAGCCTGAAGAGACTGCATCGTGACACGATTTGGGAATCGTGTCACGATTTCCTAACCAGAGAAGAGATGAAATTCTGCCTACAAAATCGTGTCACGATTGCATAATCGTGTCACGATTAGGAGACCAGTTTGCGCAATCCTTGGGAGTTTTAATGAAGGATCGTGTCACGATTGCTTGCATCGTGTCACGATTTTGTGATCAGGTTGCCTATTTTAGCTGATTCGTTTTCAGAAACAAGGGGTCGGAAATTGGAAGAATAGGAGCGCGATTTTGAGAGCAAAGAACTGAAGCGGTGGCCACCCCATCCAACTCACAGTCAGTTTTTGTATGTTCTTATGTTCTTATTGATTAAGCTATTTTGTAATTCAATTATGAGTAGCTAAATTCTCCATTGTTAGGGATGAGATTAGCTAGATGATGACTCTTGTTTTGTAACCCTAATCTGATCATTGAATGAATTTATTGAATCATGTTTTCTTATCTTTGTGCTTAATGCGTTTATTGGTTGATCATCTTTAAATTGATGTATGATTCATATTGTGAAACGGGAGTGGAATGTATGAATGCTTAAGATAAGGAATTCTCGCCATTGTAATCTAGGAATAGATACAAACCCTTGAAACCGTTTATTAATTCACGTCCGTTCATGCTTAATTCTGAATTGTAAAACTTGCTAAGGAATTAGGGTTTACTTTAGAATTAAAGTTTCTGTCGCTAAGGAATTAGGGCAAGATTATTTAAGAGAATTGGGTCGTGATTCATTAAACAAGTTCAGTGATCGTCGGTTAGGTAATTAACTTGAGTTCGTAGTCTAGTGAAGCTCATCCCTGACAAGCTTTTTATCTTTGAATTTCAAACCAATTTACTTTACGCACTTTTCTTTTATTGAAATTAAACAAACCTCGTACCCTTTTGTTCAATTGAGTAATCAAAATTACATTCGATTCGTTAACGCAGTCCTTGTGTTCGACACTCGGTTTACCGTTTTAAACTTTACTACTTGAACGATTTCGTACACTTGCGAAAATCGCCATCAATGCAGCAGGTCCAATCGACCAATCCAAAATCACATTCACAAATTAAGGAAAAATACATTATTGAAATGTAATGTTTGAAACGAATATAACATCCAAGACTGGCCCAATCCCAAGGTCGCAAAAGCTAGAGCAATAAACCTCTGTGATTACATTCAATTCTTCCTGTAGATGTTTTCACTAAATTTTAAGCAATACTGAGGCCTATGAAGCAAATCTCAAATACATTTGATCTTAGTACACTTTTGGTCATTGGTGGGACAAAATTTGCATTTGGTTTGGCATGGTTTGGATTAATGCTTTCATATTCGGTATGCAAGCAATCAAGATACACACACTTTTGGTCATTGGTGGGACAAAATCTGCATTTGTATTTGCTTTAGCATGTTTTGGATTAATGCCTTCATATTCTGTATGCAAGCAATCAAGAAACACATTTGGATTTTGTATAATTAGGTGGATTTGTTAAGAGTCCTACATTGGATGAAAGATGACTTAAATATATGTTTATGAGCGGGGGAAATACTCACCTTAAAAGTCGGTTTTACGGAGTTGTGTTCCAACTATAATTCTAAGATTGTACCCGAGTCTCCTCAAAGATCTATTAGACCATATGCTATCAGGTTTCCGCTATCAAACCGTCCACCATTTATATCCATGCATATATGTTTATAAGCGAGGGCAATCCTCACCTTCCAAGCTGATTTTAAGGATTATGTTAGGCCTAGCCACAAATTGTAAGAGGATTTAATGTTTTAGTCCCTCTTGACACAAAGACGAAACCAAAAATTTAATGTTTTAGTCACTTTGATTGCTTGACATTTATAATGGTCTACATTACACCTTTATATCCAATAATCAAAATTATAGTCTTACACTAACCAATGAAACTGATGTGTGTTATTCTTGAAAGTGATCATATATGATTTTACTACGATTTTAATATTGAGAAATGAGTAGAATGTTAAACTACTTTTAGATCAAACATTTGGAAGTCTATAATTCAAGTTATTTCCATCTTGTAAAAGGCTAATAGGATGTTCTCCAATGCTATCATATTTCTAATATTATTATTGTTTTATTGTTGTTATTGTATTATTATTATTATTATTATTATTATTATTATTATTATTATTATTATTATTGTTGTTGTTGTTATGAGATTTACCATTCGATGATCCACGTAGTCCAATATTGTAAGGTATTATTTGATTGATCCTATAGATATGAAAACAATCACATATTTCAAATAACCTTTCTCCCAACCTTGCTTTCTGACAGAAAGATTATACACCAACGTTGATGCACTAGTTTCACCACTAATACGAGTCACCTTATCACTTGTTTGATATTCGGCAACCAAATCTTAACACACTTAATTCACCCTTTCTAATTCTAAGGAAAAATCATGTCAATAAATAGGAGGAAAAAAGTAATCCAACAATGTCATTTTATATATAGGATCCAAAACAACCCACATTCCCATCACCCCATTAATCAAACCTTAATACTTGCCAAGCTTCACTATCATATATGTTGCCATATTTTGAATGGTATCATTACAAGAACTTTGCCGCTCTCTTAAAGCTAACTTTATTTCACAAATTTTGGAAAAGTAATGGTTTAATGTCGGATACATAGCTACAAATTGAACAACTTGGTTACACTAAACAATTTCAAACTGTGATAAATTTCTCTTGCCATTTCCAATCTCCTTCACTCGGTAAAGATTTATATTGAGAAAAACGTATAAAACAATGTTTAAAAACTTCTTCATAAGGAAATTCAAAACAAGCATTAAATAAGTAGAGTTCCATCTTGTTTTACAATATTGTGCATGAAGGTGAAAAAAACAGAAGAAAGGGGTTGAATTGTGTTGACTTTTTCTTCTTTAAAAATAATTAAGACAAAGATCAGGTTCTCATGGAGTTCAGAATTTGAGTCTGAGGTTCTAAGCCAAAAACAGAGTTTCAGAGTCTGAGCGAAAGAGTTTGATGAAGCGGATAAAAGTTAAAGAGATAAAGAAGAGAAAGACACAAGGAATTATCCCGGTTCCTTCCACAATCCGGAAGTAGTCAAGTTCCATTGTCACTTACAAGAGATTTTTCACTATCATCCAATGATTACAAATTGCTCAAGCACAAAGCAAGAGACTTCCTATGCTCAAACACAAAGTAAGGGACTTTTATTGCTTAAACACAAAGTAAGAGACTTCTATTGCTCAAACACAAAGTAAGAAACTTCTATACAAACAAATATACAAATAAAGATGTTTGCATTGAACACTTGATATACAATCAGTGGTGTTCACAAAATACAACACAGACATCAGACTCCAGACTTAAGAATTTCTAAATACGAAAGTTTGTATGAAATTCTAAGTGTTTTATGCGTTTTGAATTTGACAGAACTTTGGCACTTGTGAACCGTTTATATAGAGGTGAGGAATAGAGACGTTGAAAATATGCCACCACATCAAATAGAGTCGTTTGAAGAAGCTTGATCAAATCCATTGATTTGTTGCTTGATTTGGTTCACGTACTAGGAGGGATAAGATTTGAAACCTTTCATGAATATGGAATGAACCGTTGTTCAGCAGGGGACAAGGTTGCAGAGTATGAGAAGGCATGTGCAGGTAGTGGAGAACGTGGTTGTACAACTTGTCCTTTCTAGACAATGACATTAGTTGACTCCTTAAAAACCTTCAGAACTTCCATCGTATAAATCATTAAGCAATTCAGAATGTAGAGTCTTCAGTTGCACAGACTATGCTTCTATTTCTGAATTCCCATCAAATTATCCCAAAATATCATAGTTTGGACCATCAGAGTCTGACTGACTTCAAAATCTGACTTGCAACTAGCATCTCCTTGAATTTTCTTGCTCTTCATTTGTTCCTTCATAATCCTTGTATGATTAATTCCTTGTAAATTTTTATCTATGGTCCTGCATACTTGAACAAATATTAGCATATCCAATTGAACTTTTAATATTTTGTTATCATCAAAACTAAAGAGACATTGTTTAAACCTATTTTGTTCCAACAGTGCAAGCTTCTTTCCATAACTCATGTCCAACAATTGACAATTATCTTTAAATCTTTTCCCCCTCTTTTGTGTTGCAACCCAATAACCAACATTTTCCCTAGTCTTTTCAATCGAACTATAATTTTAATTTACACTTTATATGTTTCTTAATTCTCGATTATAAAGTCATTCCAAAATCCTTCTGGGGTCAATTTGAAGTCCTTATGAAGTCAATTTAAAGTACACATTTTATGTTTCTTTGGATAATTTTAATGTGCATTTGTTTTTTTTTTTTAAGAAGTTAAATATGTGCGTTTGTGATATCCTATTCGAAACATCCCTATGAATTTAACTTAGTTGGTAGAGACATTACATAATATATGCAGTGGTTGAGGTTCGAACTCCAGACACCCCACTTATTCACCTTAAGAGGTGAATTTATAACCACTTGGCTTTCTAACCAAAAAATAAAAATACCTTGTTCTAAAAAATACTTAAAGAAACTTGGTTTAAAAACAAAACACGTAACAATCATGAATGATATAAGTTCTCATAAGTTTGTTATCATTAAAACATCTTTTATAAAAGAATTTGTGATTTTCTTCAACGGTCTTCCCATTTTTTATGATGATAAACCTATTGAATTTAAGATATCATTTGTGATTATGATCTTAATCATATAAACATATGGGATAAAGAACTCCCCCTCAATTTATTCCATAACATAAGTTAACGAACCCCCCCTCCTCAATTTGAGGAGGTATGAAATAAATAATTGAGATACAAATTATGCAAATAATTTATGAAAATATTACAGAAAACATTCATTGATGCAAACCCATGGTTCAAACACGAGATTAAACTAAAACAACAATGATCACAAATAACATCATTTGTTATTTGCCAAAAAGATCAGAATAAAACTTAATATAAATACTAAAATACTTATCTAATCAAGATGTAATTAATCACAAAAGTTCCTAATTTATCTCCCCTGTTTGTCGTTAACAAAAAGGATAACAAGTAGTAAAGTTACTTGTAAAGGGAGGAATCATTTGGCGATGATGAGGCTGAAGGCTCAAGCATGAGGATGGTCTCCAATTGAACATCATAAGTAGGTGTCTTGATTGGATATGGCAGCAACTCAAAATCACCCAAGATTTTGAATCAAATTCATTTCCGGGTACTCTAAGCAGCAACTTTTGAATAATTAATTGACCAAGAAACAATTCTCAATGCCACCCCTAGTTTTTTCTTGAATCCTTTTCTATTCCACTTTTAGTTTGGACAAATTTGGATGATACAACAATTTTTTCTTTTGATCCTCCATGCTCATTGATAAAAATATCTTTGGAGTCAAACTGGCGAGGGAAATTTGATAGGGTAGAAGTACTTGGATTTGAAGATTGAATGAAGAAAAATTGATCAGTTGTCTTTTGATTCCGCCAATCTTCAGATCAAAGAATATAAAAATGGAATAAAAAGTGATAGTAAAAAAATGGAATAAAAAGTGATAATAGACAATGGCTTAATGGAATAAATATTTCGAGCAAACTAATTTTGTTTTATATATGAATGAATGTACCCAGTGGAATATAATATTCTTAACAATGAAAGACCTTTACAATTTTCCTTTTTACATTTATTTTTATGTAACAACTCACTTTTATCTATAATCATACAATTTTCTTTTTTATATTTATTTCTTGCTTTGTGCACTCTTTATATTTATATTTCTCCTATTATTGTACGTTTTCATTTGTCCATTCATACCTACACTTTCTTGCATCGTAAATTCAATATTGTAGCCTCAAACATATCAACTAAGAACTCTTTAAATATTTAACTTGAGTCAGAAATTGATGTTTTGAGTTCGTCTGTTGGAAGGAAATATTTCCATGCTAACACCTAATGAATCTATACATTGATTAGAAGGAGAGGTTAAATGAATGAAAATTTGAAATTCAAATTGAAATGAAGGGAAGATATTTGTTAAAGACTAATATACTATTTTTTGTTGTTGAACAAAGACTACTTTACCTTCAAATAAAGAGATGTTGTTTTGTAACAAAAAAAATAGACGTTGTTTTTATAACTAAATGTGTTAAATATGTTTTTTGTCCTTATAAAATGTATCAATTTTTCGTTTTAGTCCATCTAAAATTTTTCTTCGATTTTTAGTCCTCCTAAAGTTTTTCATCTTCACTTTTGGTCCATCATTCATTTCAAGTTAACTCACATGTAGAATTCATATTTTTGAATAAATTTTTGTAGAAAAGTTTACAATATTATATGAATCTCTCCCAAACAAATTAGAATTTTTTAACAAAAATGAATTAAATATGAATTTTTATATTTTTGTCATTTAAAAATTCGTATTTAATTCATTTTTGTTAAAAATTCTAATTTTTTATGAGATTTTTTTTAATATCTTACACATTTCTGCTCAATTTTGTTAATAAATATAAAAGATATAAATGAGTTGACAAAAAAATAAGGACTAAAAATGATTATTGAAAATTTTATAGGGACTAAAAGTCGATTTTTTTAGGATTAAAACAAAAACTTGATATATCTTACTTACTATAAAAGAAAGGTGGTCTGATGGCTTCAAAACCCTAACCCTAATTGCATGCCCTAGCCTGCCATTTGCCTTCTTTAATGTCTTGGCTTTCTTTCCCCGCCTATGTGGAACCCTAATGCCCCAACTACCTTAATTAAATGATGCCTTGCCTTGCTTATTGAACTCGGCTGCCATTTTGCCTTGGGCATGTAACTCATAGCCATAGGCGCAATAAATGGTCCTCTGCACAACCGTTTTTTCACCTACACAAATAGGTCTAGACATTAGGTCTTATTGTAGGTATTAATTAACTAACCCTATTGAGCATAATGGCATTGAAAGCCACGTGTAAGTTAGGTCCTATGGTAGGTCCTATGCTCAATGCACCCTATTGTATTTAATGTCATCCATTGTCATAATAATAATTGGAACGGTGCTCAATGCCTCCAACCAAAAACCATATCACTTTAAGTTATTGTAGAACCTAAATTAGGATAGACATAGGTGCGATGCTCAATGCACCCATCCAATATAAATGAAGGCATTGAATGAGCGTTGGGTGGCTCAAGGGTATTCCCTACTTACTCCATTTGCGATATGGTAGTATAAAAGGGAGCCTCATGCGCCCAAGGTATGCAAGCAATAGAAACCACATTAGAACCTTGAGTTTTATTGTGCAGTCGTTCATTTCATGAGATAAGTAGGACGATTTTTGAGCAATATGGACATGTCTCCATATTTACTCGCCATTTATATGCATTGACCTATATGAAAAAGTCACGGTATGGAAAGCTCGCAAAATTCTGCAAAGTTCACCAAGAGGTCGAGGTATGATGACGCCAACAACCATGTTTTCACTGAGACGAACGAGAGGACTTCTATGTCTAACATCACTAATGGTAAATCATGAATCCATTCTTTGTTCAGGTGTCCTTGAACCGTGTTTATGTTGAGTTTCCGCATCACCAATATGAAAACAGGTATTTTTCTGTTTCCACATCCCCTTAATTGGGAGTATCTATATATATATATATATATATATATATATGATAGTAGTGTATATATATATATATATATATATATATAGATATGATTGTATTAGTCTGTTGGTATAGTATAGGTCAATTCATCATAAGACTAACACGTTTGATGTTTACTTTGCAGTTATATACACCATCGAGTTTCAAAAGCGTGGTATAGTTATATACCCAGAATGCTTATCTAAATTTTCATCACACTTTTTTGATGCAACGTAATATTCTATAATGATATTTTTAATACACGTTGCTTTGACTTGATTAAAATACTTGATTGAGTTTACTGATTTACAATAGACCCGCGCGAATGTATGGGGCGAAAGTCTAGTTAACAAGGAGAAAAAACACATTTAACCCTAATTAAACTGACATAGTAGTAGATATGAAAATTGGGTTGACAAGGTCCAAATTTACGTTTTGATTATTTTATTATTCGTTAAAATGACAATCTATTTGAGCAGAAGTGGCGGTGAACGGTAGAGATGCAGATGCTGATCCAAAATTCAAACCAAAAAACGCAATGGCAGTATTGTAATTACAATCACATCTCTGATTAAGTTAAAAATAAAAATAATTTAAAGCTTTTATAAAATTTTAAATTTAAACGGTTCTTCTCATTTTCATTTCATTTCGAAACGTTGGTGTAAAGGTGAACCATCACCATCATCATCATCATCATAATCTCATGGTTAGGGTTTTTTTCTGCAAATTTATTTACATCTCATCGTTAATTCTTTTTCATTTCACGATTTCATTCAGAAATCAGCGTATTTATGAAATTAGGGTTTTCAAAATTTGGGATCTCGTTCCGTTTCCGTTGCATTATCTCATTCTGTTTTTCGTTTGTGATTACAGGATAGCCACGATTCAAACGATGCAAAGCAAAGCCCTGCTGGTATGACCGCATTTGTAAGTTTTTCCGTCGTTTTTCTTCGATTCTGCTATTTACTATTTCAGATCTTCGATGTCTCTGGTTATTATAATCTTATGAATCTTGCTATTTTACACTTCGATTCCGATATCACATTTCAAAATCTATAATCAGAATAAGTGAAGCATAAAAATAATATAATTTAAGTGTGTTTAGAATCAATTTTGAAGGCAAAATCAATCTACTCAAGAGTAGGGGTGGGAATAGGCTAGGCCGAGCAAGGCCTAAGCCTGGCCTGCCAAATTTTTTAAGGCCTAAGCCTGGCCTGCGACCTGTCATAGGCTTACTTTTGAGGCCTGAGCCTGGCCTTCTGAAAGCCTGATAAGGCCTGCTAGCCTGTTTAAAAGCCTATATCATATGAACTTCTTTAAGTAAGCAATGTGATCTAAGTTTAAATAGACCTAGCGAACTAATAGATCAATTAGATTAAACTCTCTTTTAGTAATCAACATGAGTTTTTAGGGAATTTAACTATATATTGCATCATATTTCAATTCTAGTTTATAATAATACATTTGTATATGCGAAAATTAATGTATATTAATAAACTTAAATTACTAACAAATTTATATTTTAATTCAAAGTACAAAATTATAATAATAAATAATATTAATCATTTACTTAAATAGGTCGGCCTAATAGGCTTAAGAGGCTTTTTGAATGGCCTGTGGCCTGGCCTTTTAAGCTAAATAGGCTTCTAAAAAAGCCTAGGCCTTCTCTATTTAAGAAAAAAGCCTGGCCTGGCCTGGCCTATCGTAGGCTAGGTCGTAGGCCCCTGTAGGCCGGCCTGGCCTATTCCCATCCCTACTCAAGAGTAACCAAATATGTTAAAATCAATTTTACACCTCCAGAATCAATTTTGACTTCTCCAAAAGTGCAACTATACGTACACTTAAGAAAATTGAAGTGTTCAAATCTAATTATGTGTCGGTGTCCTGTCGGTGTTCAATACCAATTACCAGACACTAATCGAAGTGTCTGTGCTACATAGATCTGAATGCAATATGCAAATTTTCATGTACTTAGTTTCAGGATGATTTTATTAATGTAAATGTCAATCAGTTTCTGACTTTTGTCCATGCCACTGTACTTTTCAGGTGCTAAATCTTCTTAAGCAGATGGTGAGTTGTATTGTCTAGAATCTTCAAGTTGCTTTACCAATTTTCAGAATATGTTTCCCTGCTGCTAACTAGATTTTTTTGTTTTTTTGTTTTGTTTTGGCCAGCAAAGTAGGTACCAGGCCATGTCTGACCCCATTGTAACAAAGAATATCCTTTTGGCATTCTTTAATTTAATTAAACTATTCTTAGAAACCAGTTTGCTAAGCAAAATAGTTTTAGAGTGGTGGTTAATGCTTTTGAACATTTTTTTCTTACTCATGCGATAAGATTTGGTTTAAAGAGGGTAGTCTGGTCAGATGATAGTAGATCTTAGCTGGCTTGCATTTTGTTAACTTATTCTGGGTTTATTATACTTAACAATCTTTCTAATGATGATTTTTGGTATTTTAGTTAAAAATTTAAATGGAACCTTTGAAGTTTGGTTATTTGATGCCTAAATCATAGTCTATTTTGTCTTGGCATCATTTTGCATTGTTTTATTTCTGTTTGTGCTGTTAACTTGTTAGTGATACAAATTTATTTCTGTTTGTAATTCTAAGCCAAAGTCTACATTACCCACTAAAATTGTGTATGAACCCAAACCGATAATATGATGCATGTGTAAGAAGGTAGAGATTTAATATACATGTTCACATGTCTGCATCAGTCACCTGATAGACCATGTTGTTGGGATAGTTATTGACATAACAACGGTTTAAACGGTAATTAATCACTGCTGCGAACTTTTGTATCTTGTCATTTTTTCTGTAAACCCAATGCAATCGCTATGATTTATTTCTCCATTTAGGGAAATTTGTATTAGCTAAGTCATGATGGTCCGTGTTACTGATTTTATTATAATATGGGTATTATAGACTTGTCCAATACTCAAACTTTGAAAGTAATGTTTTTCTTGACACCAATGCACTTTATGATAAGGGAAGTCGTATAATTGAGTTGGAGCAGAGCATCATTGACCTGATCCATCACCAGCAGCCCCCGAGAAGCCAAAGGAAGAAGAGTTGAAAAAAGAAGAGGGTTCAGATTAAGTGACATTTTAATTTCAATTTCTCATTGTTCTTGTCTTGCATTGCACAATGATTGGTATGGTGCATCAACTATCTTTGTCTATGTAGTGGTTCAGAAAACTAATGTGTTGTGTGGCTGCGTATAGCCGATCATTTGTAGCTAAATCACCTTACTCTTTTTATGATTTAGCCATACTACTACAATTTTATATTATAGTCACTTTGTTGCTCTCGTATCCTCTATTCCCGAGCATGCTATGTGTCGACGAATGAAAGAGTGCGTGACCTCAAATTCTGGGGCTGCTGTACTGATACCCATTTTTTTGGTACTCTATTCCATATTTTATTTAAAGTTTCCAACATCTTGATAAGTAGATCCATAAATTCAATTAGTTTTTTCTTATTCTTTCCTTTCAAACTTTTTTAAGCGTCGGGCATTTCATGAACATGTTACATTGTGAAGAATGTTTATATGCTATTGCCTATACATACGTACTTAATGTCCATTCCTATACATACGTTTTGTTTGGTTGTGTGCTTGATGATCCAGAAGTTGTGTACATCCCTGAAACATTTTTCTTTGGAAGACCTTCAATACACAATCACGGAGAGATTTTCTTGATGAGTGATGACCTCTTTTCTTATGCACTCTCAAGTTGTGTTTTTGGTTGGAAATTTTTGATGATAAGATTTTAATACCATAAAATATTTTCTTATGTTTGATTATGTTTCGCAGATCCGAAGTCCAAACCGACTATAATGGATCCCTTGAGAAATTATTTTTATCAGCCTTGTGCTTTGTCAATTGAGTGGGTTTACCTAGTACATTTTCCTCCCAATTGTGAAATAAGCACTTAACATTCATATTAATTTTTTTATTTTTTTATCTAAGCGTGTAAGTAAATCAAGTTGAGCACTTGAAACTTAGGCTGTGTGTTTATTTATCTGCTCCCAAAACATTCAGTTCATAAAGCATTTCTAATAAGCCACTAGTTGTTAGCCGGCACATTCTAAAAAAAAAGCTGGCACATTGAATTATGAAATAAATATATGAACAAAAATCATCTATAACTACAATGCAAGGGTTTACAACTTATTGAGCATTAGTGAAAAAGTAAAACTTAATACCATGGTTGTTTTATTTACAACAATTCAATCAAATTTATTCCATGGATGTTGATAGAACCTGTAAAATGAAGACGATGAAACTGTGTATTATTGAACGTAAACGGATGAGCTAAGAGCTCTATAATGGTGGCAAAACAAAAAATGAAATGATAATCAGAGCCTAAGCTCCTGCCCAGAGCTAAGCTCCTACCAGAGAGACATTCTCTCCTAACCAATTTGCTAGCAAACTTATATTCCAATTCTTACTTCCCCCCTTATAATCACGTTGCATATGCCCATTGCTACATCAGCAATTCCCTTCCAGCTTTCCTATTCAACCCATTTGTTGGGCTGAATTAAATAGAAAAATGGTTTTTGTATACCCAAACTCAGACATCTTGAAAGAGAAGGGTATAAAGAGAACCATGTGATATATGTCATAGATGGATGATGTTTGTTTTCGAGTTTAGAAAGAGTACCTTTAAAAATCAAAATTTACCACGTTTCGCGGCACTACCCGAGTTTGTGCAAGGTAGACTAACAACCGCGCCGCCTCCAGGATAACACAAGTCGAAGGAGGGAGAAGAGAAGAAAAGCACAGGAAGCATCAACTGTGATTTTCGGGGTGAGGAATAAGTGAGGCCGAGCTCTCCTTTTATAGGGAGAGTTCGTAACAAATCCGATGTGATTTTTGGGATTAAGTTAAGCGGATTAACTTAATCTTTAAGCACGCAGATTGAATCAACGAATGGATATATCCGAAAGGACTTCCGGATATTCTGTTGGATCGGATCGGAATGAAGTTTATCATTATCCGTAGAGCGCTTTCAGATAATAAAAATTAATTTAACAATTTCAGGTGACAAAAAATATATTCTTTTTTTGACCCGGACCCAAGCCCAGCCGGATGGCGGCGTCGTCGCGCGTGTGATATATATATATATATATATATATATTCGTAAGCGCTCACCCTCCAGGATAACACAAGTCGAAGGAGGGAGAAGAGAAGAAAAGCACAGGAAGCATCAACTGTGATTTTCGGGGTGAGGAATAAGTGAGGCCGAGCTCTCCTTTTATAGGGAGAGTTCGTAACAAATCCGACGTGATTTTTGGGATTAAGTTAAGCGGATTTACTTAATCTTTAAGCACGCAGATTGAATCAACGAATGGATATATCCGAAAGGACTTCCGGATATTCTGTTGGATCGGATCGGAATGAAGTTTATCATTATCCGTAGAGCGCTTTCAGATAATAAAAATTAATTTAACAATTTCAAGTGACAAAAAATATATTCTTTTTTTGACCCGTGTAACGCCCCGGATTTACTTGGAATTATTTTCAGTTATTTTAATTGATGATGCGACGTATGTGTGATGTCTTGTTGTGTTTGTGATGTTCTTGGTGTTTTGGTGCCTTGTTAGAGGGTAGTGACCTTAGATTATAAGGAATATGAGTTTGAGCGAATTAGATCCTTAGAAGGCATAACCCAAATGTGAGAAATATTGATATTTATTAGTATATTGGTGGTTGGGTTTATTTAATTGAATAAAGAAAAATTATAGTATTTAATTAAATAATAGTGTTAATAATTTAATTGGATTATTAGTAAATTAAACTAATTAATTAGAATTATAAAATAAGAAAGGGCATTTGTGGCATTTAGGATTTAGGGGTATGTTATGATGAGAGGAGGAATAAAAACATAACATATCGTGAAAACAAAATTGGGAGAAAACCAAAGAGCGAAGAACGAAGCTGAAGCAAGAGAGACCGGAAGGGATTCTACGGGAAGCGATCAATAGAGTTTAGAACCGGAAAACCTAAGGTAAGGGTGGGGTTGATTGCATAATGATGGGGTATGGTAGACTCTAGGTATATGTGATTGTATGGATTTTGATCCCTTTTGTTCAATTCATGAGGTCTGTGATTTTGATGATGAAATTGGCATGATACATGCTGTTGTTGTGCAATATAATTGTTGATTGTGATGATTTTGAATGAATGAGAAGTTTGAATAATATAAGTTGCTTTTCCTGAGTTTTCTTATCTCTGTCCCGAATTTTGAAATAAAAACTGGTATTGATCGGTACAGAATTGGTCTTAGGTGTAAACACAAAAGTTGTAGGTATGGATGTTAGTTTTCTAATGCCGTTGGTCTGACGTCAAAACGATTTATAGAACTTGAGTTATGGTCAAATTACTGCACGTAGGTCACAGTGAATTTTTATGGACTTTCTGCACAACTTTTCCGAATTTGAAACGAAAACTGGTATTGATCGGTACAGAATTGGCCTTGGGTGTAAACATGAAGGTTTTAGATAATTTTGTTAGCTTTCCAGTGGCTTTGGTTTGACGTGAAAATGACTTTTAGTTTTTGAGTTATGATGAAAATACTCCAAGGAGGTTTTAGTGAAATTGTACGGTGACAGCATTCTCTGTTTCATGTTTTTGCGTCTTTTTCACACGTCTCTGTTTTAAATTGGTCTTTGGTATAAACATGAAAGTTGTTGATAATTGTGATATCTTTCTAGTATCCTTGGTTTGACATGGAAATATGTTATGTATAATTTGTTATGGTTTTACAAAATTGTATGATGAATTGTTGATGTTTGAATACGATGTTATATGATGAATTGTTGATGTTTGAATACGATGTTATATGACGTTGTTTATGATTGATGCTTGCATGTGTTTTGTTGTTTCATTTTAGAAGTCTCATTCATTGCATCTTGTGACGATGGCCTGAAATTATGGTAAAGCGACGTAGCCCTGTTTGGCAAAGTGACGTGGGGCTCCGGCCTGACATGCCCTATTTGGCATTATTTTGCGACGTTTGGTACCACATGCATATAGGTGAAGTCGGGTCTCATTGCATTATGTGTCGATGATAAATTGTTATAACCGTGACGTGTGGCGATGTTCATGATGTGCTTGATGTGATGATGTTTGAATATTGGTGATGATGATTGTTTATGAAAATGATGTGTGAACATGAATAAGATGATTGGTGAGATAATGAAGTATGATCCTGTGCTTATGTTTTTACTTGCTCATTATTATGCTTTCGTTTAGATTGTTTGATATCTCACCCTTTTGTTTTTGTTGGTCCATTGTCTTTATATTGACAATGTGCAGATAACTCGAAGTAGCTTGCTGTGACGCTTAGACGAGGAGTACCTAGTGGTATATAGAATTGGGGTCGTGATGCTCTGATATTATGTAACACTGGGAATACGTTTGTCTTATGTTTTTGGGAGTTAACTTTATAAACTCCAATGCTGATTTTTATTAAAGTATTCACTTTATGTTGAGTTTTGAATTATGACGAATGTTTCGGCTTTTATGCCATAGTGCTGATTATGAGTTGATATTATAATTATTTTCCGCTGCTAATAAAGAGATTTTCAGACATGATGTTGTTATCTTGAGGAGCCTGTTTGTTAATAAGTATGTTTTATGTTTTCATGATTTTGTGACATCCCGTTATTTGTTAAATACTCTGATATATTATGTGCTTATTCGCGCGGGGAAATCGGGGTGTTACAATTGGTATCAGAGCAGGTCGGTCCATCCGGCCAGGTTGTCGAGTCTTTAGTTTAGTGACAGTTGAGTACTGTCCTTAGACATTTCTAATCAATTATTTGATGTTTTGTGAACACAGAAGATGGTTAGAGTTGTTGAAAGACTACGATTTTAGCTTGAATTACCATCCTGGTAAAGCTAATGTTGTAGCCGATGCTTTAAGTCGAAAAACTTTGCATATGTCAGCGATGATGGTTAAAGAGTTAGAGTTGATCGAGCAGTTCAGAGACATGAATTTGGTTTGCGAAGTAAAACCCCAGAGTGTGATGCTAGGGATGTTGACAATTAACAGTGATTTCTTGGATGATATCAAGGAAGCTCAGAAGATGGATGTGAAACTAGTAGATTTGATGGTTGGTGAAAATCAACCCGAAGGTAGTGATTTTAAGTTAGATATGCACGGTGTGTTGAGGTTCCGCGATCGAATTTGTATTCCTGATAATGCAGAGATGAAGAAGATGATTTTAGAAGAAGGTCACAGAAGCAATTTAAGTATTCATCCGGGAGCTACTAAAATGTATCAAGACTTAAAGAAGATATTTTGGTGGCCAAAAATGAAGCAAGATGTTGCGCGGTTTGTGTATGCATGCTTGACGTGCCAAAAGTCGAAAGTAGAACATCAGAGGCCAACAGGCTTGATGCAACCGTTAGATGTTCCGGAGTGGAAATGGGATAGTATATCTATGGATTTTGTGACAGGATTACCGAACACTCCGAGGGGGCATGATGCTATTTGGGTAATTATTGATAGACTGACGAAGTCGGCTCATTTTATTCCGATCAATATTAGTTTTCCTGTATCAAAGTTAGCAGAGATTAATATTCGCGAGATTGTGAAGTTGCACGGAGTCCCGTCGAGCATTGTTTCGGATAGAGATCCGAGGTTTACTTCAGATTTTTGGAAAAGTCTACAAGAGGCATTAGGTTCTAAGTTGAAGTTGAGTTCGGCATATCACCCACAAACTGATGGACAGACGGAGATGACCATTCAGTCGTTGGAAGACTTGCTGAGGGCGTGTGTTCTCGAACAAAGCGGAACGTGGGACAGTTTTCTACCACTGATCGAGTTCACTTATAACAATAGTTTCCATGCTAGTATTGGTATGGCACCTTTCGAGGCATTGTATGGTCGGAGGTGCAGAACGCCGTTGTGTTGGCATGAATCTGGTGAAAGAGTTGTGTTGGGACCAGAGATTGTACGAGAAACTACTGAGAAGGTGAAATTAATTCGTGATAAGATGAAGGCTTCGCAGAGTAGGCAAAAGAGTTACCATGATAAGCGGAGGAGAGATCTTGAGTTTCAAGCAGGAGACCATGTATTCTTGAGAGTATCACCAGTGACAGGTGTAGGTCGTGCCTTGAAGTCGAAGAAGCTTACTTCTAAGTTTATTGGACCATACCAGATTTCTGAGAGGGTTGGGAATGCTGCGTATAGGGTGGCCTTACCACCGAACCTATCAAATTTGCATGATGTGTTTCACGTGTCGCAACTCCGGAAGTATGTTTCAGATCCATCTCATGTAATTCATATGGATGACGTGCAAGTGCGGGACAATCTAACCATTGAGACTGTGCCTGTACGAATTGAGGATCGGGAGATGAAGAAGTTAAGGGGCAAGGAGATTCCTTTAGTGAAAGTGGTTTGGGACGGAGCTGCCGGAGAAAGTGCAACATGGGAGTTAGAGAGCAAGATGCGAGATTCTTATCCGATGCTGTTTGAGTCAGGTAATTTTCGAGGACGAAAATATTCAAGTGGGGGAGAGTTGTAACGCCCCGGATTTACTTGGAATTATTTTCAGTTATTTTAATTGATGATGCGACGTATGTGTGATGTCTTGTTGTGTTTGTGATGTTCTTGGTGTTTTGGTGCCTTGTTAGAGGGTAGTGACCTTAGATTATAAGGAATATGAGTTTGAGCGAATTAGATCCTTAGAAGGCATAACCCAAATGTGAGAAATATTGATATTTATTAGTATATTGGTGGTTGGGTTTATTTAATTGAATAAAGAAAAATTATAGTATTTAATTAAATAATAGTGTTAATAATTTAATTGGATTATTAGTAAATTAAACTAATTAATTAGAATTATAAAATAAGAAAGGGCATTTGTGGCATTTAGGATTTAGGGGTATGTTATGATGAGAGGAGGAATAAAAACATAACATATCGTGAAAACAAAATTGGGAGAAAACCAAAGAGCGAAGAACGAAGCTGAAGCAAGAGAGACCGGAAGGGATTCTACGGGAAGCGATCAATAGAGTTTAGAACCGGAAAACCTAAGGTAAGGGTGGGGTTCTTACATTCTAAGGGATTGCATAATGATGGGGTATGGTAGACTCTAGGTATATGTGATTGTATGGATTTTGATCCCTTTTGTTCAATTCATGAGGTCTGTGATTTTGATGATGAAATTGGCATGATACATGCTGTTGTTGTGCAATATAATTGTTGATTGTGATGATTTTGAATGAATGAGAAGTTTGAATAATATAAGTTGCTTTTCCTGAGTTTTCTTATCTCTGCCCCGAATTTTGAAATAAAAACTGGTATTGATCGGTACAGAATTGGTCTTAGGTGTAAACACAAAAGTTGTAGGTATGGATGTTAGTTTTCTAATGCCGTTGGTCTGACGTCAAAACGATTTATAGAACTTGAGTTATGGTCAAATTACTGCACGTAGGTCACAGTGAATTTTTATGGACTTTCTGCACAACTTTTCCGAATTTGAAACGAAAACTGGTATTGATCGGTACAGAATTGGCCTTGGGTGTAAACATGAAGGTTTTAGATAATTTTGTTAGCTTTCCAGTGGCTTTGGTTTGACGTGAAAATGACTTTTAGTTTTTGAGTTATGATGAAAATACTCCAAGGAGGTTTTAGTGAAATTGTACGGTGACAGCATTCTCTGTTTCATGTTTTTGCGTCTTTTTCACACGTCTCTGTTTTAAATTGGTCTTTGGTATAAACATGAAAGTTGTTGATAATTGTGATATCTTTCTAGTATCCTTGGTTTGACATGGAAATATGTTATGTATAATTTGTTATGGTTTTACAAAATTGTATGATGAATTGTTGATGTTTGAATACGATGTTATATGATGAATTGTTGATGTTTGAATACGATGTTATATGACGTTGTTTATGATTGATGCTTGCATGTGTTTTGTTGTTTCATTTTAGAAGTCTCATTCATTGCATCTTGTGACGATGGCCTGAAATTATGGTAAAGCGACGTAGCCCTGTTTGGCAAAGTGACGTGGGGCTCCGGCCTGACATGCCCTATTTGGCATTATTTTGCGACGTTTGGTACCACATGCATATAGGTGAAGTCGGGTCTCATTGCATTATGTGTCGATGATAAATTGTTATAACCGTGACGTGTGGCGATGTTCATGATGTGCTTGATGTGATGATGTTTGAATATTGGTGATGATGATTGTTTATGAAAATGATGTGTGAACATGAATAAGATGATTGGTGAGATAATGAAGTATGATCCTGTGCTTATGTTTTTACTTGCTCATTATTATGCTTTCGTTTAGATTGTTTGATATCTCACCCTTTTGTTTTTGTTGGTCCATTGTCTTTATATTGACAATGTGCAGATAACTCGAAGTAGCTTGCTGTGACGCTTAGACGAGGAGTACCTAGTGGTATATAGAATTGGGGTCGTGATGCTCTGATATTATGTAACACTGGGAATACGTTTGTCTTATGTTTTTGGGAGTTAACTTTATAAACTCCAATGCTGATTTTTATTAAAGTATTCACTTTATGTTGAGTTTTGAATTATGACGAATGTTTCGGCTTTTATGCCATAGTGCTGATTATGAGTTGATCTTATAATTATTTTCCGCTGCTAATAAAGAGATTTTCAGACATGATGTTGTTATCTTGAGGAGCCTGTTTGTTAATAAGTATGTTTTATGTTTTCATGATTTTGTGACATCCCGTTATTTGTTAAATACTCTGATATATTATGTGCTTATTCGCGCGGGGAAATCGGGGTGTTACAACCCGGACCCGGACCCGGACCCAAGCCCAGCCGGACGGCGGCGACGTCGTCGCGCGTGTGATATATATATATATATATATTTTCGTAAGCGCTCACCCGTTCGCAAAAGTGGGTACCCCAAGGGCACACCCTTGGAGGTCATCCCCCACTTATATAAACACTACTAGTGGGTATGTCCTATCCAATGTGGGACATTTTTCAATTCATACCAACACTAGTTCTTTCCCAAGAGACATGTGTTTATTCTTTCCAACTTCCACTCATATTCACTAGTGTTCCAACAGATTATGTGATAAAAAAGAGAGATATAAAGAAAATGAGTGTTGAACGAGTGTATAAAAATGATGGGTGACTAAATATAATGGTTGAATTAAATATGGACCAAAAAAGCAAAGTAATTTTGTTCTGGTGCACGGTGGTTGAAATCTGCTTGTGGCATTAGCTATTACATATCATGGTGAGAAGCTGACTGTTGATCGAATCATCTTCTAAAATGGTTTGTTTTATTAAGAGGCTGACAGTGTCAATATTTATGGTTTAGTTTGGTAGACTTTTAAACTCCTTCAGGATCACATTGATCGTAATTTTATTATTATAGCTTTAAATGATGAAGCTCTCAGTCAATATTTGGTGGCCTTTCTCTACAGAATTATCTAGTTAAGCTTGTTTGTTAACACCTGAGAACATGATCACGTCATGCTATGATTGAAGACTTTTAATACCTTAGCATAGAATTGGAGCATGATGCATGATGACACCTTGTCATTACGTAATTTGCTAAGAGTTTTTGTTAGTTTTATTTGCTTTCGTTAGCATTTTGAGACAGTTTGAGGTACAAAAGAGCAAGAAATCATCAGAGCCTGAAGAGACTGCATCGTGACACGATTTGGGAATCGTGTCACGATTTCCTAACCAGAGAAGAGATGAAATTCTGCCTACAAAATCGTGTCACGATTGCATAATCGTGTCACGATTAGGAGACCAGTTTGCGCAATCCTTGGGAGTTTTAATGAAGGATCGTGTCACGATTGCTTGCATCGTGTCACGATTTTGTGATTAGGTTGCCTATTTTAGCTGATTCGTTTTCAGAAACAAGGGGTCGGAAATTGGAAGAATAGAAGCGCGATTTTGAGAGCAAAGAACTGAAGTGGTGGCCACCCCATCCAACTCACAGTCAGTTTTTGTATGTTCTTATGTTCTTATTGATTAAGCTATTTTGTAATTCAATTATGAGTAGCTAAATTCTCCATTGTTAGGGATGAGATTAGCTAGATGATGACTCTTGTTTTGTAACCCTAATCTGATCATTGAATGAATTTATTGAATCATGTTTTCTTATCTTTGTGCTTAATGCGTTTATTGGTTGATCATCTTTAAATTGATGTATGATTCATATTGTGAAACGGGAGTGGAATGTATGAATGCTTAAGATAAGGAATTCTCGCCTTTGTAATCTAGGAATAGATACAAACCCTTGAAACCGTTTATTAATTCACGTCCGTTCATGCTTAATTCTGAATTGTAAAACTTGCTAAGGAATTAGGGTTTACTTTAGAATTAAAGTTTCTGTCGCTAAGGAATTAGGGCAAGATTATTTAAGAGAATTGGGTCGTGATTCATTAAACAAGTTCAGTGATCGTCGGTTAGGTAATTAACTTGAGTTCGTAGTCTAGTGAAGCTCATCCCTGACAAGCTTTTTATCTTTGAATTTCAAACCAATTTACTTTACGCACTTTTCTTTTATTGAAATTAAACAAACCTCGTACCCTTTTGTTCAATTGAGTAATCAAAATTACATTCGATTCGTTAACGCAGTCCTTGTGTTCGACACTCGGTTTACCGTTTTAAACTTTACTACTTGAACGATTTCGTACACTTGCGAAAATCGCCATCAATGCAGCAGGTCCAATCGACCAATCCAAAATCACATTCACAAATTAAGGAAAAATACATTATTGAAATGTAATGTTTGAAACGAATATAACATCCAAGACTGGCCCAATCCCAAGGTCGCAAAAGCTAGAGCAATAAACCTCTGTGATTACATTCAATTCTTCCTGTAGATGTCTTCACTAAATTTTAAGCAATACTGAGGCCTATGAAGCAAATCTCAAATACATTTGATCTTAGTACACTTTTGGTCATTGGTGGGACAAAATTTGCATTTGGTTTGGCATGGTTTGGATTAATGCTTTCATATTCGGTATGCAAGCAATCAAGATACACACACTTTTGGTCATTGGTGGGACAAAATCTGCATTTGTATTTGCTTTAGCATGTTTTGGATTAATGCCTTCATATTCTGTATGCAAGCAATCAAGAAACACATTTGGATTTTGTATAATTAGGTGGATTTGTTAAGAGTCCTACATTGGATGACAGATGACTTAAATATATGTTTATGAGCGGGGGAAATACTCACCTTAAAAGTCGGTTTTACGGAGTTGTGTTCCAACTATAATTCTAAGATTGTACCCGAGTCTCCTCAAAGATCTATTAGACCATATGCTATCAGGTTTCCGCTATCAAACCGTCCACCATTTATATCCATGCATATATGTTTATAAGCGAGGGCAATCCTCACCTTCCAAGCTGATTTTAAGGATTATGTTAGGCCTAGCCACAAATTGTAAGAGGATTTAATGTTTTAGTCCCTCTTGACACAAAGACGAAACCAAAAATTTAATGTTTTAGTCACTTTGATTGCTTGACATTTATAATGGTCTACATTACACCTTTATATCCAATAATCAAAATTATAGTCTTACACTAACCAATGAAACTGATGTGTGTTATTCTTGAAAGTGATCATATATGATTTTACTACGATTTTAATATTGAGAAATGAGTAGAATGTTAAACTACTTTTAGATCAAACATTTGGAAGTCTATAATTCAAGTTATTTCCATCTTGTAAAAGGCTAATAGGATGTTCTCCAATGCTATCATATTTCTAATATTATTATTGTTTTATTGTTGTTATTGTATTATTATTATTATTATTATTATTATTATTATTATTATTATTATTATTATTATTATTATTATTATTATTGTTGTTGTTATGAGATTTACCATTCGATGATCCACGTAGTCCAATATTGTAAGGTATTATTTGATTGATCCTATAGATATGAAAACCATCACATATTTCAAATAACCTTTCTCCCAACCTTGCTTTCTGACAGAAAGATTATACACCAACGTTGATGCACTAGTTTCACCACTAATACGAGTCACCTTATCACTTGTTTGATATTCGGCAACCAAATCTTAACACACTTAATTCACCCTTTCTAATTCTAAGGAAAAATCATGTCAATAAATAGGAGGAAAAAAGTAATCCAACAATGTCATTTTATATATAGGATCCAAAACAACCCACATTCCCATCACCCCATTAATCAAACCTTAATACTTGCCAAGCTTCACTATCATATATGTTGCCATATTTTGAATGGTATCATTACAAGAACTTTGCCGCTCTCTTAAAGCTAACTTTATTTCACAAATTTTGGAAAAGTAATGGTTTAATGTCGGATACATAGCTACAAATTGAACAACTTGGTTACACTAAACAATTTCAAACTGTGATAAATTTCTCTTGCCATTTCCAATCTCCTTCACTCGGTAAAGATTTATATTGAGAAAAACGTATAAAACAATGTTTAAAAACTTCTTCATAAGGAAATTCAAAACAAGCATTAAATAAGTAGAGTTCCATCTTGTTTTACAATATTGTGCATGAAGGTGAAAAAAACAGAAGAAAGGGGTTGAATTGTGTTGACTTTTTCTTCTTTAAAAATAATTAAGACAAAGATCAGGTTCTCATGGAGTTCAGAATTTGAGTCTGAGGTTCTAAGCCAAAAACAGAGTTTCAGAGTCTGAGCGAAAGAGTTTGATGAAGCGGATAAAAGTTAAAGAGATAAAGAAGAGAAAGACACAAGGAATTATCCCGGTTCCTTCCACAATCCGGAAGTAGTCAAGTTCCATCGTCACTTATAAGAGATTTTTCACTATCATCCAATGATTACAAATTGCTCAAGCACAAAGCAAGAGACTTCCTATGCTCAAACACAAAGTAAGGGACTTTTATTGCTTAAACACAAAGTAAGAGACTTCTATTGCTCAAACACAAAGTAAGAAACTTCTATACAAACAAATATACAAATAAAGATGTTTGCATTGAACACTTGATATACAATCAGTGGTGTTCACAAAATACAACACAGAGATCAGACTCCAGACTTAAGAATTTCTAAATACGAAAGTTTGTATGAAATTCTAAGTGTTTTATGCGTTTTGAATTTGACAGAACTTTGGCACTTGTGAACCGTTTATATAGAGGTGAGGAATAGAGACGTTGAAAATATGCCACCACATCAAATAGAGTCGTTTGAAGAAGCTTGATCAAATCCATTGATTTGTTGCTTGATTTGGTTCACGTACTAGGAGGGATAAGATTTGAAACCTTTCATGAATATGGAATGAACCGTTGTTCAGCAGGGGACAAGGTTGCAGAGTATGAGAAGGCATGTGCAGGTAGTGGAGAACGTGGTTGTACAACTTGTCCTTTCTAGACAATGACATTAGTTGACTCCTTAAAAACCTTCAGAACTTCCATCGTATAAATCATTAAGCAATTCAGAATGTAGAGTCTTCAGTTGCACAGACTATGCTTCTATTTCTGAATTCCCATCAAATTATCCCAAAATATCATAGTTTGGACCATCAGAGTCTGACTGACTTCAAAATCTGACTTGCAACTAGCATCTCCTTGAATTTTCTTGCTCTTCATTTGTTCCTTCATAATCCTTGTATGATTAATTCCTTGTAAATTTTTATCTATGGTCCTGCATACTTGAACAAATATTAGCATATCCAATTGAACTTTTAATATCTTGTTATCATCAAAACTAAAGAGACATTGTTTAAACCTATTTTGTTCCAACAGTGCAAGCTTCTTTCCATAACTCATGTCCAACAATTGACATTTATCTTTAAATCTTTTCCCCCTCTTTTGTGTTGCAACCCAATAACCAACATTTTCCCTAGTCTTTTCAATCGAACTATAATTTTAATTTACACTTTATATGTTTCTTAATTCTCGATTATAAAGTCATTCCAAAATCCTTCTGGGGTCAATTTGAAGTCCTTATGAAGTCAATTTAAAGTACACATTTTATGTTTCTTTGGATAATTTTAATGTGCATTTGTTTTTTTTTTTTAAGAAGTTAAATATGTGCATTTGTGATATCCTATTCGAAACATCCCTATGAATTTAACTTAGTTGGTAGAGACATTACATAATATATGCAGTGGTTGAGGTTCGAACTCCAGACACCCCACTTATTCACCTTAAGAGGTGAATTTATAACCACTTGGCTTTCTAACCAAAAAATAAAAATACCTTGTTCTAAAAAATACTTAAAGAAACTTGGTTTAAAAACAAAACACGTAACAATCATGAATGATATAAGTTCTCATAAGTTTGTTATCATTAAAACATCTTTTATAAAAGAATTTGTGATTTTCTTCAACGGTCTTCCCATTTTTTATGATGATAAACCTATTGAATTTAAGATATCATTTGTGATTATGATCTTAATCATATAAACATATGGGATAAAGAACTCCCCCTCAATTTATTCCATAACATAAGTTAACGAACCCCCCCTCCTCAATTTGAGGAGGTATGAAATAAATAATTGAGATACAAATTATGCAAATAATTTATGAAAATATTACAGAAAACATTCATTGATGCAAACCCATGGTTCAAACACGAGATTAAACTAAAACAACAATGATCACAAATAACATCATTTGTTATTTGCCAAAAAGATCAGAATAAAACTTAATATAAATACTAAAATACTTATCTAATCAAGATGTAATTAATCACAAAAGTTCCTAATTTATCTCCCCTGTTTGTCGTTAACAAAAAGGATAACAAGTAGTAAAGTTACTTGTAAAGGGAGGAATCATTTGGCGATGATGAGGCTGAAGGCTCAAGCATGAGGATGGTCTCCAATTGAACATCATAAGTAGGTGTCTTGATTGGATATGGCAGCAACTCAAAATCACCCAAGATTTTGAATCAAATTCATTTCCGGGTACTCTAAGCAGCAACTTTTGAATAATTAATTGACCAAGAAACAATTCTCAATGCCACCCCTAGTTTTTTCTTGAATCCTTTTCTATTCCACTTTTAGTTTGGACAAATTTGGATGATACAACAATTTTTTCTTTTGATCCTCCATGCTCATTGATAAAAATATCTTTGGAGTCAAACTGGCGAGGGAAATTTGATAGGGTAGAAGTACTTGGATTTGAAGATTGAATGAAGAAAAATGGATCAGTTGTCTTTTGATTCCGCCAATCTTCAGATCAAAGAATATAAAAATGGAATAAAAAGTGATAGTAAAAAAATGGAATAAAAAGTGATAATAGACAATGGCTTAATGGAATAAATATTTCGAGCAAACTAATTTTGTTTTATATATGAATGAATGTACCCAGTGGAATATAATATTCTTAACAATGAAAGACCTTTACAATTTTCCTTTTTACATTTATTTTTATGTAACAACTCACTTTTATCTATAATCATACAATTTTCTTTTTTATATTTATTTCTTGCTTTGTGCACTCTTTATATTTATATTTCTCCTATTATTGTACGTTTTCATTTGTCCATTCATACCTACACTTTCTTGCATCGTAAATTCAATATTGTAGCCTCAAACATATCAACTAAGAACTCTTTAAATATTTAACTTGAGTCAGAAATTGATGTTTTGAGTTCGTCTGTTGGAAGGAAATATTTCCATGCTAACACCTAATGAATCTATACATTGATTAGAAGGAGAGGTTAAATGAATGAAAATTTGAAATTCAAATTGAAATGAAGGGAAGATATTTGTTAAAGACTAATATACTATTTTTTGTTGTTGAACAAAGACTACTTTACCTTCAAATAAAGAGATGTTGTTTTGTAACAAAAAAAATAGACGTTGTTTTTATAACTAAATGTGTTAAATATGTTTTTTGTCCTTATAAAATGTATCAATTTTTCGTTTTAGTCCATCTAAAATTTTTCTTCGATTTTTAGTCCTCCTAAAGTTTTTCATCTTCACTTTTGGTCCATCATTCATTTCAAGTTAACTCACATGTAGAATTCATATTTTTGAATAAATTTTTGTAGAAAAGTTTACAATATTATATGAATCTCTCCCAAACAAATTAGAATTTTTTAACAAAAATGAATTAAATATGAATTTTTATATTTTTGTCATTTAAAAATTCGTATTTAATTCATTTTTGTTAAAAATTCTAATTTTTTATGAGATTTTTTTTAATATCTTACACATTTCTGCTCAATTTTGTTAATAAATATAAAAGATATAAATGAGTTGACAAAAAAATAAGGACTAAAAATGATTATTGAAAATTTTATAGGGACTAAAAGTCGATTTTTTTAGGATTAAAACAAAAACTTGATATATCTTACTTACTATAAAAGAAAGGTGGTCTGATGGCTTCAAAACCCTAACCCTAATTGCATGCCCTAGCCTGCCATTTGCCTTCTTTAATGTCTTGGCTTTCTTTCCCCGCCTATGTGGAACCCTAATGCCCCAACTACCTTAATTAAATGATGCCTTGCCTTGCTTATTGAACTCGGCTGCCATTTTGCCTTGGGCATGTAACTCATAGCCATAGGCGCAATAAATGGTCCTCTGCACAACCGTGTTTTCACCTACACAAATAGGTCTAGACATTAGGTCTTATTGTAGGTATTAATTAACTAACCCTATTGAGCATAATGGCATTGAAAGCCACGTGTAAGTTAGGTCCTATGGTAGGTCCTATGCTCAATGCACCCTATTGTATTTAATGTCATCCATTGTCATAATAATAATTGGAACGGTGCTCAATGCCTCCAACCAAAAACCATATCACTTTAAGTTATTGTAGAACCTAAATTAGGATAGACATAGGTGCGATGCTCAATGCACCCATCCAATATAAATGAAGGCATTGAATGAGCGTTGGGTGGCTCAAGGGTATTCCCTACTTACTCCATTTGCGATATAGTAGTATAAAAGGGAGCCTTCATGCGCCCAAGGTATGCAAGCAATAGAAACCACATTAGAACCTTTGAGTTTTATTGTGCAGTCGTTCATTTCATGAGATAAGTAGGACGATTTTTGAGCAATATGGACATGTCTCCATATTTACTCGCCATTTATATGCATTGACCTATATGAAAAAGTCACGGTATGGAAAGCTCGCAAAATTCTGCAAAGTTCACCAAGAGGTCGAGGTATGATGACGCCAACAACCATGTTTTCACTGAGACGAACGAGAGGACTTCTATGTCTAACATCACTAATGGTAAATCATGAATCCATTCTTTGTTCAGGTGTCCTTGAACCGTGTTTATGTTGAGTTTCCGCATCACCAATATGAAAACATGTATTTTTCTGTTTCCACATCCCCTTAATTGGGATATCTATCTATATATATATATATATATATATATATATATATATATATATATATATATATATATATATATATATATATATATTTATATATATATATATATATATATATATATATATATATATATATATATGATTGTATTAGTCTGTTGGTATAGTATAGGTCAATTCATCATAAGACTAACACGTTTGATGTTTACTTTGCAGTTATATACACCATCGAGTTTCAAAAGCGTGGTATAGTTATATACACCAGAATGCTTATCTAAATTTTCATCACACTTTTTTGATGCAACGTAATATTCTATAATGATATTTTTAATACACGTTGCTTGACTTGATTAAAATACTTGATTGAGTTTACTGATTTACAATAGACCCGCGCGAATGTATGGGGCGAAAGTCTAGTTAACAAGGAGAAAAAACACATTTAACCCTAATTAAACTGACATAGTAGTAGATATGAAAATTGGGTTGACAAGGTCCAAATTTACGTTTTGATTATTTTATTATTCGTTAAAATGACAATCTATTTGAGCAGAAGTGGCGGTGAACGGTAGAGATGCAGATGCTGATCCAAAATTCAAACCAAAAAACGCAATGGCAGTATTGTAATTACAATCACATCTCTGATTAAGTTAAAAATAAAAATAATTTAAAGCTTTTATAAAATTTTAAATTTAAACGGTTCTTCTCATTTTCATTTCATTTCGAAACGTTGGTGTAAAGGTGAACCATCACCATCATCATCATCATCATAATCTCATGGTTAGGGTTTTTTTCTGCAAATTTATTTACATCTCATCGTTAATTCTTTTTCATTTCACGATTTCATTCAGAAATCAGCGTATTTATGAAATTAGGGTTTTCAAAATTTGGGATCTCGTTCCGTTTCCGTTGCATTATCTCATTCTGTTTTTCGTTTGTGATTACAGGATAGCCACGATTCAAACGATGCAAAGCAAAGCCCTGCTGGTATGACCGCATTTGTAAGTTTTTCCGTCGTTTTTCTTCGATTCTGCTATTTACTATTTCAGATCTTCGATGTCTCTGGTTATTATAATCTTATGAATCTTGCTATTTTACACTTCGATTCCGATATCACATTTCAAAATCTATAATCAGAATAAGTGAAGCATAAAAATAATATAATTTAAGTGTGTTTAGAATCAATTTTGAAGGCAAAATCAATCTACTCAAGAGTAGGGGTGGGAATAGGCTAGGCCGAGCTAGGCTTTGCAAGGCCTAAGCCTGGCCTGCCAAATTTTTTAAGGCCTAAGCCTGGCCTGCGACCTGTCATAGGCTTACCTTTGAGGCCTGAGCCTGGCCTTCTGAAAGCCTGATAAGGCCTGCTAGCCTGTTTAAAAGCCTATATCATATGAACTTCTTTAAGTAAGCAATGTGATCTAAGTTTAAATAGACCTAGCGAACTAATAGATCAATTAGATTAAACTCTCTTTTAGTAATCAACATGAGTTTTTAGGGAATTTAACTATATATTGCATCATATTTCAATTCTAGTTTATAATAATACATTTGTATATGCGAAAATTAATGTATATTAATAAACTTAAATTACTAACAAATTTATATTTTAATTCAAAGTACAAAATATATTATAATAATAAATAATATTAATCATATTTACTTAAATAGGTCGGCCTAATAGGCTTAAGAGGCTTTTTGAATGGCCTGTGGCCTGGCCTTTTAAGCTAAATAGGCTTCTAAAAAAGCCTAGGCCTTCTCTATTTAAGAAAAAAGCTTGGCCTGGCCTGGCCTATCGTAGGCTAGGTCGTAGGCCCCTGTAGGCCGGCCTGGCCTATTCCCATCCCTACTCAAGAGTAACCAAATATGTTAAAATCAATTTTACACCTCCAGAATCAATTTTGACTTCTCCAAAAGTGCAACTATACGTACACTTAAGAAAATTGAAGTGTTCAAATCTAATTATGTGTCGGTGTCCTGTCGGTGTTCAATACCAATTACCAGACACTAATCGAAGTGTCTGTGCTACATAGATCTGAATGCAATATGCAAATTTTCATGTACTTAGTTTCAGGATGATTTTATTAATGTAAATGTCAATCAGTTTCTGACTTTTGTCCATGCCACTGTACTCTTTTCAGGTGCTAAATCTTCTTAAGCAGATGGTGAGTTGTATTGTCTAGAATCTTCAAGTTGCTTTACCAATTTTCAGAATATGTTTCCCTGCTGCTAACTAGATTTTTTTGTTTTGTTTTGGCCAGCAAAGTAGGTACCAGGCCATGTCTGACCCCATTGTAACAAAGAATATCCTTTTGGCATTCTTTAATTTAATTAAACTATTCTTAGAAACCAGTTTGCTAAGCAAAATAGTTTTAGAGTGGTGGTTAATGCTTTTGAACATTTTTTTCTTACTCATGCGATAAGATTTGGTTTAAAGAGGGTAGTCTGGTCAGATGATAGTAGATCTTAGCTGGCTTGCATTTTGTTAACTTATTCTGGGTTTATTATACTTAACAATCTTTCTAATGATGATTTTTGGTATTTTAGTTAAAAATTTAAATGGAACCTTTGAAGTTTGGTTATTTGATGCCTAAATCATAGTCTATTTTGTCTTGGCATCATTTTGCATTGTTTTATTTCTGTTTGTGCTGTTAACTTGTTAGTGATACAAATTTATTTCTGTTTGTAATTCTAAGCCAAAGTCTACATTACCCACTAAAATTGTGTATGAACCCAAACCGATAATATGATGCATGTGTAAGAAGGTAGAGATTTAATATACATGTTCACATGTCTGCATCAGTCACCTGATAGACCATGTTGTTGGGATAGTTATTGACATAACAACGGTTTTAAACGGTAATTAATCACTGCTGCGAACTTTTGTATCTTGTCATTTTTTCTGTAAACCCAATGCAATCGCTATGATTTATTTCTCCATTTAGGGAAATTTGTATTAGCTAAGTCATGATGGTCCGTGTTACTGATTTTATTATAATATGGGTATTATAGACTTGTCCAATACTCAAACTTTGAAAGTAATGTTTTTCTTGACACCAATGCACTTTATGATAAGGGAAGTCGTATAATTGAGTTGGAGCAGAGCATCATTGACCTGATCCATCACCAGCAGCCCCTGTACTCTTTTCAGGTGCTAAATCTTCTTAAGCAGATGGTGAGTTGTATTGTCTAGAATCTTCAAGTTGCTTTACCAATTTTCAGAATATGTTTCCCTGCTGCTAACTAGATTTTTTTGTTTTTTTGTTTTGTTTTGGCCAGCAAAGTAGGTACCAGGCCATGTCTGACCCCATTGTAACAAAGAATATCCTTTTGGCATTCTTTAATTTAATTAAACTATTCTTAGAAACCAGTTTGCTAAGCAAAATAGTTTTAGAGTGGTGGTTAATGCTTTTGAACATTTTTTTCTTACTCATGCGATAAGATTTGGTTTAAAGAGGGTAGTCTGGTCAGATGATAGTAGATCTTAGCTGGCTTGCATTTTGTTAACTTATTCTGGGTTTATTATACTTAACAATCTTTCTAATGATGATTTTTGGTATTTTAGTTAAAAATTTAAATGGAACCTTTGAAGTTTGGTTATTTGATGCCTAAATCATAGTCTATTTTGTCTTGGCATCATTTTGCATTGTTTTATTTCTGTTTGTGCTGTTAACTTGTTAGTGATACAAATTTATTTCTGTTTGTAATTCTAAGCCAAAGTCTACATTACCCACTAAAATTGTGTATGAACCCAAACCGATAATATGATGCATGTGTAAGAAGGTAGAGATTTAATATACATGTTCACATGTCTGCATCAGTCACCTGATAGACCATGTTGTTGGGATAGTTATTGACATAACAACGGTTTAAACGGTAATTAATCACTGCTGCGAACTTTTGTATCTTGTCATTTTTTCTGTAAACCCAATGCAATCGCTATGATTTATTTCTCCATTTAGGGAAATTTGTATTAGCTAAGTCATGATGGTCCGTGTTACTGATTTTATTATAATATGGGTATTATAGACTTGTCCAATACTCAAACTTTGAAAGTAATGTTTTTCTTGACACCAATGCACTTTATGATAAGGGAAGTCGTATAATTGAGTTGGAGCAGAGCATCATTGACCTGATCCATCACCAGCAGCCCCCGAGAAGCCAAAGGAAGAAGAGTTGAAAAAAGAAGAGGGTTCAGATTAAGTGACATTTTAATTTCAATTTCTCATTGTTCTTGTCTTGCATTGCACAATGATTGGTATGGTGCATCAACTATCTTTGTCTATGTAGTGGTTCAGAAAACTAATGTGTTGTGTGGCTGCGTATAGCCGATCATTTGTAGCTAAATCACCTTACTCTTTTTATGATTTAGCCATACTACTACAATTTTATATTATAGTCACTTTGTTGCTCTCGTATCCTCTATTCCCGAGCATGCTATGTGTCGACGAATGAAAGAGTGCGTGACCTCAAATTCTGGGGCTGCTGTACTGATACCCATTTTTTTGGTACTCTATTCCATATTTTATTTAAAGTTTCCAACATCTTGATAAGTAGATCCATAAATTCAATTAGTTTTTTCTTATTCTTTCCTTTCAAACTTTTTTAAGCGTCGGGCATTTCATGAACATGTTACATTGTGAAGAATGTTTATATGCTATTGCCTATACATACGTACTTAATGTCCATTCCTATACATACGTTTTGTTTGGTTGTGTGCTTGATGATCCAGAAGTTGTGTACATCCCTGAAACATTTTTCTTTGGAAGACCTTCAATACACAATCACGGAGAGATTTTCTTGATGAGTGATGACCTCTTTTCTTATGCACTCTCAAGTTGTGTTTTTGGTTGGAAATTTTTGATGATAAGATTTTAATACCATAAAATATTTTCTTATGTTTGATTATGTTTCGCAGATCCGAAGTCCAAACCGACTATAATGGATCCCTTGAGAAATTATTTTTATCAGCCTTGTGCTTTGTCAATTGAGTGGGTTTACCTAGTACATTTTCCTCCCAATTGTGAAATAAGCACTTAACATTCATATTAATTTTTTTATTTTTTTATCTAAGCGTGTAAGTAAATCAAGTTGAGCACTTGAAACTTAGGCTGTGTGTTTATTTATCTGCTCCCAAAACATTCAGTTCATAAAGCATTTCTAATAAGCCACTAGTTGTTAGCCGGCACATTCTAAAAAAAAAGCTGGCACATTGAATTATGAAATAAATATATGAACAAAAATCATCTATAACTACAATGCAAGGGTTTACAACTTATTGAGCATTAGTGAAAAAGTAAAACTTAATACCATGGTTGTTTTATTTACAACAATTCAATCAAATTTATTCCATGGATGTTGATAGAACCTGTAAAATGAAGACGATGAAACTGTGTATTATTGAACGTAAACGGATGAGCTAAGAGCTCTATAATGGTGGCAAAACAAAAAATGAAATGATAATCAGAGCCTAAGCTCCTGCCCAGAGCTAAGCTCCTACCAGAGAGACATTCTCTCCTAACCAATTTGCTAGCAAACTTATATTCCAATTCTTACTTCCCCCCTTATAATCACGTTGCATATGCCCATTGCTACATCAGCAATTCCCTTCCAGCTTTCCTATTCAACCCATTTGTTGGGCTGAATTAAATAGAAAAATGGTTTTTGTATACCCAAACTCAGACATCTTGAAAGAGAAGGGTATAAAGAGAACCATGTGATATATGTCATAGATGGATGATGTTTGTTTTCGAGTTTAGAAAGAGTACCTTTAAAAATCAAAATTTACCACGTTTCGCGGCACTACCCGAGTTTGTGCAAGGTAGACTAACAACCGCGCCGCCTCCAGGATAACACAAGTCGAAGGAGGGAGAAGAGAAGAAAAGCACAGGAAGCATCAACTGTGATTTTCGGGGTGAGGAATAAGTGAGGCCGAGCTCTCCTTTTATAGGGAGAGTTCGTAACAAATCCGATGTGATTTTTGGGATTAAGTTAAGCGGATTAACTTAATCTTTAAGCACGCAGATTGAATCAACGAATGGATATATCCGAAAGGACTTCCGGATATTCTGTTGGATCGGATCGGAATGAAGTTTATCATTATCCGTAGAGCGCTTTCAGATAATAAAAATTAATTTAACAATTTCAGGTGACAAAAAATATATTCTTTTTTTGACCCGGACCCAAGCCCAGCCGGATGGCGGCGTCGTCGCGCGTGTGATATATATATATATATATTTTCGTAAGCGCTCACCCTCCAGGATAACACAAGTCGAAGGAGGGAGAAGAGAAGAAAAGCACAGGAAGCATCAACTGTGATTTTCGGGGTGAGGAATAAGTGAGGCCGAGCTCTCCTTTTATAGGGAGAGTTCGTAACAAATCCGACGTGATTTTTGGGATTAAGTTAAGCGGATTTACTTAATCTTTAAGCACGCAGATTGAATCAACGAATGGATATATCCGAAAGGACTTCCGGATATTCTGTTGGATCGGATCGGAATGAAGTTTATCATTATCCGTAGAGCGCTTTCAGATAATAAAAATTAATTTAACAATTTCAAGTGACAAAAAATATATTCTTTTTTTGACCCGTGTAACGCCCCGGATTTACTTGGAATTATTTTCAGTTATTTTAATTGATGATGCGACGTATGTGTGATGTCTTGTTGTGTTTGTGATGTTCTTGGTGTTTTGGTGCCTTGTTAGAGGGTAGTGACCTTAGATTATAAGGAATATGAGTTTGAGCGAATTAGATCCTTAGAAGGCATAACCCAAATGTGAGAAATATTGATATTTATTAGTATATTGGTGGTTGGGTTTATTTAATTGAATAAAGAAAAATTATAGTATTTAATTAAATAATAGTGTTAATAATTTAATTGGATTATTAGTAAATTAAACTAATTAATTAGAATTATAAAATAAGAAAGGGCATTTGTGGCATTTAGGATTTAGGGGTATGTTATGATGAGAGGAGGAATAAAAACATAACATATCGTGAAAACAAAATTGGGAGAAAACCAAAGAGCGAAGAACGAAGCTGAAGCAAGAGAGACCGGAAGGGATTCTACGGGAAGCGATCAATAGAGTTTAGAACCGGAAAACCTAAGGTAAGGGTGGGGTTGATTGCATAATGATGGGGTATGGTAGACTCTAGGTATATGTGATTGTATGGATTTTGATCCCTTTTGTTCAATTCATGAGGTCTGTGATTTTGATGATGAAATTGGCATGATACATGCTGTTGTTGTGCAATATAATTGTTGATTGTGATGATTTTGAATGAATGAGAAGTTTGAATAATATAAGTTGCTTTTCCTGAGTTTTCTTATCTCTGTCCCGAATTTTGAAATAAAAACTGGTATTGATCGGTACAGAATTGGTCTTAGGTGTAAACACAAAAGTTGTAGGTATGGATGTTAGTTTTCTAATGCCGTTGGTCTGACGTCAAAACGATTTATAGAACTTGAGTTATGGTCAAATTACTGCACGTAGGTCACAGTGAATTTTTATGGACTTTCTGCACAACTTTTCCGAATTTGAAACGAAAACTGGTATTGATCGGTACAGAATTGGCCTTGGGTGTAAACATGAAGGTTTTAGATAATTTTGTTAGCTTTCCAGTGGCTTTGGTTTGACGTGAAAATGACTTTTAGTTTTTGAGTTATGATGAAAATACTCCAAGGAGGTTTTAGTGAAATTGTACGGTGACAGCATTCTCTGTTTCATGTTTTTGCGTCTTTTTCACACGTCTCTGTTTTAAATTGGTCTTTGGTATAAACATGAAAGTTGTTGATAATTGTGATATCTTTCTAGTATCCTTGGTTTGACATGGAAATATGTTATGTATAATTTGTTATGGTTTTACAAAATTGTATGATGAATTGTTGATGTTTGAATACGATGTTATATGATGAATTGTTGATGTTTGAATACGATGTTATATGACGTTGTTTATGATTGATGCTTGCATGTGTTTTGTTGTTTCATTTTAGAAGTCTCATTCATTGCATCTTGTGACGATGGCCTGAAATTATGGTAAAGCGACGTAGCCCTGTTTGGCAAAGTGACGTGGGGCTCCAGCCTGACATGCCCTATTTGGCATTATTTTGCGACGTTTGGTACCACATGCATATAGGTAAAGTCGGGTCTCATTGCATTATGTGTCGATGATAAATTGTTATAACCGTGACGTGTGGCGATGTTCATGATGTGCTTGATGTGATGATGTTTGAATATTGGTGATGATGATTGTTTATGAAAATGATGTGTGAACATGAATAAGATGATTGGTGAGATAATGAAGTATGATCCTGTGCTTATGTTTTTACTTGCTCATTATTATGCTTTCGTTTAGATTGTTTGATATCTCACCCTTTTGTTTTTGTTGGTCCATTGTCTTTATATTGACAATGTGCAGATAACTCGAAGTAGCTTGCTGTGACGCTTAGACGAGGAGTACCTAGTGGTATATAGAATTGGGGTCGTGATGCTCTGATATTATGTAACACTGGGAATACGTTTGTCTTATGTTTTTGGGAGTTAACTTTATAAACTCCAATGCTGATTTTTATTAAAGTATTCACTTTATGTTGAGTTTTGAATTATGACGAATGTTTCGGCTTTTATGCCATAGTGCTGATTATGAGTTGATATTATAATTATTTTCCGCTGCTAATAAAGAGATTTTCAGACATGATGTTGTTATCTTGAGGAGCCTGTTTGTTAATAAGTATGTTTTATGTTTTCATGATTTTGTGACATCCCGTTATTTGTTAAATACTCTGATATATTATGTGCTTATTCGCGCGGGGAAATCGGGGTGTTACAATTGGTATCAGAGCAGGTCGGTCCATCCGGCCAGGTTGTCGAGTCTTTAGTTTAGTGACAGTTGAGTACTGTCCTTAGACATTTCTAATCAATTATTTGATGTTTTGTGAACACAGAAGATGGTTAGAGTTGTTGAAAGACTACGATTTTAGCTTGAATTACCATCCTGGTAAAGCTAATGTTGTAGCCGATGCTTTAAGTCGAAAAACTTTGCATATGTCAGCGATGATGGTTAAAGAGTTAGAGTTGATCGAGCAGTTCAGAGACATGAATTTGGTTTGCGAAGTAAAACCCCAGAGTGTGATGCTAGGGATGTTGACAATTAACAGTGATTTCTTGGATGATATCAAGGAAGCTCAGAAGATGGATGTGAAACTAGTAGATTTGATGGTTGGTGAAAATCAACCCGAAGGTAGTGATTTTAAGTTAGATATGCACGGTGTGTTGAGGTTCCGCGATCGAATTTGTATTCCTGATAATGCAGAGATGAAGAAGATGATTTTAGAAGAAGGTCACAGAAGCAATTTAAGTATTCATCCGGGAGCTACTAAAATGTATCAAGACTTAAAGAAGATATTTTGGTGGCCAAAAATGAAGCAAGATGTTGCGCGGTTTGTGTATGCATGCTTGACGTGCCAAAAGTCGAAAGTAGAACATCAGAGGCCAACAGGCTTGATGCAACCGTTAGATGTTCCGGAGTGGAAATGGGATAGTATATCTATGGATTTTGTGACAGGATTACCGAACACTCCGAGGGGGCATGATGCTATTTGGGTAATTATTGATAGACTGACGAAGTCGGCTCATTTTATTCCGATCAATATTAGTTTTCCTGTATCAAAGTTAGCAGAGATTAATATTCGCGAGATTGTGAAGTTGCACGGAGTCCCGTCGAGCATTGTTTCGGATAGAGATCCGAGGTTTACTTCAGATTTTTGGAAAAGTCTACAAGAGGCATTAGGTTCTAAGTTGAAGTTGAGTTCGGCATATCACCCACAAACTGATGGACAGACGGAGATGACCATTCAGTCGTTGGAAGACTTGCTGAGGGCGTGTGTTCTCGAACAAAGCGGAACGTGGGACAGTTTTCTACCACTGATCGAGTTCACTTATAACAATAGTTTCCATGCTAGTATTGGTATGGCACCTTTCGAGGCATTGTATGGTCGGAGGTGCAGAACGCCGTTGTGTTGGCATGAATCTGGTGAAAGAGTTGTGTTGGGACCAGAGATTGTACGAGAAACTACTGAGAAGGTGAAATTAATTCGTGATAAGATGAAGGCTTCGCAGAGTAGGCAAAAGAGTTACCATGATAAGCGGAGGAGAGATCTTGAGTTTCAAGCAGGAGACCATGTATTCTTGAGAGTATCACCAGTGACAGGTGTAGGTCGTGCCTTGAAGTCGAAGAAGCTTACTTCTAAGTTTATTGGACCATACCAGATTTCTGAGAGGGTTGGGAATGCTGCGTATAGGGTGGCCTTACCACCGAACCTATCAAATTTGCATGATGTGTTTCACGTGTCGCAACTCCGGAAGTATGTTTCAGATCCATCTCATGTAATTCATATGGATGACGTGCAAGTGCGGGACAATCTAACCATTGAGACTGTGCCTGTACGAATTGAGGATCGGGAGATGAAGAAGTTAAGGGGCAAGGAGATTCCTTTAGTGAAAGTGGTTTGGGACGGAGCTGCCGGAGAAAGTGCAACATGGGAGTTAGAGAGCAAGATGCGAGATTCTTATCCGATGCTGTTTGAGTCAGGTAATTTTCGAGGACGAAAATATTCAAGTGGGGGAGAGTTGTAACGCCCCGGATTTACTTGGAATTATTTTCAGTTATTTTAATTGATGATGCGACGTATGTGTGATGTCTTGTTGTGTTTGTGATGTTCTTGGTGTTTTGGTGCCTTGTTAGAGGGTAGTGACCTTAGATTATAAGGAATATGAGTTTGAGCGAATTAGATCCTTAGAAGGCATAACCCAAATGTGAGAAATATTGATATTTATTAGTATATTGGTGGTTGGGTTTATTTAATTGAATAAAGAAAAATTATAGTATTTAATTAAATAATAGTGTTAATAATTTAATTGGATTATTAGTAAATTAAACTAATTAATTAGAATTATAAAATAAGAAAGGGCATTTGTGGCATTTAGGATTTAGGGGTATGTTATGATGAGAGGAGGAATAAAAACATAACATATCGTGAAAACAAAATTGGGAGAAAACCAAAGAGCGAAGAACGAAGCTGAAGCAAGAGAGACCGGAAGGGATTCTACGGGAAGCGATCAATAGAGTTTAGAACCGGAAAACCTAAGGTAAGGGTGGGGTTCTTACATTCTAAGGGATTGCATAATGATGGGGTATGGTAGACTCTAGGTATATGTGATTGTATGGATTTTGATCCCTTTTGTTCAATTCATGAGGTCTGTGATTTTGATGATGAAATTGGCATGATACATGCTGTTGTTGTGCAATATAATTGTTGATTGTGATGATTTTGAATGAATGAGAAGTTTGAATAATATAAGTTGCTTTTCCTGAGTTTTCTTATCTCTGCCCCGAATTTTGAAATAAAAACTGGTATTGATCGGTACAGAATTGGTCTTAGGTGTAAACACAAAAGTTGTAGGTATGGATGTTAGTTTTCTAATGCCGTTGGTCTGACGTCAAAACGATTTATAGAACTTGAGTTATGGTCAAATTACTGCACGTAGGTCACAGTGAATTTTTATGGACTTTCTGCACAACTTTTCCGAATTTGAAACGAAAACTGGTATTGATCGGTACAGAATTGGCCTTGGGTGTAAACATGAAGGTTTTAGATAATTTTGTTAGCTTTCCAGTGGCTTTGGTTTGACGTGAAAATGACTTTTAGTTTTTGAGTTATGATGAAAATACTCCAAGGAGGTTTTAGTGAAATTGTACGGTGACAGCATTCTCTGTTTCATGTTTTTGCGTCTTTTTCACACGTCTCTGTTTTAAATTGGTCTTTGGTATAAACATGAAAGTTGTTGATAATTGTGATATCTTTCTAGTATCCTTGGTTTGACATGGAAATATGTTATGTATAATTTGTTATGGTTTTACAAAATTGTATGATGAATTGTTGATGTTTGAATACGATGTTATATGATGAATTGTTGATGTTTGAATACGATGTTATATGACGTTGTTTATGATTGATGCTTGCATGTGTTTTGTTGTTTCATTTTAGAAGTCTCATTCATTGCATCTTGTGACGATGGCCTGAAATTATGGTAAAGCGACGTAGCCCTGTTTGGCAAAGTGACGTGGGGCTCCGGCCTGACATGCCCTATTTGGCATTATTTTGCGACGTTTGGTACCACATGCATATAGGTGAAGTCGGGTCTCATTGCATTATGTGTCGATGATAAATTGTTATAACCGTGACGTGTGGCGATGTTCATGATGTGCTTGATGTGATGATGTTTGAATATTGGTGATGATGATTGTTTATGAAAATGATGTGTGAACATGAATAAGATGATTGGTGAGATAATGAAGTATGATCCTGTGCTTATGTTTTTACTTGCTCATTATTATGCTTTCGTTTAGATTGTTTGATATCTCACCCTTTTGTTTTTGTTGGTCCATTGTCTTTATATTGACAATGTGCAGATAACTCGAAGTAGCTTGCTGTGACGCTTAGAAGAGGAGTACCTAGTGGTATATAGAATTGGGGTCGTGATGCTCTGATATTATGTAACACTGGGAATACGTTTGTCTTATGTTTTTGGGAGTTAACTTTATAAACTCCAATGCTGATTTTTATTAAAGTATTCACTTTATGTTGAGTTTTGAATTATGACGAATGTTTCGGCTTTTATGCCATAGTGCTGATTATGAGTTGATCTTATAATTATTTTCCGCTGCTAATAAAGAGATTTTCAGACATGATGTTGTTATCTTGAGGAGCCTGTTTGTTAATAAGTATGTTTTATGTTTTCATGATTTTGTGACATCCCGTTATTTGTTAAATACTCTGATATATTATGTGCTTATTCGCGCGGGGAAATCGGGGTGTTACAACCCGGACCCGGACCCGGACCCAAGCCCAGCCGGACGGCGGCGACGTCGTCGCGCGTGTGATATATATATATATATATTTTCGTAAGCGCTCACCCGTTCGCAAAAGTGGGTACCCCAAGGGCACACCCTTGGAGGTCATCCCCCACTTATATAAACACTACTAGTGGGTATGTCCTATCCAATGTGGGACATTTTTCAATTCATACCAACACTAGTTCTTTCCCAAGAGACATGTGTTTATTCTTTCCAACTTCCACTCATATTCACTAGTGTTCCAACAGATTATGTGATAAAAAAGAGAGATATAAAGAAAATGAGTGTTGAACGAGTGTATAAAAATGATGGGTGACTAAATATAATGGTTGAATTAAATATGGACCAAAAAAGCAAAGTAATTTTGTTCTGGTGCACGGTGGTTGAAATCTGCTTGTGGCATTAGCTATTACATATCATGGTGAGAAGCTGACTGTTGATCGAATCATCTTCTAAAATGGTTTGTTTTATTAAGAGGCTGACAGTGTCAATATTTATGGTTTAGTTTGGTAGACTTTTAAACTCCTTCAGGATCACATTGATCGTAATTTTATTATTATAGCTTTAAATGATGAAGCTCTCAGTCAATATTTGGTGGCCTTTCTCTACAGAATTATCTAGTTAAGCTTGTTTGTTAACACCTGAGAACATGATCACGTCATGCTATGATTGAAGACTTTTAATACCTTAGCATAGAATTGGAGCATGATGCATGATGACACCTTGTCATTACGTAATTTGCTAAGAGTTTTTGTTAGTTTTATTTGCTTTCGTTAGCATTTTGAGACAGTTTGAGGTACAAAAGAGCAAGAAATCATCAGAGCCTGAAGAGACTGCATCGTGACACGATTTGGGAATCGTGTCACGATTTCCTAACCAGAGAAGAGATGAAATTCTGCCTACAAAATCGTGTCACGATTGCATAATCGTGTCACGATTAGGAGACCAGTTTGCGCAATCCTTGGGAGTTTTAATGAAGGATCGTGTCACGATTGCTTGCATCGTGTCACGATTTTGTGATTAGGTTGCCTATTTTAGCTGATTCGTTTTCAGAAACAAGGGGTCGGAAATTGGAAGAATAGAAGCGCGATTTTGAGAGCAAAGAACTGAAGCGGTGGCCACCCCATCCAACTCACAGTCAGTTTTTGTATGTTCTTATGTTCTTATTGATTAAGCTATTTTGTAATTCAATTATGAGTAGCTAAATTCTCCATTGTTAGGGATGAGATTAGCTAGATGATGACTCTTGTTTTGTAACCCTAATCTGATCATTGAATGAATTTATTGAATCATGTTTTCTTATCTTTGTGCTTAATGCGTTTATTGGTTGATCATCTTTAAATTGATGTATGATTCATATTGTGAAACGGGAGTGGAATGTATGAATGCTTAAGATAAGGAATTCTCGCCTTTGTAATCTAGGAATAGATACAAACCCTTGAAACCGTTTATTAATTCACGTCCGTTCATGCTTAATTCTGAATTGTAAAACTTGCTAAGGAATTAGGGTTTACTTTAGAATTAAAGTTTCTGTCGCTAAGGAATTAGGGCAAGATTATTTAAGAGAATTGGGTCGTGATTCATTAAACAAGTTCAGTGATCGTCGGTTAGGTAATTAACTTGAGTTCGTAGTCTAGTGAAGCTCATCCCTGACAAGCTTTTTATCTTTGAATTTCAAACCAATTTACTTTACGCACTTTTCTTTTATTGAAATTAAACAAACCTCGTACCCTTTTGTTCAATTGAGTAATCAAAATTACATTCGATTCGTTAACGCAGTCCTTGTGTTCGACACTCGGTTTACCGTTTTAAACTTTACTACTTGAACGATTTCGTACACTTGCGAAAATCGCCATCAATGCAGCAGGTCCAATCGACCAATCCAAAATCACATTCACAAATTAAGGAAAAATACATTATTGAAATGTAATGTTTGAAACGAATATAACATCCAAGACTGGCCCAATCCCAAGGTCGCAAAAGCTAGAGCAATAAACCTCTGTGATTACATTCAATTCTTCCTGTAGATGTCTTCACTAAATTTTAAGCAATACTGAGGCCTATGAAGCAAATCTCAAATACATTTGATCTTAGTACACTTTTGGTCATTGGTGGGACAAAATTTGCATTTGGTTTGGCATGGTTTGGATTAATGCTTTCATATTCGGTATGCAAGCAATCAAGATACACACACTTTTGGTCATTGGTGGGACAAAATCTGCATTTGTATTTGCTTTAGCATGTTTTGGATTAATGCCTTCATATTCTGTATGCAAGCAATCAAGAAACACATTTGGATTTTGTATAATTAGGTGGATTTGTTAAGAGTCCTACATTGGATGACAGATGACTTAAATATATGTTTATGAGCGGGGGAAATACTCACCTTAAAAGTCGGTTTTACGGAGTTGTGTTCCAACTATAATTCTAAGATTGTACCCGAGTCTCCTCAAAGATCTATTAGACCATATGCTATCAGGTTTCCGCTATCAAACCGTCCACCATTTATATCCATGCATATATGTTTATAAGCGAGGGCAATCCTCACCTTCCAAGCTGATTTTAAGGATTATGTTAGGCCTAGCCACAAATTGTAAGAGGATTTAATGTTTTAGTCCCTCTTGACACAAAGACGAAACCAAAAATTTAATGTTTTAGTCACTTTGATTGCTTGACATTTATAATGGTCTACATTACACCTTTATATCCAATAATCAAAATTATAGTCTTACACTAACCAATGAAACTGATGTGTGTTATTCTTGAAAGTGATCATATATGATTTTACTACGATTTTAATATTGAGAAATGAGTAGAATGTTAAACTACTTTTAGATCAAACATTTGGAAGTCTATAATTCAAGTTATTTCCATCTTGTAAAAGGCTAATAGGATGTTCTCCAATGCTATCATATTTCTAATATTATTATTGTTTTATTGTTGTTATTGTATTATTATTATTATTATTATTATTATTATTATTATTATTATTATTATTATTATTATTATTATTATTATTATTATTGTTGTTGTTATGAGATTTACCATTCGATGATCCACGTAGTCCAATATTGTAAGGTATTATTTGATTGATCCTATAGATATGAAAACCATCACATATTTCAAATAACCTTTCTCCCAACCTTGCTTTCTGACAGAAAGATTATACACCAACGTTGATGCACTAGTTTCACCACTAATACGAGTCACCTTATCACTTGTTTGATATTCGGCAACCAAATCTTAACACACTTAATTCACCCTTTCTAATTCTAAGGAAAAATCATGTCAATAAATAGGAGGAAAAAAGTAATCCAACAATGTCATTTTATATATAGGATCCAAAACAACCCACATTCCCATCACCCCATTAATCAAACCTTAATACTTGCCAAGCTTCACTATCATATATGTTGCCATATTTTGAATGGTATCATTACAAGAACTTTGCCGCTCTCTTAAAGCTAACTTTATTTCACAAATTTTGGAAAAGTAATGGTTTAATGTCGGATACATAGCTACAAATTGAACAACTTGGTTACACTAAACAATTTCAAACTGTGATAAATTTCTCTTGCCATTTCCAATCTCCTTCACTCGGTAAAGATTTATATTGAGAAAAACGTATAAAACAATGTTTAAAAACTTCTTCATAAGGAAATTCAAAACAAGCATTAAATAAGTAGAGTTCCATCTTGTTTTACAATATTGTGCATGAAGGTGAAAAAAACAGAAGAAAGGGGTTGAATTGTGTTGACTTTTTCTTCTTTAAAAATAATTAAGACAAAGATCAGGTTCTCATGGAGTTCAGAATTTGAGTCTGAGGTTCTAAGCCAAAAACAGAGTTTCAGAGTCTGAGCGAAAGAGTTTGATGAAGCGGATAAAAGTTAAAGAGATAAAGAAGAGAAAGACACAAGGAATTATCCCGGTTCCTTCCACAATCCGGAAGTAGTCAAGTTCCATCGTCACTTACAAGAGATTTTTCACTATCATCCAATGATTACAAATTGCTCAAGCACAAAGCAAGAGACTTCCTATGCTCAAACACAAAGTAAGGGACTTTTATTGCTTAAACACAAAGTAAGAGACTTCTATTGCTCAAACACAAAGTAAGAAACTTCTATACAAACAAATATACAAATAAAGATGTTTGCATTGAACACTTGATATACAATCAGTGGTGTTCACAAAATACAACACAGAGATCAGACTCCAGACTTAAGAATTTCTAAATACGAAAGTTTGTATGAAATTCTAAGTGTTTTATGCGTTTTGAATTTGACAGAACTTTGGCACTTGTGAACCGTTTATATAGAGGTGAGGAATAGAGACGTTGAAAATATGCCACCACATCAAATAGAGTCGTTTGAAGAAGCTTGATCAAATCCATTGATTTGTTGCTTGATTTGGTTCACGTACTAGGAGGGATAAGATTTGAAACCTTTCATGAATATGGAATGAACCGTTGTTCAGCAGGGGACAAGGTTGCAGAGTATGAGAAGGCATGTGCAGGTAGTGGAGAACGTGGTTGTACAACTTGTCCTTTCTAGACAATGACATTAGTTGACTCCTTAAAAACCTTCAGAACTTCCATCGTATAAATCATTAAGCAATTCAGAATGTAGAGTCTTCAGTTGCACAGACTATGCTTCTATTTCTGAATTCCCATCAAATTATCCCAAAATATCATAGTTTGGACCATCAGAGTCTGACTGACTTCAAAATCTGACTTGCAACTAGCATCTCCTTGAATTTTCTTGCTCTTCATTTGTTCCTTCATAATCCTGTATGATTAATTCCTTGTAAATTTTTATCTATGGTCCTGCATACTTGAACAAATATTAGCATATCCAATTGAACTTTTAATATCTTGTTATCATCAAAACTAAAGAGACATTGTTTAAACCTATTTTGTTCCAACAGTGCAAGCTTCTTTCCATAACTCATGTCCAACAATTGACATTTATCTTTAAATCTTTTCCCCCTCTTTTGTGTTGCAACCCAATAACCAACATTTTCCCTAGTCTTTTCAATCGAACTATAATTTTAATTTACACTTTATATGTTTCTTAATTCTCGATTATAAAGTCATTCCAAAATCCTTCTGGGGTCAATTTGAAGTCCTTATGAAGTCAATTTAAAGTACACATTTTATGTTTCTTTGGATAATTTTAATGTGCATTTGTTTTTTTTTTTTAAGAAGTTAAATATGTGCATTTGTGATATCCTATTCGAAACATCCCTATGAATTTAACTTAGTTGGTAGAGACATTACATAATATATGCAGTGGTTGAGGTTCGAACTCCAGACACCCCACTTATTCACCTTAAGAGGTGAATTTATAACCACTTGGCTTTCTAACCAAAAAATAAAAATACCTTGTTCTAAAAAATACTTAAAGAAACTTGGTTTAAAAACAAAACACGTAACAATCATGAATGATATAAGTTCTCATAAGTTTGTTATCATTAAAACATCTTTTATAAAAGAATTTGTGATTTTCTTCAACGGTCTTCCCATTTTTTATGATGATAAACCTATTGAATTTAAGATATCATTTGTGATTATGATCTTAATCATATAAACATATGGGATAAAGAACTCCCCCTCAATTTATTCCATAACATAAGTTAACGAACCCCCCCTCCTCAATTTGAGGAGGTATGAAATAAATAATTGAGATACAAATTATGCAAATAATTTATGAAAATATTACAGAAAACATTCATTGATGCAAACCCATGGTTCAAACACGAGATTAAACTAAAACAACAATGATCACAAATAACATCATTTGTTATTTGCCAAAAAGATCAGAATAAAACTTAATATAAATACTAAAATACTTATCTAATCAAGATGTAATTAATCACAAAAGTTCCTAATTTATCTCCCCTGTTTGTCGTTAACAAAAAGGATAACAAGTAGTAAAGTTACTTGTAAAGGGAGGAATCATTTGGCGATGATGAGGCTGAAGGCTCAAGCATGAGGATGGTCTCCAATTGAACATCATAAGTAGGTGTCTTGATTGGATATGGCAGCAACTCAAAATCACCCAAGATTTTGAATCAAATTCATTTCCGGGTACTCTAAGCAGCAACTTTTGAATAATTAATTGACCAAGAAACAATTCTCAATGCCACCCCTAGTTTTTTCTTGAATCCTTTTCTATTCCACTTTTAGTTTGGACAAATTTGGATGATACAACAATTTTTTCTTTTGATCCTCCATGCTCATTGATAAAAATATCTTTGGAGTCAAACTGGCGAGGGAAATTTGATAGGGTAGAAGTACTTGGATTTGAAGATTGAATGAAGAAAAATGGATCAGTTGTCTTTTGATTCCGCCAATCTTCAGATCAAAGAATATAAAAATGGAATAAAAAGTGATAGTAAAAAAATGGAATAAAAAGTGATAATAGACAATGGCTTAATGGAATAAATATTTCGAGCAAACTAATTTTGTTTTATATATGAATGAATGTACCCAGTGGAATATAATATTCTTAACAATGAAAGACCTTTACAATTTTCCTTTTTACATTTATTTTTATGTAACAACTCACTTTTATCTATAATCATACAATTTTCTTTTTTATATTTATTTCTTGCTTTGTGCACTCTTTATATTTATATTTCTCCTATTATTGTACGTTTTCATTTGTCCATTCATACCTACACTTTCTTGCATCGTAAATTCAATATTGTAGCCTCAAACATATCAACTAAGAACTCTTTAAATATTTAACTTGAGTCAGAAATTGATGTTTTGAGTTCGTCTGTTGGAAGGAAATATTTCCATGCTAACACCTAATGAATCTATACATTGATTAGAAGGAGAGGTTAAATGAATGAAAATTTGAAATTCAAATTGAAATGAAGGGAAGATATTTGTTAAAGACTAATATACTATTTTTTGTTGTTGAACAAAGACTACTTTACCTTCAAATAAAGAGATGTTGTTTTGTAACAAAAAAAATAGACGTTGTTTTTATAACTAAATGTGTTAAATATGTTTTTTGTCCTTATAAAATGTATCAATTTTTCGTTTTAGTCCATCTAAAATTTTTCTTCGATTTTTAGTCCTCCTAAAGTTTTTCATCTTCACTTTTGGTCCATCATTCATTTCAAGTTAACTCACATGTAGAATTCATATTTTTGAATAAATTTTTGTAGAAAAGTTTACAATATTATATGAATCTCTCCCAAACAAATTAGAATTTTTTAACAAAAATGAATTAAATATGAATTTTTATATTTTTGTCATTTAAAAATTCGTATTTAATTCATTTTGTTAAAAATTCTAATTTTTTATGAGATTTTTTTTAATATCTTACACATTTCTGCTCAATTTTGTTAATAAATATAAAAGATATAAATGAGTTGACAAAAAAATAAGGACTAAAAATGATTATTGAAAATTTTATAGGGACTAAAAGTCGATTTTTTTAGGATTAAAACAAAAACTTGATATATCTTACTTACTATAAAAGAAAGGTGGTCTGATGGCTTCAAAACCCTAACCCTAATTGCATGCCCTAGCCTGCCATTTGCCTTCTTTAATGTCTTGGCTTTCTTTCCCCGCCTATGTGGAACCCTAATGCCCCAACTACCTTAATTAAATGATGCCTTGCCTTGCTTATTGAACTCGGCTGCCATTTTGCCTTGGGCATGTAACTCATAGCCATAGGCGCAATAAATGGTCCTCTGCACAACCGTGTTTTCACCTACACAAATAGGTCTAGACATTAGGTCTTATTGTAGGTATTAATTAACTAACCCTATTGAGCATAATGGCATTGAAAGCCACGTGTAAGTTAGGTCCTATGGTAGGTCCTATGCTCAATGCACCCTATTGTATTTAATGTCATCCATTGTCATAATAATAATTGGAACGGTGCTCAATGCCTCCAACCAAAAACCATATCACTTTAAGTTATTGTAGAACCTAAATTAGGATAGACATAGGTGCGATGCTCAATGCACCCATCCAATATAAATGAAGGCATTGAATGAGCGTTGGGTGGCTCAAGGGTATTCCCTACTTACTCCATTTGCGATATAGTAGTATAAAAGGGAGCCTTCATGCGCCCAAGGTATGCAAGCAATAGAAACCACATTAGAACCTTTGAGTTTTATTGTGCAGTCGTTCATTTCATGAGATAAGTAGGACGATTTTTGAGCAATATGGACATGTCTCCATATTTACTCGCCATTTATATGCATTGACCTATATGAAAAAGTCACGGTATGGAAAGCTCGCAAAATTCTGCAAAGTTCACCAAGAGGTCGAGGTATGATGACGCCAACAACCATGTTTTCACTGAGACGAACGAGAGGACTTCTATGTCTAACATCACTAATGGTAAATCATGAATCCATTCTTTGTTCAGGTGTCCTTGAACCGTGTTTATGTTGAGTTTCCGCATCACCAATATGAAAACATGTATTTTTCTGTGTCCACATCCTCCTTAATTGGGATATCCTAATCTATTATATATATATATATATTATATATATATATATCTATATATATAATATATATTAATATGTATATTGGATTAGTCTGTTGGTATAGTATAGGTCAATTCATCATAAGACTAACACGTTTGATGTTACTTTCGCAGTTATATATACACCATCGAGTTTCAAAAGCGTGTGGGAATAGTTAGTCACACCAGAATGTCTTAATCTAAATTTTTCATCACACTTTTTGATGCAACGTAATATTCTATAATGATATTTTTTAATACAACGTTGCTTGACTTGATTAAAATACTTGATTGAGTTTACTGATTTACAATAGACCCGCGCGAATGTATGGGGCGAAAGTCTAGTTAACAAGGAGAAAAAACACATTTAACCCTAATTAAACTGACATAGTAGTAGATATGAAAATTGGGTTGACAAGGTCCAAATTTACGTTTTGATTATTTTATTATTCGTTAAAATGACAATCTATTGAGCAGAAGTGGCGGTAACGGTAGAGATGCAGATGCTGATCCAAAATTCAAACCAAAAAAACGCAATGGCAGTATTGTAATTACAATCACATCTCTGATTAAGTTAAAAATAAAAATAATTTAAAGCTTTTATAAAATTTTAAATTTAAACGGTTCTTCTCATTTTCATTCATTTCGAAACGTTGGTGTAAAGGTGAACCATCACCATCATCATCATCATCATAATCTCATGGTTAGGGTTTTTTTTCTGCAAATTTATTTACATCTCAATCGTTAATTCTTTTTCATTTCACGATTTCATTCAGAAATCAGGCGTATGTATGAAATTAGGGTTTTCAAAAATTTGGGATCTCGTTCCGTTTCCGTTGCATTATCTCATTCTGTTTTTCGTTTGTGATTACAGGATAGCCACGATTCAAACGATGCAAAGCAAAGCCCTGCTGGTATGACCGCATTTGTAAGTTTTCCGTCCGTTTTTCTCTTCGATTCTGCTATTTACTATTTCAGATCTTCGATGTCTCTGGTTATTATAATCTTATGAATCTTGCTATTTTACACTTCGATTCCGATATCACTTTCAAAATCTATAATCAGAATAAGTGAAGCATAAAATAATATAATTTAAGTGTGTTTAGAATCAATTTTGAAGGCAAAATCAATCTACTCAAGAGTAGGGGTGGGAATAGGCTAGGCCGAGCTAGGCTTTGCAAGGCCTAAGCCTGGCCTGCCCAAATTTTTTAAGGCCTAAGCCTGGCCTGCGACCTGTCATAGGCTTACCTTTGAGGCCTGAGCCTGGCCTTCTGAAAGCCTGATAAGGCCTGCTAGCCTGTTTAAAAGCCTATATCATATGAACTTCTTTAAGTAAGCAATGTGATCTAAGTTAAATAGACCTAGCGAACTAGATAGATCAATTAGATTAAACTCTCTTTTAGTAATCAACATGAGTTTTTAGGGAATTTAACTATATATTGCATCATATTTCAATTCTAGTTTATAATAATACATTTGTATATGCGAAAATTAATGTATATTAATAAACTTAAATTACTAACAAATTTATATTTTAATTCAAAGTACAAAATATATTATAATAATAAATAATATTAATCATATTTACTTAATAGGTCGGCCTAATAGGCTTAAGAGGCTTTTTGAATGGCCTGTGGCCTGGCCTTTTAAGCTAAATAGGCTTCTAAAAAAAGCCTAGGCCTTCTCTATTTAAGAAAAAAAGCTTGGCCTGGCCTGGCCTAGTCGTAGGCTAGGTCGTAGGCCCCTGTAGGCCGGCCTGGCCTATTCCCATCCCTACTCAAGAGTAACCAAATATGTTAAAATCAATTTTACACCTCCAGAATCAATTTTGACTTCTCTCCAAAAGTGCAACTATACGTACACTTAAGAAAATTGAAGTGTTCAAATCTAATTATGTGTCGGTGTCCTGTCGGTGTTCAATACCAATTACCAGACACTAATCGAAGTGTCTGTGCTACATAGATCTGAATGCAATATGCAAATTTTCATGTACTTAGTTTCAGGATGATTTTATTAATGTAAATGTCAATCAGTTTCTGACTTTTGTCCATGCCACTGTACTCTTTTCAGGTGCTAAATCTTCTTAAGCAGATGGTGAGTTTGTATTGTCTAGAATCTTCAAGTTGCTTTACCAATTTTCAGAATATGTTTCCCTGCTGTCGAACTAGATTTTTTTGTTTTGTTTTGGCCAGCAAGTAGGTACCCAGGCCATGTCTGACCCCATTGTAACAAAGAATATCCTTTTGGCATTCTTTAATTTAATTAAACTATTCTTAGAAACCAGTTTGCTAAGCAAAATAGTTTTAGAGTGGTGGTTAATGCTTTTGAACATTTTTTCTTACTCATAGCGATAAGATTGGTTTAAGAGGGTAGTCTGGTCAGATGATAGTAGATCTTAGCTGGCTTGCATTTTGTTAACTTATTCTGGGTTTATTATACTTAACAATCTTTCTATGATGATTTTTGTATTTTAGTTAAAAATTTAAATGGAACCTTTGAAGTTTGGTTATTTGATGCCTAAATCATAGTCTATTTTGTCTTGGCATCATTTTGCATTGTTTTATTTCGTTTGTGCTGTTAACTTGTTAGTGATACAAATTTATTTCTGTTGTAATTCTAAGCCAAAGTCTACATTACCCACTAAAATTGTGTATGAAACCCAAACCGATAATATGATGCATGTGTAAGAAGGTAGAGATTTAATATACATGTTCACATGTCTGCATCAGTCACCTGATAGACCATGTTGTTGGGATAGTTATTGACATAACAACGGTTTTAAACGGTAATTAATCACTGCTGCGAACTTTTGTATCTTGTCATTTTTTCTGTAAACCCAATGCAATCGCTATGATTTATTTCTCCATTTAGGGGAAATTTGTATTAGCTAAGTCATGATGGTCCGTGTTACTGATTTTATTATAATATGGGTATTATAGACTTGTCCAATACTCAAACTTTGAAAGTAATGTTTTTCTTGACACCAATGCACTTTATGATAAGGGAAGTCGTATAATTGAGTTGGAGCAGAGCATCATTGACCTGATCCATCACCAGCAGCCCCTGTACTCTTTTCAGGTGCTAAATCTTCTTAAGCAGATGGTGAGTTGTATTGTCTAGAATCTTCAAGTTGCTTTACCAATTTTCAGAATATGTTTCCCTGCTGCTAACTAGATTTTTTGTTTTTTTGTTTTGTTTTGGCCAGCAAAGTAGGTACCAGGCCATGTCTGACCCCATTGTAACAAAGAATATCCTTTTGGCATTCTTTAATTTAATTAAACTATTCTTAGAAACCAGTTTGCTAAGCAAAATATGTTTAGAGTGGTGGTTAATGCTTTTGAACATTTTTTTCTTACTCATGCGATAAGATTTGGTTTAAAGAGGGTAGTCTGGTCAGATGATAGTAGAATCTTAGCTGGCTTGCATTTTGTTAACTTATTCTGGGTTTATTATACTTAACAATCTTTCTAATGATGATTTTTGGTATTTTAGTTAAAAATTTAAATGGAACCTTTGAAGTTTGGTTATTTGATGCCTAAATCATAGTCTATTTTGTCTTGGCATCATTTTGCATTGTTTTATTTCTGTTTGTGCTGTTTAACTTGTTAGTGATACAAATTTATTTCTGTTTGTAATTCTAAGCCAAAGTCTACATTACCCACTAAAATTGTGTAGGAACCCAAACCGATAATATGATGCATGTGTAAGAAGGTAGAGATTTAATATACATGTTCACATGTCTGCATCAGTCACCTGATAGACCATGTTGTTGGGATAGTTATTGACCATAACAACGGTTTAAAACGGTAATTAATCACTGCTGCGAACTTTTGTATCTTGTCATTTTTTCTGGTAAACCCAATGCAATCGCTATGATTATTTCTCCATTTAGGGAAATTTGTATTAGCTAAGTCATGATGGTCCGTGTTACTGATTTTATTATAATATGGGTATTATAGACTTGTCCAATACTCAAACTTTGAAAGTAATGTTTTTCTTGACACCAATTGCACTTTATGATAAGGGAAGTCGTATAATTGAGTTGGAGCAGAGCATCATTGACCTGATCCATCACCAGCAGCCCCTGTACTCTTTTCAGGTGCTAAATCTTCTTAAGCAGATGGTGAGTTGTATTGTCTAGAATCTTCAAGTTGCTTTACCAATTTTCAGAATATGTTTCCCTGCTGCTAACTAGATTTTTTTGTTTTTTTGTTTTGTTTTGGCCAGCAAAGTAGGTACCAGGCCATGTCTGACCCCATTGTAACAAAGAATATCCTTTTGGCATTCTTTAATTAATTAAACTATTCTTAGAAACCAGTTTGCTAAGCAAAATAGTTTTAGAGTGGTGGTTAATGCTTTTGAACATTTTTTTCTTACTCATGCGATAAGATTTGGTTTAAAGAGGGTAGTCTGGTCAGATGATAGTAGATCTTAGCTGGCTTGCATTTTGTTAACTTATTCTGGGTTTATTATACTTAACAATCTTTCTAATGATGATTTTTGGTATTTTAGTTAAAAATTTAAATGGAACCTTTGAAGTTTGGGTTATTTGATGCCTAAATCATAGTCTATTTTGTCTTGGCATCATTTTGCATTGTTTTATTTCTGTTTGTGCTGTTAACTTGTTAGTGATACAAATTTATTTCTGTTTGTAATTCTAAGCCAAAGTCTACATTACCCACTAAAATTGTGTATGAACCCAAACCGATAATATGATGCATGTGTAAGAAGGTAGAGATTTAATATACATGTTCACATGTCTGCATCAGTCACCTGATAGACCATGTTGTTGGGATAGTTATTGACATAACAACGGTTTAAAACGGTAATTAATCACTGCTGCGAACTTTTGTATCTTGTCATTTTTTCTGTAAACCCAAATGCAATCGCTATGATTTATTTCTCCATTTAGGGAAATTTGTATTAGCTAAGTCATGATGGTCCGTGTTACTGATTTTTATTATAATATGGGTATTATAGACTTGTCCAATACTCAAACTTTGAAAGTAATGTTTTTCTTGACACCAATGCACTTTATGATAAGGGGAAGTCGTATAATTGAGTTGGGAGCAGAGCATCATTGACCTGATCCATCACCAGCAGCCCCCGAGAAGCCAAAGGAAGAAGAGTTGAAAAAGAAGAGGGTTCAGATTAAGTGACATTTTAATTTCAATTTCTCATTGTTCTTGTCTGCATTGCACAATGATTGGTATGGTGCATCAACTATCTTTGTCTATGTAGTGGTTCAGAAAACTAATGTGTTGTGTGGCTGCGTATAGCCGATCATTTGTAGCTAAATCACCTTACTCTTTTATGATTTAGCCATACTACTACAATTTTATATTATAGTCACTCTTGTTGCTCTCGTATCCTCTATTCCGAGCATGCTATGTGTCGACGAATGAAAGAGTGCGTGACCTCAAATTCTGGGGCTGCTGTACTGATACCCATTTTTTTGGTACTCTATTCCATATTTTATTTAAAGTTTCCAACATCTTGATAAGTAGATCCATAAATTCAATTAGTTTTTTCTTATTCTTTCCTTTCAAACTTTTTTAAGCGTCGGGCATTTCATGAACATGTTACATTGTGAAGAATGTTTATATGCTATTGCCTATACATACGTACTTAATGTCCATTCCTATACATACGTTTTGTTTGGTTGTGTGCTTGATGATCCAGAAGTTGTGTACATCCCTGAAACATTTTTCTTTGGAAGACCTTCAATACACAATCACGGAGAGATTTTCTTGATGAGTGATGACCTCTTTTCTTATGCACTCTCAAGTTGTGTTTTTGGTTGGAAATTTTTGATGATAAGATTTTAATACCATAAAATATTTTCTTATGTTTGATTATGTTTTCGCAGATCCGAAGTCCAAAACCGACTATAATGGATCCCTTGAGAAATTATTTTTATCAGCCTTGTGCTTTGTCAATTGAGTGGGTTTACCTAGTACATTTTCCTCCCAATTGTGAAATAAGCACTTAACATTCATATTAATTTTTTTATTTTTTTATCTAAGCGTGTAAGTAAATCAAGTTGAGCACTTGAAACTTAGGCTGTGTGTTTATTTATCTGCTCCCAAAACATTCAGTTCATAAAGCATTTCTAATAAGCCACTAGTTGTTAGCCGGCACATTCTAAAAAAAAAGCTGGCACATTGAATTATGAAATAAATATATGAACAAAAATCATCTATAACTACAATGCAAGGGTTTACAACTTATTGAGCATTAGTGAAAAAGTAAAACTTAATACCATGGTTGTTTTATTTACAACAATTCAATCAAATTTATTCCATGGATGTTGATAGAACCTGTAAAAATGAAGACGATGAAACTGTGTATTATTGAACGTAAACGGATGAGCTAAGAGCTCTATAATGGTGGCAAAACAAAAAATGAAATGATAATCAGAGCCTAAGCTCCTGCCCAGAGCTAAAGCTCCTACCAGAGAGACATTCTCTCCTAACCAATTTGCTAGCAAACTTATATTCCAATTCTTACTTCCCCCCTTATAATCACGTTGCATATGCCCATTGCTACATCAGCAATTCCCTTCCAGCTTTCCTATTCAACCCATTTGTTGGGCTGAATTAAATAGAAAAATGGTTTTTGTATACCCAAACTCAGACATCTTGAAAGAGAAGGGTATAAAGAGAACCATGTGATATATGTCATAGATGGATGATGTTTGTTTTCGAGTTTAGAAAGAGTACCTTTAAAAATCAAAATTTACCACGTTTCGCGGCACTACCCGAGTTTGTGCAAGGTAGACTAACAACCGCGCCGCCTCCAGGATAACACAAGTCGAAGGAGGGAGAAGAGAAGAAGAAAAGCACAGGAAGCATCAACTGTGATTTTCGGGGTGAGGAATAAGTGAGGCCGAGCTCTCCTTTTATAGGGAGAGTTCGTAACAAATCCGATGTGATTTTGGGATTAAGTTAAGCGGATTAACTTAATCTTTAAGCACGCAGATTGAATCAACGAATGGATATATCCGAAAGGACTTCCGGATATTCTGTTGGATCGGATCGGAATGAAGTTTATCATTATCCGTAGAGCGCTTTCAGATAATAAAAATTAATTTAACAATTTCAGGTGACAAAAATATATTCTTTTTTGACCCGGACCCAAGCCCAGCCGGATGGCGGCGTCGTCGCGCGTGTGATATATATATATATATTTTCGTAAGCGCTCACCCTCCAGGATAACACAAGTCGAAGGAGGGAGAAGAGAAGAAAAGCACAGGAAGCATCAACTGTGATTTTCGGGGTGAGGAATAAGTGAGGCCGAGCTCTCCTTTTATAGGGAGAGTTCGTAACAAATCCGACGTGATTTTTGGGATTAAGTTAAGCGGATTTACTTAATCTTTAAGCACGCAGATTGAATCAACGAATGGATATATCCGAAAGGACTTCCGGATATTCTGTTGGATCGGATCGGAATGAAGTTTATCATTATCCGTAGAGCGCTTTCAGATAATAAAAATTAATTTAACAATTTCAAGTGACAAAAAATATATTCTTTTTTTGACCCGTGTAACGCCCCGGATTTACTTGGAATTATTTTCAGTTATTTTAATTGATGATGCGACGTATGTGTGATGTCTTGTTGTGTTTGTGATGTTCTTGGTGTTTTGGTGCCTTGTTAGAGGGTAGTGACCTTAGATTATAAGGAATATGAGTTTGAGCGAATTAGATCCTTAGAAGGCATAACCCAAATGTGAGAAATATTGATATTTATTAGTATATTGGTGGTTGGGTTTATTTAATTGAATAAAGAAAAATTATAGTATTTAATTAAATAATAGTGTTAATAATTTAATTGGATTATTAGTAAATTAAACTAATTAATTAGAATTATAAAATAAGAAAGGGCATTTGTGGCATTTAGGATTTAGGGGTATGTTATGATGAGAGGAGGAATAAAAACATAACATATCGTGAAAACAAAATTGGGAGAAAACCAAAGAGCGAAGAACGAAGCTGAAGCAAGAGAGACCGGAAGGGATTCTACGGGAAGCGATCAATAGAGTTTAGAACCGGAAAACCTAAGGTAAGGGTGGGGTTGATTGCATAATGATGGGGTATGGTAGACTCTAGGTATATGTGATTGTATGGATTTTGATCCCTTTTGTTCAATTCATGAGGTCTGTGATTTTGATGATGAAATTGGCATGATACATGCTGTTGTTGTGCAATATAATTGTTGATTGTGATGATTTTGAATGAATGAGAAGTTTGAATAATATAAGTTGCTTTTCCTGAGTTTTCTTATCTCTGTCCCGAATTTTGAAATAAAAACTGGTATTGATCGGTACAGAATTGGTCTTAGGTGTAAACACAAAAGTTGTAGGTATGGATGTTAGTTTTCTAATGCCGTTGGTCTGACGTCAAAACGATTTATAGAACTTGAGTTATGGTCAAATTACTGCACGTAGGTCACAGTGAATTTTTATGGACTTTCTGCACAACTTTTCCGAATTTGAAACGAAAACTGGTATTGATCGGTACAGAATTGGCCTTGGGTGTAAACATGAAGGTTTTAGATAATTTTGTTAGCTTTCCAGTGGCTTTGGTTTGACGTGAAAATGACTTTTAGTTTTGAGTTATGATGAAAATACTCCAAGGAGGTTTTAGTGAAATTGTACGGTGACAGCATTCTCTGTTTCATGTTTTTGCGTCTTTTTCACACGTCTCTGTTTTAATTGGTCTTTGGTATAAACATGAAAGTTGTTGATAATTGTGATATCTTTCTAGTATCCTTGGTTTGACATGGAAATATGTTATGTATAATTTGTTATGGTTTTACAAAATTGTATGATGAATTGTTGATGTTTGAATACGATGTTATATGATGAATTGTTGATGTTTGAATACGATGTTATATGACGTTGTTTATGATTGATGCTTGCATGTGTTTTGTTGTTTCATTTTAGAAGTCTCATTCATTGCATCTTGTGACGATGGCCTGAAATTATGGTAAAGCGACGTAGCCCTGTTTGGCAAAGTGACGTGGGGCTCCAGGCCTGACATGCCCTATTTGGCATTATTTTGCGACGTTTGGTACCACATGCATATAGGTGAAGTCGGGTCTCATTGCATTATGTGTCGATGATAAATTGTTATAACCGTGACGTGTGGCGATGTTCATGATGTGCTTGATGTGATGATGTTTGAATATTGGTGATGATGATTGTTTATGAAAATGATGTGTGAACATGAATAAGATGATTGGTGAGATAATGAAGTATGATCCTGTGCTTATGTTTTTACTTGCTCATTATTATGCTTTCGTTTAGATTGTTTGATATCTCACCCTTTTGTTTTTGTTGGTCCATTGTCTTTATATTGACAATGTGCAGATAACTCGAAGTAGCTTGCTGTGACGCTTAGACGAGGAGTACCTAGTGGTATATAGAATTGGGGTCGTGATGCTCTGATATTATGTAACACTGGGAATACGTTTGTCTTATGTTTTTGGGAGTTAACTTTATAAACTCCAATGCTGATTTTTATTAAAGTATTCACTTTATGTTGAGTTTTGAATTATGACGAATGTTTCGGCTTTTATGCCATAGTGCTGATTATGAGTTGATATTATAATTATTTTCCGCTGCTAATAAAGAGATTTCAGACATGATGTTGTTATCTTGAGGAGCCTGTTTGTTAATAAGTATGTTTTATGTTTTCATGATTTTGTGACATCCCGTTATTTGTTAAATACTCTGATATATTATGTGCTTATTCGCGCGGGGAAATCGGGGTGTTACAATTGGTATCAGAGCAGGTCGGTCCATCCGGCCAGGTTGTCGAGTCTTTAGTTTAGTGACAGTTGAGTACTGTCCTTAGACATTTCTAATCAATTATTTGATGTTTTGTGAACACAGAAGATGGTTAGAGTTGTTGAAAGACTACGATTTTAGCTTGAATTACCATCCTGGTAAAGCTAATGTTGTAGCCGATGCTTTAAGTCGAAAAACTTTGCATATGTCAGCGATGATGGTTAAAGAGTTAGAGTTGATCGAGCAGTTCAGAGACATGAATTTGGTTTTGCGAAGTAAAACCCCAGAGTGTGATGCTAGGGATGTTGACAATTAACAGTGATTTCTTGGATGATATCAAGGAAGCTCAGAAGATGGATGTGAAACTAGTAGATTTGATGGTTGGTGAAAATCAACCCGAAGGTAGTGATTTTAAGTTAGATATGCACGGTGTGTTGAGGTTCCGCGATCGAATTTGTATTCCTGATAATGCAGAGATGAAGAAGATGATTTTAGAAGAAGGTCACAGAAGCAATTTAAGTATTCATCCGGGAGCTACTAAAATGTATCAAGACTTAAAGAAGATATTTTGGTGGCCAAAAATGAAGCAAGATGTTGCGCGGTTTGTGTATGCATGCTTGACGTGCCAAAAGTCGAAAGTAGAACATCAGAGGCCAACAGGCTTGATGCAACCGTTAGATGTTCCGGAGTGGAAATGGGATAGTATATCTATGGATTTTGTGACAGGATTACCGAACACTCCGAGGGGGCATGATGCTATTTGGGTAATTATTGATAGACTGACGAAGTCGGCTCATTTTATTCCGATCAATATTAGTTTTCCTGTATCAAAGTTAGCAGAGATTAATATTCGCGAGATTGTGAAGTTGCACGGAGTCCCGTCGAGCATTGTTTCGGATAGAGATCCGAGGTTTACTTCAGATTTTTGGAAAAGTCTACAAGAGGCATTAGGTTCTAAGTTGAAGTTGAGTTCGGCATATCACCCACAAACTGATGGACAGACGGAGATGACCATTCAGTCGTTGGAAGACTTGCTGAGGGCGTGTGTTCTCGAACAAAGCGGAACGTGGGACAGTTTTCTACCACTGATCGAGTTCACTTATAACAATAGTTTCCATGCTAGTATTGGTATGGCACCTTTCGAGGCATTGTATGGTCGGAGGTGCAGAACGCCGTTGTGTTGGCATGAATCTGGTGAAAGAGTTGTGTTGGGACCAGAGATTGTACGAGAAACTACTGAGAAGGTGAAATTAATTCGTGATAAGATGAAGGCTTCGCAGAGTAGGCAAAAGAGTTACCATGATAAGCGGAGGAGAGATCTTGAGTTTCAAGCAGGAGACCATGTATTCTTGAGAGTATCACCAGTGACAGGTGTAGGTCGTGCCTTGAAGTCGAAGAAGCTTACTTCTAAGTTTATTGGACCATACCAGATTTCTGAGAGGGTTGGGAATGCTGCGTATAGGGTGGCCTTACCACCGAACCTATCAAATTTGCATGATGTGTTTCACGTGTCGCAACTCCGGAAGTATGTTTCAGATCCATCTCATGTAATTCATATGGATGACGTGCAAGTGCGGGACAATCTAACCATTGAGACTGTGCCTGTACGAATTGAGGATCGGGAGATGAAGAAGTTAAGGGGCAAGGAGATTCCTTTAGTGAAAGTGGTTTGGGACGGAGCTGCCGGAGAAAGTGCAACATGGGAGTTAGAGAGCAAGATGCGAGATTCTTATCCGATGCTGTTTGAGTCAGGTAATTTTCGAGGACGAAAATATTCAAGTGGGGGAGAGTTGTAACGCCCCGGATTTACTTGGAATTATTTTCAGTTATTTTAATTGATGATGCGACGTATGTGTGATGTCTTGTTGTGTTTGTGATGTTCTTGGTGTTTTGGTGCCTTGTTAGAGGGTAGTGACCTTAGATTATAAGGAATATGAGTTTGAGCGAATTAGATCCTTAGAAGGCATAACCCAAATGTGAGAAATATTGATATTTATTAGTATATTGGTGGTTGGGTTTATTTAATTGAATAAAGAAAAATTATAGTATTTAATTAAATAATAGTGTTAATAATTTAATTGGATTATTAGTAAATTAAACTAATTAATTAGAATTATAAAATAAGAAAGGGCATTTGTGGCATTTAGGATTTAGGGGTATGTTATGATGAGAGGAGGAATAAAAACATAACATATCGTGAAAACAAAATTGGGAGAAAACCAAAGAGCGAAGAACGAAGCTGAAGCAAGAGAGACCGGAAGGGATTCTACGGGAAGCGATCAATAGAGTTTAGAACCGGAAAACCTAAGGTAAGGGTGGGGTTCTTACATTCTAAGGGATTGCATAATGATGGGGTATGGTAGACTCTAGGTATATGTGATTGTATGGATTTTGATCCCTTTTGTTCAATTCATGAGGTCTGTGATTTTGATGATGAAATTGGCATGATACATGCTGTTGTTGTGCAATATAATTGTTGATTGTGATGATTTTGAATGAATGAGAAGTTTGAATAATATAAGTTGCTTTTCCTGAGTTTTCTTATCTCTGCCCCGAATTTTGAAATAAAAACTGGTATTGATCGGTACAGAATTGGTCTTAGGTGTAAACACAAAAGTTGTAGGTATGGATGTTAGTTTTCTAATGCCGTTGGTCTGACGTCAAAACGATTTATAGAACTTGAGTTATGGTCAAATTACTGCACGTAGGTCACAGTGAATTTTTATGGACTTTCTGCACAACTTTTCCGAATTTGAAACGAAAACTGGTATTGATCGGTACAGAATTGGCCTTGGGTGTAAACATGAAGGTTTTAGATAATTTTGTTAGCTTTCCAGTGGCTTTGGTTTGACGTGAAAATGACTTTTAGTTTTTGAGTTATGATGAAAATACTCCAAGGAGGTTTTAGTGAAATTGTACGGTGACAGCATTCTCTGTTTCATGTTTTTGCGTCTTTTTCACACGTCTCTGTTTTAAATTGGTCTTTGGTATAAACATGAAAGTTGTTGATAATTGTGATATCTTTCTAGTATCCTTGGTTTGACATGGAAATATGTTATGTATAATTTGTTATGGTTTTACAAAATTGTATGATGAATTGTTGATGTTTGAATACGATGTTATATGATGAATTGTTGATGTTTGAATACGATGTTATATGACGTTGTTTATGATTGATGCTTGCATGTGTTTTGTTGTTTCATTTTAGAAGTCTCATTCATTGCATCTTGTGACGATGGCCTGAAATTATGGTAAAGCGACGTAGCCCTGTTTGGCAAAGTGACGTGGGGCTCCGGCCTGACATGCCTTATTTGGCATTATTTTGCGACGTTTGGTACCACATGCATATAGGTGAAGTCGGGTCTCATTGCATTATGTGTCGATGATAAATTGTTATAACCGTGACGTGTGGCGATGTTCATGATGTGCTTGATGTGATGATGTTTGAATATTGGTGATGATGATTGTTTATGAAAATGATGTGTGAACATGAATAAGATGATTGGTGAGATAATGAAGTATGATCCTGTGCTTATGTTTTTACTTGCTCATTATTATGCTTTCGTTTAGATTGTTTGATATCTCACCCTTTTGTTTTTGTTGGTCCATTGTCTTTATATTGACAATGTGCAGATAACTCGAAGTAGCTTGCTGTGACGCTTAGAAGAGGAGTACCTAGTGGTATATAGAATTGGGGTCGTGATGCTCTGATATTATGTAACACTGGGAATACGTTTGTCTTATGTTTTTGGGAGTTAACTTTATAAACTCCAATGCTGATTTTTATTAAAGTATTCACTTTATGTTGAGTTTTGAATTATGACGAATGTTTCGGCTTTTATGCCATAGTGCTGATTATGAGTTGATCTTATAATTATTTTCCGCTGCTAATAAAGAGATTTTCAGACATGATGTTGTTATCTTGAGGAGCCTGTTTGTTAATAAGTATGTTTTATGTTTTCATGATTTTGTGACATCCCGTTATTTGTTAAATACTCTGATATATTATGTGCTTATTCGCGCGGGGAAATCGGGGTGTTACAACCCGGACCCGGACCCGGACCCAAGCCCAGCCGGACGGCGGCGACGTCGTCGCGCGTGTGATATATATATATATATATTTTCGTAAGCGCTCACCCGTTCGCAAAAGTGGGTACCCCAAGGGCACACCCTTGGAGGTCATCCCCCACTTATATAAACACTACTAGTGGGTATGTCCTATCCAATGTGGGACATTTTTCAATTCATACCAACACTAGTTCTTTCCCAAGAGACATGTGTTTATTCTTTCCAACTTCCACTCATATTCACTAGTGTTCCAACAGATTATGTGATAAAAAAGAGAGATATAAAGAAAATGAGTGTTGAACGAGTGTATAAAAATGATGGGTGACTAAATATAATGGTTGAATTAAATATGGACCAAAAAAGCAAAGTAATTTTGTTCTGGTGCACGGTGGTTGAAATCTGCTTGTGGCATTAGCTATTACATATCATGGTGAGAAGCTGACTGTTGATCGAATCATCTTCTAAAATGGTTTGTTTTATTAAGAGGCTGACAGTGTCAATATTTATGGTTTAGTTTGGTAGACTTTTAAACTCCTTCAGGATCACATTGATCGTAATTTTATTATTATAGCTTTAAATGATGAAGCTCTCAGTCAATATTTGGTGGCCTTTCTCTACAGAATTATCTAGTTAAGCTTGTTTGTTAACACCTGAGAACATGATCACGTCATGCTATGATTGAAGACTTTTAATACCTTAGCATAGAATTGGAGCATGATGCATGATGACACCTTGTCATTACGTAATTTGCTAAGAGTTTTTGTTAGTTTTATTTGCTTTCGTTAGCATTTTGAGACAGTTTGAGGTACAAAAGAGCAAGAAATCATCAGAGCCTGAAGAGACTGCATCGTGACACGATTTGGGAATCGTGTCACGATTTCCTAACCAGAGAAGAGATGAAATTCTGCCTACAAAATCGTGTCACGATTGCATAATCGTGTCACGATTAGGAGACCAGTTTGCGCAATCCTTGGGAGTTTTAATGAAGGATCGTGTCACGATTGCTTGCATCGTGTCACGATTTTGTGATTAGGTTGCCTATTTTAGCTGATTCGTTTTCAGAAACAAGGGGTCGGAAATTGGAAGAATAGAAGCGCGATTTTGAGAGCAAAGAACTGAAGTGGTGGCCACCCCATCCAACTCACAGTCAGTTTTTGTATGTTCTTATGTTCTTATTGATTAAGCTATTTTGTAATTCAATTATGAGTAGCTAAATTCTCCATTGTTAGGGATGAGATTAGCTAGATGATGACTCTTGTTTTGTAACCCTAATCTGATCATTGAATGAATTTATTGAATCATGTTTTCTTATCTTTGTGCTTAATGCGTTTATTGGTTGATCATCTTTAAATTGATGTATGATTCATATTGTGAAACGGGAGTGGAATGTATGAATGCTTAAGATAAGGAATTCTCGCCTTTGTAATCTAGGAATAGATACAAACCCTTGAAACCGTTTATTAATTCACGTCCGTTCATGCTTAATTCTGAATTGTAAAACTTGCTAAGGAATTAGGGTTTACTTTAGAATTAAAGTTTCTGTCGCTAAGGAATTAGGGCAAGATTATTTAAGAGAATTGGGTCGTGATTCATTAAACAAGTTCAGTGATCGTCGGTTAGGTAATTAACTTGAGTTCGTAGTCTAGTGAAGCTCATCCCTGACAAGCTTTTTATCTTTGAATTTCAAACCAATTTACTTTACGCACTTTTCTTTTATTGAAATTAAACAAACCTCGTACCCTTTTGTTCAATTGAGTAATCAAAATTACATTCGATTCGTTAACGCAGTCCTTGTGTTCGACACTCGGTTTACCGTTTTAAACTTTACTACTTGAACGATTTCGTACACTTGCGAAAATCGCCATCAATGCAGCAGGTCCAATCGACCAATCCAAAATCACATTCACAAATTAAGGAAAAATACATTATTGAAATGTAATGTTTGAAACGAATATAACATCCAAGACTGGCCCAATCCCAAGGTCGCAAAAGCTAGAGCAATAAACCTCTGTGATTACATTCAATTCTTCCTGTAGATGTCTTCACTAAATTTTAAGCAATACTGAGGCCTATGAAGCAAATCTCAAATACATTTGATCTTAGTACACTTTTGGTCATTGGTGGGACAAAATTTGCATTTGGTTTGGCATGGTTTGGATTAATGCTTTCATATTCGGTATGCAAGCAATCAAGATACACACACTTTTGGTCATTGGTGGGACAAAATCTGCATTTGTATTTGCTTTAGCATGTTTTGGATTAATGCCTTCATATTCTGTATGCAAGCAATCAAGAAACACATTTGGATTTTGTATAATTAGGTGGATTTGTTAAGAGTCCTACATTGGATGACAGATGACTTAAATATATGTTTATGAGCGGGGGAAATACTCACCTTAAAAGTCGGTTTTACGGAGTTGTGTTCCAACTATAATTCTAAGATTGTACCCGAGTCTCCTCAAAGATCTATTAGACCATATGCTATCAGGTTTCCGCTATCAAACCGTCCACCATTTATATCCATGCATATATGTTTATAAGCGAGGGCAATCCTCACCTTCCAAGCTGATTTTAAGGATTATGTTAGGCCTAGCCACAAATTGTAAGAGGATTTAATGTTTTAGTCCCTCTTGACACAAAGACGAAACCAAAAATTTAATGTTTTAGTCACTTTGATTGCTTGACATTTATAATGGTCTACATTACACCTTTATATCCAATAATCAAAATTATAGTCTTACACTAACCAATGAAACTGATGTGTGTTATTCTTGAAAGTGATCATATATGATTTTACTACGATTTTAATATTGAGAAATGAGTAGAATGTTAAACTACTTTTAGATCAAACATTTGGAAGTCTATAATTCAAGTTATTTCCATCTTGTAAAAGGCTAATAGGATGTTCTCCAATGCTATCATATTTCTAATATTATTATTGTTTTATTGTTGTTATTGTATTATTATTATTATTATTATTATTATTATTATTATTATTATTATTATTATTATTATTATTATTATTATTATTATTGTTGTTGTTGTTATGAGATTTACCATTCGATGATCCACGTAGTCCAATATTGTAAGGTATTATTTGATTGATCCTATAGATATGAAAACCATCACATATTTCAAATAACCTTTCTCCCAACCTTGCTTTCTGACAGAAAGATTATACACCAACGTTGATGCACTAGTTTCACCACTAATACGAGTCACCTTATCACTTGTTTGATATTCGGCAACCAAATCTTAACACACTTAATTCACCCTTTCTAATTCTAAGGAAAAATCATGTCAATAAATAGGAGGAAAAAAGTAATCCAACAATGTCATTTTATATATAGGATCCAAAACAACCCACATTCCCATCACCCCATTAATCAAACCTTAATACTTGCCAAGCTTCACTATCATATATGTTGCCATATTTTGAATGGTATCATTACAAGAACTTTGCCGCTCTCTTAAAGCTAACTTTATTTCACAAATTTTGGAAAAGTAATGGTTTAATGTCGGATACATAGCTACAAATTGAACAACTTGGTTACACTAAACAATTTCAAACTGTGATAAATTTCTCTTGCCATTTCCAATCTCCTTCACTCGGTAAAGATTTATATTGAGAAAAACGTATAAAACAATGTTTAAAAACTTCTTCATAAGGAAATTCAAAACAAGCATTAAATAAGTAGAGTTCCATCTTGTTTTACAATATTGTGCATGAAGGTGAAAAAAACAGAAGAAAGGGGTTGAATTGTGTTGACTTTTTCTTCTTTAAAAATAATTAAGACAAAGATCAGGTTCTCATGGAGTTCAGAATTTGAGTCTGAGGTTCTAAGCCAAAAACAGAGTTTCAGAGTCTGAGCGAAAGAGTTTGATGAAGCGGATAAAAGTTAAAGAGATAAAGAAGAGAAAGACACAAGGAATTATCCCGGTTCCTTCCACAATCCGGAAGTAGTCAAGTTCCATCGTCACTTATAAGAGATTTTTCACTATCATCCAATGATTACAAATTGCTCAAGCACAAAGCAAGAGACTTCCTATGCTCAAACACAAAGTAAGGGACTTTTATTGCTTAAACACAAAGTAAGAGACTTCTATTGCTCAAACACAAAGTAAGAAACTTCTATACAAACAAATATACAAATAAAGTTGTTTGCATTGAACACTTGATATACAATCAGTGGTGTTCACAAAATACAACACAGAGATCAGACTCCAGACTTAAGAATTTCTAAATACGAAAGTTTGTATGAAATTCTAAGTGTTTTATGCGTTTTGAATTTGACAGAACTTTGGCACTTGTGAACCGTTTATATAGAGGTGAGGAATAGAGACGTTGAAAATATGCCACCACATCAAATAGAGTCGTTTGAAGAAGCTTGATCAAATCCATTGATTTGTTGCTTGATTTGGTTCACGTACTAGGAGGGATAAGATTTGAAACCTTTCATGAATATGGAATGAACCGTTGTTCAGCAGGGGACAAGGTTGCAGAGTATGAGAAGGCATGTGCAGGTAGTGGAGAACGTGGTTGTACAACTTGTCCTTTCTAGACAATGACATTAGTTGACTCCTTAAAAACCTTCAGAACTTCCATCGTATAAATCATTAAGCAATTCAGAATGTAGAGTCTTCAGTTGCACAGACTATGCTTCTATTTCTGAATTCCCATCAAATTATCCCAAAATATCATAGTTTGGACCATCAGAGTCTGACTGACTTCAAAATCTGACTTGCAACTAGCATCTCCTTGAATTTTCTTGCTCTTCATTTGTTCCTTCATAATCCTTGTATGATTAATTCCTTGTAAATTTTTATCTATGGTCCTGCATACTTGAACAAATATTAGCATATCCAATTGAACTTTTAATATCTTGTTATCATCAAAACTAAAGAGACATTGTTTAAACCTATTTTGTTCCAACAGTGCAAGCTTCTTTCCATAACTCATGTCCAACAATTGACATTTATCTTTAAATCTTTTCCCCCTCTTTTGTGTTGCAACCCAATAACCAACATTTTCCCTAGTCTTTTCAATCGAACTATAATTTTAATTTACACTTTATATGTTTCTTAATTCTCGATTATAAAGTCATTCCAAAATCCTTCTGGGGTCAATTTGAAGTCCTTATGAAGTCAATTTAAAGTACACATTTTATGTTTCTTTGGATAATTTTAATGTGCATTTGTTTTTTTTTTTTAAGAAGTTAAATATGTGCATTTGTGATATCCTATTCGAAACATCCCTATGAATTTAACTTAGTTGGTAGAGACATTACATAATATATGCAGTGGTTGAGGTTCGAACTCCAGACACCCCACTTATTCACCTTAAGAGGTGAATTTATAACCACTTGGCTTTCTAACCAAAAAATAAAAATACCTTGTTCTAAAAAATACTTAAAGAAACTTGGTTTAAAAACAAAACACGTAACAATCATGAATGATATAAGTTCTCATAAGTTTGTTATCATTAAAACATCTTTTATAAAAGAATTTGTGATTTTCTTCAACGGTCTTCCCATTTTTATGATGATAAACCTATTGAATTTAAGATATCATTTGTGATTATGATCTTAATCATATAAACATATGGGATAAAGAACTCCCCCTCAATTTATTCCATAACATAAGTTAACGAACCCCCCCTCCTCAATTTGAGGAGGTATGAAATAAATAATTGAGATACAAATTATGCAAATAATTTATGAAAATATTACAGAAAACATTCATTGATGCAAACCCATGGTTCAAACACGAGATTAAACTAAAACAACAATGATCACAAATAACATCATTTGTTATTTGCCAAAAAGATCAGAATAAAACTTAATATAAATACTAAAATACTTATCTAATCAAGATGTAATTAATCACAAAAGTTCCTAATTTATCTCCCCTGTTTGTCGTTAACAAAAAGGATAACAAGTAGTAAAGTTACTTGTAAAGGGAGGAATCATTTGGCGATGATGAGGCTGAAGGCTCAAGCATGAGGATGGTCTCCAATTGAACATCATAAGTAGGTGTCTTGATTGGATATGGCAGCAACTCAAAATCACCCAAGATTTTGAATCAAATTCATTTCCGGGTACTCTAAGCAGCAACTTTTGAATAATTAATTGACCAAGAAACAATTCTCAATGCCACCCCTAGTTTTTTCTTGAATCCTTTTCTATTCCACTTTTAGTTTGGACAAATTTGGATGATACAACAATTTTTTCTTTTGATCCTCCATGCTCATTGATAAAAATATCTTTGGAGTCAAACTGGCGAGGGAAATTTGATAGGGTAGAAGTACTTGGATTTGAAGATTGAATGAAGAAAAATGGATCAGTTGTCTTTTGATTCCGCCAATCTTCAGATCAAAGAATATAAAAATGGAATAAAAAGTGATAGTAAAAAAATGGAATAAAAAGTGATAATAGACAATGGCTTAATGGAATAAATATTTCGAGCAAACTAATTTTGTTTTATATATGAATGAATGTACCCAGTGGAATATAATATTCTTAACAATGAAAGACCTTTACAATTTTCCTTTTTACATTTATTTTTATGTAACAACTCACTTTTATCTATAATCATACAATTTTCTTTTTTATATTTATTTCTTGCTTTGTGCACTCTTTATATTTATATTTCTCCTATTATTGTACGTTTTCATTTGTCCATTCATACCTACACTTTCTTGCATCGTAAATTCAATATTGTAGCCTCAAACATATCAACTAAGAACTCTTTAAATATTTAACTTGAGTCAGAAATTGATGTTTTGAGTTCGTCTGTTGGAAGGAAATATTTCCATGCTAACACCTAATGAATCTATACATTGATTAGAAGGAGAGGTTAAATGAATGAAAATTTGAAATTCAAATTGAAATGAAGGGAAGATATTTGTTAAAGACTAATATACTATTTTTTGTTGTTGAACAAAGACTACTTTACCTTCAAATAAAGAGATGTTGTTTTGTAACAAAAAAAATAGACGTTGTTTTTATAACTAAATGTGTTAAATATGTTTTTTGTCCTTATAAAATGTATCAATTTTTCGTTTTAGTCCATCTAAAATTTTTCTTCGATTTTTAGTCCTCCTAAAGTTTTTCATCTTCACTTTTGGTCCATCATTCATTTCAAGTTAACTCACATGTAGAATTCATATTTTTGAATAAATTTTTGTAGAAAAGTTTACAATATTATATGAATCTCTCCCAAACAAATTAGAATTTTTTAACAAAAATGAATTAAATATGAATTTTTATATTTTTGTCATTTAAAAATTCGTATTTAATTCATTTTTGTTAAAAATTCTAATTTTTTATGAGATTTTTTTTAATATCTTACACATTTCTGCTCAATTTTGTTAATAAATATAAAAGATATAAATGAGTTGACAAAAAAATAAGGACTAAAAATGATTATTGAAAATTTTATAGGGACTAAAAGTCGATTTTTTTAGGATTAAAACAAAAACTTGATATATCTTACTTACTATAAAAGAAAGGTGGTCTGATGGCTTCAAAACCCTAACCCTAATTGCATGCCCTAGCCTGCCATTTGCCTTCTTTAATGTCTTGGCTTTCTTTCCCCGCCTATGTGGAACCCTAATGCCCCAACTACCTTAATTAAATGATGCCTTGCCTTGCTTATTGAACTCGGCTGCCATTTTGCCTTGGGCATGTAACTCATAGCCATAGGCGCAATAAATGGTCCTCTGCACAACCGTGTTTTCACCTACACAAATAGGTCTAGACATTAGGTCTTATTGTAGGTATTAATTAACTAACCCTATTGAGCATAATGGCATTGAAAGCCACGTGTAAGTTAGGTCCTATGGTAGGTCCTATGCTCAATGCACCCTATTGTATTTAATGTCATCCATTGTCATAATAATAATTGGAACGGTGCTCAATGCCTCCAACCAAAAACCATATCACTTTAAGTTATTGTAGAACCTAAATTAGGATAGACATAGGTGCGATGCTCAATGCACCCATCCAATATAAATGAAGGCATTGAATGAGCGTTGGGTGGCTCAAGGGTATTCCCTACTTACTCCATTTGCGATATAGTAGTATAAAAGGGAGCCTTCATGCGCCCAAGGTATGCAAGCAATAGAAACCACATTAGAACCTTTGAGTTTTATTGTGCAGTCGTTCATTTCATGAGATAAGTAGGACGATTTTTGAGCAATATGGACATGTCTCCATATTTACTCGCCATTTATATGCATTGACCTATATGAAAAAGTCACGGTATGGAAAGCTCGCAAAATTCTGCAAAGTTCACCAAGAGGTCGAGGTATGATGACGCCAACAACCATGTTTTCACTGAGACGAACGAGAGGACTTCTATGTCTAACATCACTAATGGTAAATCATGAATCCATTCTTTGTTCAGGTGTCCTTGAACCGTGTTTATGTTGAGTTTCCGCATCACCAATATGAAAACATGTATTTTTCTGTTTCCACATCCCCTTAATTGGGATATCTATCTATATATATATATATATATATATATATATATATATATATATATATATATATATATTTATATATGATTGTATTAGTCTGTTGGTATAGTATAGGTCAATTCATCATAAGACTAACACGTTTGATGTTTACTTTGCAGTTATATACACCATCGAGTTTCAAAAGCGTGGTATAGTTATATACACCAGAATGCTTATCTAAATTTTCATCACACTTTTTTGATGCAACGTAATATTCTATAATGATATTTTTAATACACGTTGCTTGACTTGATTAAAATACTTGATTGAGTTTACTGATTTACAATAGACCCGCGCGAATGTATGGGGCGAAAGTCTAGTTAACAAGGAGAAAAAACACATTTAACCCTAATTAAACTGACATAGTAGTAGATATGAAAATTGGGTTGACAAGGTCCAAATTTACGTTTTGATTATTTTATTATTCGTTAAAATGACAATCTATTTGAGCAGAAGTGGCGGTGAACGGTAGAGATGCAGATGCTGATCCAAAATTCAAACCAAAAAACGCAATGGCAGTATTGTAATTACAATCACATCTCTGATTAAGTTAAAAATAAAAATAATTTAAAGCTTTTATAAAATTTTAAATTTAAACGGTTCTTCTCATTTTCATTTCATTTCGAAACGTTGGTGTAAAGGTGAACCATCACCATCATCATCATCATCATAATCTCATGGTTAGGGTTTTTTTCTGCAAATTTATTTACATCTCATCGTTAATTCTTTTTCATTTCACGATTTCATTCAGAAATCAGCGTATTTATGAAATTAGGGTTTTCAAAATTTGGGATCTCGTTCCGTTTCCGTTGCATTATCTCATTCTGTTTTTCGTTTGTGATTACAGGATAGCCACGATTCAAACGATGCAAAGCAAAGCCCTGCTGGTATGACCGCATTTGTAAGTTTTTCCGTCGTTTTTCTTCGATTCTGCTATTTACTATTTCAGATCTTCGATGTCTCTGGTTATTATAATCTTATGAATCTTGCTATTTTACACTTCGATTCCGATATCACATTTCAAAATCTATAATCAGAATAAGTGAAGCATAAAAATAATATAATTTAAGTGTGTTTAGAATCAATTTTGAAGGCAAAATCAATCTACTCAAGAGTAGGGGTGGGAATAGGCTAGGCCGAGCTAGGCTTTGCAAGGCCTAAGCCTGGCCTGCCAAATTTTTTAAGGCCTAAGCCTGGCCTGCGACCTGTCATAGGCTTACCTTTGAGGCCTGAGCCTGGCCTTCTGAAAGCCTGATAAGGCCTGCTAGCCTGTTTAAAAGCCTATATCATATGAACTTCTTTAAGTAAGCAATGTGATCTAAGTTTAAATAGACCTAGCGAACTAATAGATCAATTAGATTAAACTCTCTTTTAGTAATCAACATGAGTTTTTAGGGAATTTAACTATATATTGCATCATATTTCAATTCTAGTTTATAATAATACATTTGTATATGCGAAAATTAATGTATATTAATAAACTTAAATTACTAACAAATTTATATTTTAATTCAAAGTACAAAATATATTATAATAATAAATAATATTAATCATATTTACTTAAATAGGTCGGCCTAATAGGCTTAAGAGGCTTTTTGAATGGCCTGTGGCCTGGCCTTTTAAGCTAAATAGGCTTCTAAAAAAGCCTAGGCCTTCTCTATTTAAGAAAAAAGCTTGGCCTGGCCTGGCCTATCGTAGGCTAGGTCGTAGGCCCCTGTAGGCCGGCCTGGCCTATTCCCATCCCTACTCAAGAGTAACCAAATATGTTAAAATCAATTTTACACCTCCAGAATCAATTTTGACTTCTCCAAAAGTGCAACTATACGTACACTTAAGAAAATTGAAGTGTTCAAATCTAATTATGTGTCGGTGTCCTGTCGGTGTTCAATACCAATTACCAGACACTAATCGAAGTGTCTGTGCTACATAGATCTGAATGCAATATGCAAATTTTCATGTACTTAGTTTCAGGATGATTTTATTAATGTAAATGTCAATCAGTTTCTGACTTTTGTCCATGCCACTGTACTCTTTTCAGGTGCTAAATCTTCTTAAGCAGATGGTGAGTTGTATTGTCTAGAATCTTCAAGTTGCTTTACCAATTTTCAGAATATGTTTCCCTGCTGCTAACTAGATTTTTTTGTTTTGTTTTGGCCAGCAAAGTAGGTACCAGGCCATGTCTGACCCCATTGTAACAAAGAATATCCTTTTGGCATTCTTTAATTTAATTAAACTATTCTTAGAAACCAGTTTGCTAAGCAAAATAGTTTTAGAGTGGTGGTTAATGCTTTTGAACATTTTTTTCTTACTCATGCGATAAGATTTGGTTTAAAGAGGGTAGTCTGGTCAGATGATAGTAGATCTTAGCTGGCTTGCATTTTGTTAACTTATTCTGGGTTTATTATACTTAACAATCTTTCTAATGATGATTTTTGGTATTTTAGTTAAAAATTTAAATGGAACCTTTGAAGTTTGGTTATTTGATGCCTAAATCATAGTCTATTTTGTCTTGGCATCATTTTGCATTGTTTTATTTCTGTTTGTGCTGTTAACTTGTTAGTGATACAAATTTATTTCTGTTTGTAATTCTAAGCCAAAGTCTACATTACCCACTAAAATTGTGTATGAACCCAAACCGATAATATGATGCATGTGTAAGAAGGTAGAGATTTAATATACATGTTCACATGTCTGCATCAGTCACCTGATAGACCATGTTGTTGGGATAGTTATTGACATAACAACGGTTTAAACGGTAATTAATCACTGCTGCGAACTTTTGTATCTTGTCATTTTTTCTGTAAACCCAATGCAATCGCTATGATTTATTTCTCCATTTAGGGAAATTTGTATTAGCTAAGTCATGATGGTCCGTGTTACTGATTTTATTATAATATGGGTATTATAGACTTGTCCAATACTCAAACTTTGAAAGTAATGTTTTTCTTGACACCAATGCACTTTATGATAAGGGAAGTCGTATAATTGAGTTGGAGCAGAGCATCATTGACCTGATCCATCACCAGCAGCCCCTGTACTCTTTTCAGGTGCTAAATCTTCTTAAGCAGATGGTGAGTTGTATTGTCTAGAATCTTCAAGTTGCTTTACCAATTTTCAGAATATGTTTCCCTGCTGCTAACTAGATTTTTTTGTTTTTTTGTTTTGTTTTGGCCAGCAAAGTAGGTACCAGGCCATGTCTGACCCCATTGTAACAAAGAATATCCTTTTGGCATTCTTTAATTTAATTAAACTATTCTTAGAAACCAGTTTGCTAAGCAAAATAGTTTTAGAGTGGTGGTTAATGCTTTTGAACATTTTTTTCTTACTCATGCGATAAGATTTGGTTTAAAGAGGGTAGTCTGGTCAGATGATAGTAGATCTTAGCTGGCTTGCATTTTGTTAACTTATTCTGGGTTTATTATACTTAACAATCTTTCTAATGATGATTTTTGGTATTTTAGTTAAAAATTTAAATGGAACCTTTGAAGTTTGGTTATTTGATGCCTAAATCATAGTCTATTTTGTCTTGGCATCATTTTGCATTGTTTTATTTCTGTTTGTGCTGTTAACTTGTTAGTGATACAAATTTATTTCTGTTTGTAATTCTAAGCCAAAGTCTACATTACCCACTAAAATTGTGTATGAACCCAAACCGATAATATGATGCATGTGTAAGAAGGTAGAGATTTAATATACATGTTCACATGTCTGCATCAGTCACCTGATAGACCATGTTGTTGGGATAGTTATTGACATAACAACGGTTTAAACGGTAATTAATCACTGCTGCGAACTTTTGTATCTTGTCATTTTTTCTGTAAACCCAATGCAATCGCTATGATTTATTTCTCCATTTAGGGAAATTTGTATTAGCTAAGTCATGATGGTCCGTGTTACTGATTTTATTATAATATGGGTATTATAGACTTGTCCAATACTCAAACTTTGAAAGTAATGTTTTTCTTGACACCAATGCACTTTATGATAAGGGAAGTCGTATAATTGAGTTGGAGCAGAGCATCATTGACCTGATCCATCACCAGCAGCCCCTGTACTCTTTTCAGGTGCTAAATCTTCTTAAGCAGATGGTGAGTTGTATTGTCTAGAATCTTCAAGTTGCTTTACCAATTTTCAGAATATGTTTCCCTGCTGCTAACTAGATTTTTTTGTTTTTTTGTTTTGTTTTGGCCAGCAAAGTAGGTACCAGGCCATGTCTGACCCCATTGTAACAAAGAATATCCTTTTGGCATTCTTTAATTTAATTAAACTATTCTTAGAAACCAGTTTGCTAAGCAAAATAGTTTTAGAGTGGTGGTTAATGCTTTTGAACATTTTTTTCTTACTCATGCGATAAGATTTGGTTTAAAGAGGGTAGTCTGGTCAGATGATAGTAGATCTTAGCTGGCTTGCATTTTGTTAACTTATTCTGGGTTTATTATACTTAACAATCTTTCTAATGATGATTTTTGGTATTTTAGTTAAAAATTTAAATGGAACCTTTGAAGTTTGGTTATTTGATGCCTAAATCATAGTCTATTTTGTCTTGGCATCATTTTGCATTGTTTTATTTCTGTTTGTGCTGTTAACTTGTTAGTGATACAAATTTATTTCTGTTTGTAATTCTAAGCCAAAGTCTACATTACCCACTAAAATTGTGTATGAACCCAAACCGATAATATGATGCATGTGTAAGAAGGTAGAGATTTAATATACATGTTCACATGTCTGCATCAGTCACCTGATAGACCATGTTGTTGGGATAGTTATTGACATAACAACGGTTTAAACGGTAATTAATCACTGCTGCGAACTTTTGTATCTTGTCATTTTTTCTGTAAACCCAATGCAATCGCTATGATTTATTTCTCCATTTAGGGAAATTTGTATTAGCTAAGTCATGATGGTCCGTGTTACTGATTTTATTATAATATGGGTATTATAGACTTGTCCAATACTCAAACTTTGAAAGTAATGTTTTTCTTGACACCAATGCACTTTATGATAAGGGAAGTCGTATAATTGAGTTGGAGCAGAGCATCATTGACCTGATCCATCACCAGCAGCCCCCGAGAAGCCAAAGGAAGAAGAGTTGAAAAAAGAAGAGGGTTCAGATTAAGTGACATTTTAATTTCAATTTCTCATTGTTCTTGTCTTGCATTGCACAATGATTGGTATGGTGCATCAACTATCTTTGTCTATGTAGTGGTTCAGAAAACTAATGTGTTGTGTGGCTGCGTATAGCCGATCATTTGTAGCTAAATCACCTTACTCTTTTTATGATTTAGCCATACTACTACAATTTTATATTATAGTCACTTTGTTGCTCTCGTATCCTCTATTCCCGAGCATGCTATGTGTCGACGAATGAAAGAGTGCGTGACCTCAAATTCTGGGGCTGCTGTACTGATACCCATTTTTTTGGTACTCTATTCCATATTTTATTTAAAGTTTCCAACATCTTGATAAGTAGATCCATAAATTCAATTAGTTTTTTCTTATTCTTTCCTTTCAAACTTTTTTAAGCGTCGGGCATTTCATGAACATGTTACATTGTGAAGAATGTTTATATGCTATTGCCTATACATACGTACTTAATGTCCATTCCTATACATACGTTTGTTTGGTTGTGTGCTTGATGATCCAGAAGTTGTGTACATCCCTGAAACATTTTTCTTTGGAAGACCTTCAATACACAATCACGGAGAGATTTTCTTGATGAGTGATGACCTCTTTTCTTATGCACTCTCAAGTTGTGTTTTTGGTTGGAAATTTTTGATGATAAGATTTTAATACCATAAAATATTTTCTTATGTTTGATTATGTTTCGCAGATCCGAAGTCCAAACCGACTATAATGGATCCCTTGAGAAATTATTTTTATCAGCCTTGTGCTTTGTCAATTGAGTGGGTTTACCTAGTACATTTTCCTCCCAATTGTGAAATAAGCACTTAACATTCATATTAATTTTTTTATTTTTTTATCTAAGCGTGTAAGTAAATCAAGTTGAGCACTTGAAACTTAGGCTGTGTGTTTATTTATCTGCTCCCAAAACATTCAGTTCATAAAGCATTTCTAATAAGCCACTAGTTGTTAGCCGGCACATTCTAAAAAAAAAGCTGGCACATTGAATTATGAAATAAATATATGAACAAAAATCATCTATAACTACAATGCAAGGGTTTACAACTTATTGAGCATTAGTGAAAAAGTAAAACTTAATACCATGGTTGTTTTATTTACAACAATTCAATCAAATTTATTCCATGGATGTTGATAGAACCTGTAAAATGAAGACGATGAAACTGTGTATTATTGAACGTAAACGGATGAGCTAAGAGCTCTATAATGGTGGCAAAACAAAAAATGAAATGATAATCAGAGCCTAAGCTCCTGCCCAGAGCTAAGCTCCTACCAGAGAGACATTCTCTCCTAACCAATTTGCTAGCAAACTTATATTCCAATTCTTACTTCCCCCCTTATAATCACGTTGCATATGCCCATTGCTACATCAGCAATTCCCTTCCAGCTTTCCTATTCAACCCATTTGTTGGGCTGAATTAAATAGAAAAATGGTTTTTGTATACCCAAACTCAGACATCTTGAAAGAGAAGGGTATAAAGAGAACCATGTGATATATGTCATAGATGGATGATGTTTGTTTTCGAGTTTAGAAAGAGTACCTTTAAAAATCAAAATTTACCACGTTTCGCGGCACTACCCGAGTTTGTGCAAGGTAGACTAACAACCGCGCCGCCTCCAGGATAACACAAGTCGAAGGAGGGAGAAGAGAAGAAAAGCACAGGAAGCATCAACTGTGATTTTCGGTGGTGAGGAATAAGTGAGGCCGAGCTCTCCTTTTATAGGGAGAGTTCGTAACAAATCCGATGTGATTTTTGGGATTAAGTTAAGCGGATTAACTTAATCTTTAAGCACGCAGATTGAATCAACGAATGGATATATCCGAAAGGACTTCCGGATATTCTGTTGGATCGGATCGGAATGAAGTTTATCATTATCCGTAGAGCGCTTTCAGATAATAAAAATTAATTTAACAATTTCAGGTGACAAAAAATATATTCTTTTTTTGACCCGGACCCAAGCCCAGCCGGATGGCGGCGTCGTCGCGCGTGTGATATATATATATATATTTTCGTAAGCGCTCACCCTCCAGGATAACACAAGTCGAAGGAGGGAGAAGAGAAGAAAAGCACAGGAAGCATCAACTGTGATTTTCGGGGTGAGGAATAAGTGAGGCCGAGCTCTCCTTTTATAGGGAGAGTTCGTAACAAATCCGACGTGATTTTTGGGATTAAGTTAAGCGGATTTACTTAATCTTTAAGCACGCAGATTGAATCAACGAATGGATATATCCGAAAGGACTTCCGGATATTCTGTTGGATCGGATCGGAATGAAGTTTATCATTATCCGTAGAGCGCTTTCAGATAATAAAAATTAATTTAACAATTTCAAGTGACAAAAAATATATTCTTTTTTTGACCCGTGTAACGCCCCGGATTTACTTGGAATTATTTTCAGTTATTTTAATTGATGATGCGACGTATGTGTGATGTCTTGTTGTGTTTGTGATGTTCTTGGTGTTTTGGTGCCTTGTTAGAGGGTAGTGACCTTAGATTATAAGGAATATGAGTTTGAGCGAATTAGATCCTTAGAAGGCATAACCCAAATGTGAGAAATATTGATATTTATTAGTATATTGGTGGTTGGGTTTATTTAATTGAATAAAGAAAAATTATAGTATTTAATTAAATAATAGTGTTAATAATTTAATTGGATTATTAGTAAATTAAACTAATTAATTAGAATTATAAAATAAGAAAGGGCATTTGTGGCATTTAGGATTTAGGGGTATGTTATGATGAGAGGAGGAATAAAAACATAACATATCGTGAAAACAAAATTGGGAGAAAACCAAAGAGCGAAGAACGAAGCTGAAGCAAGAGAGACCGGAAGGGATTCTACGGGAAGCGATCAATAGAGTTTAGAACCGGAAAACCTAAGGTAAGGGTGGGGTTGATTGCATAATGATGGGGTATGGTAGACTCTAGGTATATGTGATTGTATGGATTTTGATCCCTTTTGTTCAATTCATGAGGTCTGTGATTTTGATGATGAAATTGGCATGATACATGCTGTTGTTGTGCAATATAATTGTTGATTGTGATGATTTTGAATGAATGAGAAGTTTGAATAATATAAGTTGCTTTTCCTGAGTTTTCTTATCTCTGTCCCGAATTTTGAAATAAAAACTGGTATTGATCGGTACAGAATTGGTCTTAGGTGTAAACACAAAAGTTGTAGGTATGGATGTTAGTTTTCTAATGCCGTTGGTCTGACGTCAAAACGATTTATAGAACTTGAGTTATGGTCAAATTACTGCACGTAGGTCACAGTGAATTTTTATGGACTTTCTGCACAACTTTTCCGAATTTGAAACGAAAACTGGTATTGATCGGTACAGAATTGGCCTTGGGTGTAAACATGAAGGTTTTAGATAATTTTGTTAGCTTTCCAGTGGCTTTGGTTTGACGTGAAAATGACTTTTAGTTTTTGAGTTATGATGAAAATACTCCAAGGAGGTTTTAGTGAAATTGTACGGTGACAGCATTCTCTGTTTCATGTTTTTGCGTCTTTTTCACACGTCTCTGTTTTAAATTGGTCTTTGGTATAAACATGAAAGTTGTTGATAATTGTGATATCTTTCTAGTATCCTTGGTTTGACATGGAAATATGTTATGTATAATTTGTTATGGTTTTACAAAATTGTATGATGAATTGTTGATGTTTGAATACGATGTTATATGATGAATTGTTGATGTTTGAATACGATGTTATATGACGTTGTTTATGATTGATGCTTGCATGTGTTTTGTTGTTTCATTTTAGAAGTCTCATTCATTGCATCTTGTGACGATGGCCTGAAATTATGGTAAAGCGACGTAGCCCTGTTTGGCAAAGTGACGTGGGGCTCCAGCCTGACATGCCCTATTTGGCATTATTTTGCGACGTTTGGTACCACATGCATATAGGTAAAGTCGGGTCTCATTGCATTATGTGTCGATGATAAATTGTTATAACCGTGACGTGTGGCGATGTTCATGATGTGCTTGATGTGATGATGTTTGAATATTGGTGATGATGATTGTTTATGAAAATGATGTGTGAACATGAATAAGATGATTGGTGAGATAATGAAGTATGATCCTGTGCTTATGTTTTTACTTGCTCATTATTATGCTTTCGTTTAGATTGTTTGATATCTCACCCTTTTGTTTTTGTTGGTCCATTGTCTTTATATTGACAATGTGCAGATAACTCGAAGTAGCTTGCTGTGACGCTTAGACGATGAGTACCTAGTGGTATATAGAATTGGGGTCGTGATGCTCTGATATTATGTAACACTGGGAATACGTTTGTCTTATGTTTTTGGGAGTTAACTTTATAAACTCCAATGCTGATTTTTATTAAAGTATTCACTTTATGTTGAGTTTTGAATTATGACGAATGTTTCGGCTTTTATGCCATAGTGCTGATTATGAGTTGATATTATAATTATTTTCCGCTGCTAATAAAGAGATTTTCAGACATGATGTTGTTATCTTGAGGAGCCTGTTTGTTAATAAGTATGTTTTATGTTTTCATGATTTTGTGACATCCCGTTATTTGTTAAATACTCTGATATATTATGTGCTTATTCGCGCGGGGAAATCGGGGTGTTACAATTGGTATCAGAGCAGGTCGGTCCATCCGGCCAGGTTGTCGAGTCTTTAGTTTAGTGACAGTTGAGTACTGTCCTTAGACATTTCTAATCAATTATTTGATGTTTTGTGAACACAGAAGATGGTTAGAGTTGTTGAAAGACTACGATTTTAGCTTGAATTACCATCCTGGTAAAGCTAATGTTGTAGCCGATGCTTTAAGTCGAAAAACTTTGCATATGTCAGCGATGATGGTTAAAGAGTTAGAGTTGATCGAGCAGTTCAGAGACATGAATTTGGTTTGCGAAGTAAAACCCCAGAGTGTGATGCTAGGGATGTTGACAATTAACAGTGATTTCTTGGATGATATCAAGGAAGCTCAGAAGATGGATGTGAAACTAGTAGATTTGATGGTTGGTGAAAATCAACCCGAAGGTAGTGATTTTAAGTTAGATATGCACGGTGTGTTGAGGTTCCGCGATCGAATTTGTATTCCTGATAATGCAGAGATGAAGAAGATGATTTTAGAAGAAGGGTCACAGAAGCAATTTAAGTATTCATCCGGGAGCTACTAAAATGTATCAAGACTTAAAGAAGATATTTTGGTGGCCAAAAATGAAGCAAGATGTTGCGCGGTTTGTGTATGCATGCTTGACGTGCCAAAAGTCGAAAGTAGAACATCAGAGGCCAACAGGCTTGATGCAACCGTTAGATGTTCCGGAGTGGAAATGGGATAGTATATCTATGGATTTTGTGACAGGATTACCGAACACTCCGAGGGGGCATGATGCTATTTGGGTAATTATTGATAGACTGACGAAGTCGGCTCATTTTATTCCGATCAATATTAGTTTTCCTGTATCAAAGTTAGCAGAGATTAATATTCGCGAGATTGTGAAGTTGCACGGAGTCCCGTCGAGCATTGTTTCGGATAGAGATCCGAGGTTTACTTCAGATTTTTGGAAAAGTCTACAAGAGGCATTAGGTTCTAAGTTGAAGTTGAGTTCGGCATATCACCCACAAACTGATGGACAGACGGAGATGACCATTCAGTCGTTGGAAGACTTGCTGAGGGCGTGTGTTCTCGAACAAAGCGGAACGTGGGACAGTTTTCTACCACTGATCGAGTTCACTTATAACAATAGTTTCCATGCTAGTATTGGTATGGCACCTTTCGAGGCATTGTATGGTCGGAGGTGCAGAACGCCGTTGTGTTGGCATGAATCTGGTTGAAAGAGTTGTGTTGGGACCAGAGATTGTACGAGAAACTACTGAGAAGGTGAAATTAATTCGTGATAAGATGAAGGCTTCGCAGAGTAGGCAAAAGAGTTACCATGATAAGCGGAGGAGAGATCTTGAGTTTCAAGCAGGAGACCATGTATTCTTGAGAGTATCACCAGTGACAGGTGTAGGTCGTGCCTTGAAGTCGAAGAAGCTTACTTCTAAGTTTATTGGACCATACCAGATTTCTGAGAGGGTTGGGAATGCTGCGTATAGGGTGGCCTTACCACCGAACCTATCAAATTTGCATGATGTGTTTCACGTGTCGCAACTCCGGAAGTATGTTTCAGATCCATCTCATGTAATTCATATGGATGACGTGCAAGTGCGGGACAATCTAACCATTGAGACTGTGCCTGTACGAATTGAGGATCGGGAGATGAAGAAGTTAAGGGGCAAGGAGATTCCTTTAGTGAAAGTGGTTTGGGACGGAGCTGCCGGAGAAAGTGCAACATGGGAGTTAGAGAGCAAGATGCGAGATTCTTATCCGATGCTGTTTGAGTCAGGTAATTTTCGAGGACGAAAATATTCAAGTGGGGGAGAGTTGTAACGCCCCGGATTTACTTGGAATTATTTTCAGTTATTTTAATTGATGATGCGACGTATGTGTGATGTCTTGTTGTGTTTGTGATGTTCTTGGTGTTTTGGTGCCTTGTTAGAGGGTAGTGACCTTAGATTATAAGGAATATGAGTTTGAGCGAATTAGATCCTTAGAAGGCATAACCCAAATGTGAGAAATATTGATATTTATTAGTATATTGGTGGTTGGGTTTATTTAATTGAATAAAGAAAAATTATAGTATTTAATTAAATAATAGTGTTAATAATTTAATTGGATTATTAGTAAATTAAACTAATTAATTAGAATTATAAAATAAGAAAGGGCATTTGTGGCATTTAGGATTTAGGGGTATGTTATGATGAGAGGAGGAATAAAAACATAACATATCGTGAAAACAAAATTGGGAGAAAACCAAAGAGCGAAGAACGAAGCTGAAGCAAGAGAGACCGGAAGGGATTCTACCGGGAAGCGATCAATAGAGTTTAGAACCGGAAAACCTAAGGTAAGGGTGGGGTTCGTACATTCTAAGGGATTGCATAATGATGGGTATGGTAGACTCTAGGTATATGTGATTGTATGGATTTTGATCCCTTTTGTTCAATTCATGAGGTCTGTGATTTTTGATGATGAAATTGGCATGATACATGCTGTTGTTGTGCAATATAATTGTTGATTGTGATGATTTTGAATGAATGAGAAGTTTGAATAATATAAGTTGCTTTTCCTGAGTTTTCTTATCTCTGCCCCGAATTTTGAAATAAAAACTGGTATTGATCGGTACAGAATTGGTCTTAGGTGTAAACACAAAAGTTGTAGGTATGGATGTTAGTTTTCTAATGCCGTTGGTCTGACGTCAAAACGATTTATAGAACTTGAGTTATGGTCAAATTACTGCACGTAGGTCACAGTGAATTTTTATGGACTTTCTGCACAACTTTTCCGAATTTGAAACGAAAACTGGTATTGATCGGTACAGAATTGGCCTTGGGTGTAAACATGAAGGTTTTAGATAATTTTGTTAGCTTTCCAGTGGCTTTGGTTTGACGTGAAAATGACTTTTAGTTTTTGAGTTATGATGAAAATACTCCAAGGAGGTTTTAGTGAAATTGTACGGTGACAGCATTCTCTGTTTCATGTTTTTTGCGTCTTTTTCACACGTCTCTGTTTTAAATTGGTCTTTGGTATAAACATGAAAGTTGTTGATAATTGTGATATCTTTCTAGTATCCTTGGTTTGACATGGAAATATGTTATGTATAATTTGTTATGGTTTTACAAAATTGTATGATGAATTGTTGATGTTTGAATACGATGTTATATGATGAATTGTTGATGTTTGAATACGATGTTATATGACGTTGTTTATGATTGATGCTTGCATGTGTTTTGTTGTTTCATTTTAGAAGTCTCATTCATTGCATCTTGTGACGATGGCCTGAAATTATGGTAAAGCGACGTAGCCCTGTTTGGCAAAGTGACGTGGGGCTCCGGCCTGACATGCCCTATTTGGCATTATTTTGCGACGTTTGGTACCACATGCATATAGGTGAAGTCGGGTCTCATTGCATTATGTGTCGATGATAAATGTTATAACCGTGACGTGTGGCGATGTTCATGATGTGCTTGATGTGATGATGTTTGAATATTGGTGATGATGATTGTTTATGAAAATGATGTGTGAACATGAATAAGATGATTGGTGAGATAATGAAGTATGATCCTGTGCTTATGTTTTTACTTGCTCATTATTATGCTTTCGTTTAGATTGTTTGATATCTCACCCTTTTGTTTTGTTGGTCCATTGTCTTTATATTGACAATGTGCAGATAACTCGAAGTAGCTTGCTGTGACGCTTAGAAGAGGAGTACCTAGTGGTATATAGAATTGGGGTCGTGATGCTCTGATATTATGTAACACTGGGAATACGTTTGTCTTATGTTTTTGGGAGTTAACTTTATAAACTCCAATGCTGATTTTTATTAAAGTATTCACTTTATGTTGAGTTTTGAATTATGACGAATGTTTCGGCTTTTATGCCATAGTGCTGATTATGAGTTGATCTATAATTATTTTCCGCTGCTAATAAAGAGATTTTCAGACATGATGTTGTTATCTTGAGGAGCCTGTTTGTTAATAAGTATGTTTTATGTTTTCATGATTTTGTGACATCCCGTTATTTGTTAAATACTCTGATATATTATGTGCTTATTCGCGCGGGGAAATCGGGGTGTTACAACCCGGACCCGGACCCGGACCCAAGCCCAGCCGGACGGCGGCGACGTCGTCGCGCGTGTGATATATATATATATATATTTTCGTAAGCGCTCACCCGTTCGCAAAAAGTGGGTACCCCAAGGGCACACCCTTGGAGGTCATCCCCCACTTATATAAACACTACTAGTGGGTATGTCCTATCCAATGTGGGACATTTTTCAATTCATACCAACACTAGTTCTTTCCCAAGAGACATGTGTTTATTCTTTCCAACTTCCACTCATATCACTAGTGTTCCAACAGATTATGTGATAAAAAAGAGAGATATAAAGAAAATGAGTGTTGAACGAGTGTATAAAAATGATGGGTGACTAAATATAATGGTTGAATTAAATATGGACCAAAAAAGCAAAGTAATTTTGTTCTGGTGCACGGTGGTTGAAATCTGCTTGTGGCATTAGCTATTACATATCATGGTGAGAAGCTGACTGTTGATCGAATCATCTTCTAAAATGGTTTGTTTTATTAAGAGGCTGACAGTGTCAATATTTATGGTTTAGTTTGGTAGACTTTTAAACTCCTTCAGGATCACATTGATCGTAATTTTATTATTATAGCTTTAAATGATGAAGCTCTCAGTCAATATTTGGTGGCCTTTCTCTACAGAATTATCTAGTTAAGCTTGTTTGTTAACACCTGAGAACATGATCACGTCATGCTATGATTGAAGACTTTTAATACCTTAGCATAGAATTGGAGCATGATGCATGATGACACCTTGTCATTACGTAATTTGCTAAGAGTTTTTGTTAGTTTTATTTGCTTTCGTTAGCATTTTGAGACAGTTTGAGGTACAAAAGAGCAAGAAATCATCAGAGCCTGAAGAGACTGCATCGTGACACGATTTGGGAATCGTGTCACGATTTCCTAACCAGAGAAGAGATGAAATTCTGCCTACAAAATCGTGTCACGATTAGGAGACCAGTTTGCGCAATCCTTGGGAGTTTTAATGAAGGATCGTGTCACGATTGCTTGCATCGTGTCACGATTTTGTGATTAGGTTGCCTATTTTAGCTGATTCGTTTTCAGAAACAAGGGGTCGGAAATTGGAAGAATAGAAGCGCGATTTTGAGAGCAAAGAACTGAAGCGGTGGCCACCCCATCCAACTCACAGTCAGTTTTTGTATGTTCTTATGTTCTTATTGATTAAGCTATTTTGTAATTCAATTATGAGTAGCTAAATTCTCCATTGTTAGGGATGAGATTAGCTAGATGATGACTCTTGTTTTGTAACCCTAATCTGATCATTGAATGAATTTATTGAATCATGTTTTCTTATCTTTGTGCTTAATGCGTTTATTGGTTGATCATCTTTAAATTGATGTATGATTCATATTGTGAAACGGGAGTGGAATGTATGAATGCTTAAGATAAGGAATTCTCGCCTTTGTAATCTAGGAATAGATACAAACCCTTGAAACCGTTTATTAATTCACGTCCGTTCATGCTTAATTCTGAATTGTAAAACTTGCTAAGGAATTAGGGTTTACTTTAGAATTAAAGTTTCTGTCGCTAAGGAATTAGGGCAAGATTATTTAAGAGAATTGGGTCGTGATTCATTAAACAAGTTCAGTGATCGTCGGTTAGGTAATTAACTTGAGTTCGTAGTCTAGTGAAGCTCATCCCTGACAAGCTTTTTATCTTTGAATTTCAAACCAATTTACTTTACGCACTTTTCTTTTATTGAAATTAAACAAACCTCGTACCCTTTTGTTCAATTGAGTAATCAAAATTACATTCGATTCGTTAACGCAGTCCTTGTGTTCGACACTCGGTTTACCGTTTTAAACTTTACTACTTGAACGATTTCGTACACTTGCGAAAATCGCCATCAATGCAGCAGGTCCAATCGACCAATCCAAAATCACATTCACAAATTAAGGAAAAATACATTATTGAAATGTAATGTTTGAAACGAATATAACATCCAAGACTGGCCCAATCCCAAGGTCGCAAAAGCTAGAGCAATAAACCTCTGTGATTACATTCAATTCTTCCTGTAGATGTCTTCACTAAATTTTAAGCAATACTGAGGCCTATGAAGCAAATCTCAAATACATTTGATCTTAGTACACTTTTGGTCATTGGTGGGACAGAATTTGCATTTGGTTTGGCATGGTTTGGATTAATGCTTTCATATTCGGTATGCAAGCAATCAAGATACACACACTTTTGGTCATTGGTGGGACAAAATCTGCATTTGTATTTGCTTTAGCATGTTTTGGATTAATGCCTTCATATTCTGTATGCAAGCAATCAAGAAACACATTTGGATTTTGTATAATTAGGTGGATTTGTTAAGAGTCCTACATTGGATGACAGATGACTTAAATATATGTTTATGAGCGGGGGAAATACTCACCTTAAAAGTCGGTTTTTACGGAGTTGTGTTCCAACTATAATTCTAAGATTGTACCCGAGTCTCCTCAAAGATCTATTAGACCATATGCTATCAGGTTTCCGCTATCAAACCGTCCACCATTTATATCCATGCATATATGTTTATAAGCGAGGGCAATCCTCACCTTCCAAGCTGATTTTAAGGATTATGTTAGGCCTAGCCACAAATTGTAAGAGGATTTAATGTTTTAGTCCCTCTTGACACAAAGACGAAACCAAAAATTTAATGTTTTAGTCACTTTGATTGCTTGACATTTATAATGGTCTACATTACACCTTTATATCCAATAATCAAAATTATAGTCTTACACTAACCAATGAAACTGATGTGTGTTATTCTTGAAAGTGATCATATATGATTTTACTACGATTTTAATATTGAGAAATGAGTAGAATGTTAAACTACTTTTAGATCAAACATTTGGAAGTCTATAATTCAAGTTATTTCCATCTTGTAAAAGGCTAATAGGATGTTCTCCAATGCTATCATATTTCTAATATTATTATTGTTTTATTGTTGTTATTGTATTATTATTATTATTATTATTATTATTATTATTATTATTATTATTATTATTATTATTATTATTATTGTTGTTGTTATGAGATTTACCATTCGATGATCCACGTAGTCCAATATTGTAAGGTATTATTTGATTGATCCTATAGATATGAAAACCATCACATATTTCAAATAACCTTTCTCCCAACCTTGCTTTCTGACAGAAAGATTATACACCAACGTTGATGCACTAGTTTCACCACTAATACGAGTCACCTTATCACTTGTTTGATATTCGGCAACCAAATCTTAACACACTTAATTCACCCTTTCTAATTCTAAGGAAAAATCATGTCAATAAATAGGAGGAAAAAAGTAATCCAACAATGTCATTTTATATATAGGATCCAAAACAACCCACATTCCCATCACCCCATTAATCAAACCTTAATACTTGCCAAGCTTCACTATCATATATGTTGCCATATTTTGAATGGTATCATTACAAGAACTTTGCCGCTCTCTTAAAGCTAACTTTATTTCACAAATTTTGGAAAAGTAATGGTTTAATGTCGGATACATAGCTACAAATTGAACAACTTGGTTACACTAAACAATTTCAAACTGTGATAAATTTCTCTTGCCATTTCCAATCTCCTTCACTCGGTAAAGATTTATATTGAGAAAAACGTATAAAACAATGTTTAAAAACTTCTTCATAAGGAAATTCAAAACAAGCATTAAATAAGTAGAGTTCCATCTTGTTTTACAATATTGTGCATGAAGGTGAAAAAAACAGAAGAAAGGGGTTGAATTGTGTTGACTTTTTCTTCTTTAAAAATAATTAAGACAAAGATCAGGTTCTCATGGAGTTCAGAATTTGAGTCTGAGGTTCTAAGCCAAAAACAGAGTTTCAGAGTCTGAGCGAAAGAGTTTGATGAAGCGGATAAAAGTTAAAGAGATAAAGAAGAGAAAGACACAAGGAATTATCCCGGTTCCTTCCACAATCCGGAAGTAGTCAAGTTCCATCGTCACTTACAAGAGATTTTTCACTATCATCCAATGATTACAAATTGCTCAAGCACAAAGCAAGAGACTTCCTATGCTCAAACACAAAGTAAGGGACTTTTATTGCTTAAACACAAAGTAAGAGACTTCTATTGCTCAAACACAAAGTAAGAAACTTCTATACAAACAAATATACAAATAAAGATGTTTGCATTGAACACTTGATATACAATCAGTGGTGTTCACAAAATACAACACAGAGATCAGACTCCAGACTTAAGAATTTCTAAATACGAAAGTTTGTATGAAATTCTAAGTGTTTTATGCGTTTTGAATTTGACAGAACTTTGGCACTTGTGAACCGTTTATATAGAGGTGAGGAATAGAGACGTTGAAAATATGCCACCACATCAAATAGAGTCGTTTGAAGAAGCTTGATCAAATCCATTGATTTGTTGCTTGATTTGGTTCACGTACTAGGAGGGATAAGATTTGAAACCTTTCATGAATATGGAATGAACCGTTGTTCAGCAGGGGACAAGGTTGCAGAGTATGAGAAGGCATGTGCAGGTAGTGGAGAACGTGGTTGTACAACTTGTCCTTTCTAGACAATGACATTAGTTGACTCCTTAAAAACCTTCAGAACTTCCATCGTATAAATCATTAAGCAATTCAGAATGTAGAGTCTTCAGTTGCACAGACTATGCTTCTATTTCTGAATTCCCATCAAATTATCCCAAAATATCATAGTTTGGACCATCAGAGTCTGACTGACTTCAAAATCTGACTTGCAACTAGCATCTCCTTGAATTTTCTTGCTCTTCATTTGTTCCTTCATAATCCTTGTATGATTAATTCCTTGTAAATTTTTATCTATGGTCCTGCATACTTGAACAAATATTAGCATATCCAATTGAACTTTTAATATCTTGTTATCATCAAAACTAAAGAGACATTGTTTAAACCTATTTTGTTCCAACAGTGCAAGCTTCTTTCCATAACTCATGTCCAACAATTGACATTTATCTTTAAATCTTTTCCCCCTCTTTGTGTTGCAACCCAATAACCAACATTTTCCCTAGTCTTTTCAATCGAACTATAATTTTAATTTACACTTTATATGTTTCTTAATTCTCGATTATAAAGTCATTCCAAAATCCTTCTGGGGTCAATTTGAAGTCCTTATGAAGTCAATTTAAAGTACACATTTTATGTTTCTTTGGATAATTTTAATGTGCATTTGTTTTTTTTTTTTAAGAAGTTAAATATGTGCATTTGTGATATCCTATTCGAAACATCCCTATGAATTTAACTTAGTTGGTAGAGACATTACATAATATATGCAGTGGTTGAGGTTCGAACTCCAGACACCCCACTTATTCACCTTAAGAGGTGAATTTATAACCACTTGGCTTTCTAACCAAAAAATAAAAATACCTTGTTCTAAAAAATACTTAAAGAAACTTGGTTTAAAAACAAAACACGTAACAATCATGAATGATATAAGTTCTCATAAGTTTGTTATCATTAAAACATCTTTTATAAAAGAATTTGTGATTTTCTTCAACGGTCTTCCCATTTTTTATGATGATAAACCTATTGAATTTAAGATATCATTTGTGATTATGATCTTAATCATATAAACATATGGGATAAAGAACTCCCCCTCAATTTATTCCATAACATAAGTTAACGAACCCCCCCTCCTCAATTTGAGGAGGTATGAAATAAATAATTGAGATACAAATTATGCAAATAATTTATGAAAATATTACAGAAAACATTCATTGATGCAAACCCATGGTTCAAACACGAGATTAAACTAAAACAACAATGATCACAAATAACATCATTTGTTATTTGCCAAAAAGATCAGAATAAAACTTAATATAAATACTAAAATACTTATCTAATCAAGATGTAATTAATCACAAAAGTTCCTAATTTATCTCCCCTGTTTGTCGTTAACAAAAAGGATAACAAGTAGTAAAGTTACTTGTAAAGGGAGGAATCATTTGGCGATGATGAGGCTGAAGGCTCAAGCATGAGGATGGTCTCCAATTGAACATCATAAGTAGGTGTCTTGATTGGATATGGCAGCAACTCAAAATCACCCAAGATTTTGAATCAAATTCATTTCCGGGTACTCTAAGCAGCAACTTTTGAATAATTAATTGACCAAGAAACAATTCTCAATGCCACCCCTAGTTTTTTCTTGAATCCTTTTCTATTCCACTTTTAGTTTGGACAAATTTGGATGATACAACAATTTTTTTCTTTTGATCCTCCATGCTCATTGATAAAAATATCTTTGGAGTCAAACTGGCGAGGGAAATTTGATAGGGTAGAAGTACTTGGATTTGAAGATTGAATGAAGAAAAATGGATCAGTTGTCTTTTGATTCCGCCAATCTTCAGATCAAAGAATATAAAAATGGAATAAAAAGTGATAGTAAAAAAATGGAATAAAAAGTGATAATAGACAATGGCTTAATGGAATAAATATTTCGAGCAAACTAATTTTGTTTTATATATGAATGAATGTACCCAGTGGAATATAATATTCTTAACAATGAAAGACCTTTACAATTTTCCTTTTTACATTTATTTTTATGTAACAACTCACTTTTATCTATAATCATACAATTTTCTTTTTTATATTTATTTCTTGCTTTGTGCACTCTTTATATTTATATTTCTCCTATTATTGTACGTTTTCATTTGTCCATTCATACCTACACTTTCTTGCATCGTAAATTCAATATTGTAGCCTCAAACATATCAACTAAGAACTCTTTAAATATTTAACTTGAGTCAGAAATTGATGTTTTGAGTTCGTCTGTTGGAAGGAAATATTTCCATGCTAACACCTAATGAATCTATACATTGATTAGAAGGAGAGGTTAAATGAATGAAAATTTGAAATTCAAATTGAAATGAAGGGAAGATATTTGTTAAAGACTAATATACTATTTTTTGTTGTTGAACAAAGACTACTTTACCTTCAAATAAAGAGATGTTGTTTTGTAACAAAAAAAATAGACGTTGTTTTTATAACTAAATGTGTTAAATATGTTTTTTGTCCTTATAAAATGTATCAATTTTTCGTTTTAGTCCATCTAAAATTTTTCTTCGATTTTTAGTCCTCCTAAAGTTTTTCATCTTCACTTTTGGTCCATCATTCATTTCAAGTTAACTCACATGTAGAATTCATATTTTTGAATAAATTTTTGTAGAAAAGTTTACAATATTATATGAATCTCTCCCAAACAAATTAGAATTTTTTAACAAAAATGAATTAAATATGAATTTTTATATTTTTGTCATTTAAAAATTCGTATTTAATTCATTTTTGTTAAAAATTCTAATTTTTATGAGATTTTTTTTAATATCTTACACATTTCTGCTCAATTTTGTTAATAAATATAAAAGATATAAATGAGTTGACAAAAAAATAAGGACTAAAATGATTATTGAAAATTTTATAGGGACTAAAAGTCGATTTTTTAGGATTAAAACAAAAACTTGATATATCTTACTTACTATAAAAGAAAGGTGGTCTGATGGCTTCAAAACCCTAACCCTAATTGCATGCCCTAGCCTGCCATTTGCCTTCTTTAATGTCTTGGCTTTCTTTCCCCGCCTATGTGGAACCCTAATGCCCCAACTACCTTAATTAAATGATGCCTTGCCTTGCTTATTGAACTCGGCTGCCATTTTGCCTTGGGCATGTAACTCATAGCCATAGGCGCAATAAATGGTCCTCTGCACAACCGTGTTTTCACCTACACAAATAGGTCTAGACATTAGGTCTTATTGTAGGTATTAATTAACTAACCCTATTGAGCATAATGGCATTGAAAGCCACGTGTAAGTTAGGTCCTATGGTAGGTCCTATGCTCAATGCACCCTATTGTATTTAATGTCATCCATTGTCATAATAATAATTGGAACGGTGCTCAATGCCTCCAACCAAAAACCATATCACTTTAAGTTATTGTAGAACCTAAATTAGGATAGACATAGGTGCGATGCTCAATGCACCCATCCAATATAAATGAAGGCATTGAATGAGCGTTGGGTGGCTCAAGGGTATTCCCTACTTACTCCATTTGCGATATAGTAGTATAAAAGGGAGCCTTCATGCGCCCAAGGTATGCAAGCAATAGAAACCACATTAGAACCTTTGAGTTTTATTGTGCAGTCGTTCATTTCATGAGATAAGTAGGACGATTTTTGAGCAATATGGACATGTCTCCATATTTACTCGCCATTTATATGCATTGACCTATATGAAAAAGTCACGGTATGGAAAGCTCGCAAAATTCTGGCAAAGTTCACCAAGAGGTCGAGGTATGATGACGCCAACAACCATGTTTCACTGAGACGAACGAGAGGACTTCTATGTCTAACATCACTAATGGTAAATCATGAATCCATTCTTTGTTCAGGTGTCCTTGAACCGTGTTTATGTTGAGTTTCCGCATCACCAATATGAAAACATGTATTTTTCTGTTTCCACATCCCCTTAATTGGGATATCTATCTATATATATATATATATATATATATATATATATATATATATATATATGATTGTATTAGTCTGTTGGTATAGTATAGGTCAATTCATCATAAGACTAACACGTTTGATGTTTACTTTGCAGTTATATACACCATCGAGTTTCAAAAGCGTGGTATAGTTATATACACCAGAATGCTTATCTAAATTTTCATCACACTTTTTTGATGCAACGTAATATTCTATAATGATATTTTTAATACACGTTGCTTGACTTGATTAAAATACTTGATTGAGTTTACTGATTTACAATAGACCCGCGCGAATGTATGGGGCGAAAGTCTAGTTAACAAGGAGAAAAAACACATTTAACCCTAATTAAACTGACATAGTAGTAGATATGAAAATTGGGTTGACAAGGTCCAAATTTACGTTTTGATTATTTTATTATTCGTTAAAATGACAATCTATTTGAGCAGAAGTGGCGGTGAACGGTAGAGATGCAGATGCTGATCCAAAATTCAAACCAAAAAACGCAATGGCAGTATTGTAATTACAATCACATCTCTGATTAAGTTAAAATAAAAATAATTTAAAGCTTTTATAAAATTTTAAATTTAAACGGTTCTTCTCATTTTCATTTCATTTCGAAACGTTGGTGTAAAGGTGAACCATCACCATCATCATCATCATCATAATCTCATGGTTAGGGTTTTTTTCTGCAAATTTATTTACATCTCATCGTTAATTCTTTTTCATTTCACGATTTCATTCAGAAATCAGCGTATTTATGAAATTAGGGTTTTCAAAATTTGGGATCTCGTTCCGTTTCCGTTGCATTATCTCATTCTGTTTTTCGTTTGTGATTACAGGATAGCCACGATTCAAACGATGCAAAGCAAAGCCCTGCTGGTATGACCGCATTTGTAAGTTTTTCCGTCGTTTTTTCTTCGATTCTGCTATTTACTATTTCAGATCTTCGATGTCTCTGGTTATTATAATCTTATGAATCTTGCTATTTTACACTTCGATTCCGATATCACATTTCAAAATCTATAATCAGAATAAGTGAAGCATAAAAATAATATAATTTAAGTGTGTTTAGAATCAATTTTGAAGGCAAAATCAATCTACTCAAGAGTAGGGGTGGGAATAGGCTAGGCCGAGCTAGGCTTTGCAAGGCCTAAGCCTGGCCTGCCAAATTTTTTAAGGCCTAAGCCTGGCCTGCGACCTGTCATAGGCTTACCTTTGAGGCCTGAGCCTGGCCTTCTGAAAGCCTGATAAGGCCTGCTAGCCTGTTTAAAAGCCTATATCATATGAACTTCTTTAAGTAAGCAATGTGATCTAAGTTTAAATAGACCTAGCGAACTAATAGATCAATTAGATTAAACTCTCTTTTAGTAATCAACATGAGTTTTTAGGGAATTTAACTATATATTGCATCATATTTCAATTCTAGTTTATAATAATACATTTGTATATGCGAAAATTAATGTATATTAATAAACTTAAATTACTAACAAATTTATATTTTAATTCAAAGTACAAAATATATTATAATAATAAATAATATTAATCATATTTACTTAAATAGGTCGGCCTAATAGGCTTAAGAGGCTTTTTGAATGGCCTGTGGCCTGGCCTTTTAAGCTAATAGGCTTCTAAAAAAGCCTAGGCCTTCTCTATTTAAGAAAAAAGCTTGGCCTGGCCTGGCCTATCGTAGGCTAGGTCGTAGGCCCCTGTAGGCCGGCCTGGCCTATTCCAGCCTACTCAAGAGTAACCAAATATGTTAAAATCAATTTTACACCTCCAGAATCAATTTTGACTTCTCCAAAGTGCAACTATACGTACACTTAAGAAAATTGAAGTGTTCAAATCTAATTATGTGTCGGTGTCCTGTCGGTGTTCAATACCAATTACCAGACACTAATCGAAGTGTCTGTGCTACATAGATCTGAATGCAATATGCAAATTTTCATGTACTTAGTTTCAGGATGATTTTATTAATGTAAATGTCAATCAGTTTCTGACTTTTGTCCATGCCACTGTACTCTTTTCAGGTGCTAAATCTTCTTAAGCAGATGGTGAGTTGTATTGTCTAGAATCTTCAAGTTGCCTTTACCAATTTTCAGAATATGTTTCCCTGCTGCTAACTAGATTTTTTTGTTTTTTTGTTTTGTTTTGGCCAGCAAAGTAGGTACCAGGCCATGTCTGACCCCCATTGTAACAAAGAATATCCTTTTGGCATTCTTTATTTAATTAAACTATTCTTAGAAACCAGTTTGCTAAGCAAAATAGTTTTAGAGTGGTGGTTAATGCTTTTGAACATTTTTTTCTTACTCATGCGATAAGATTTGGTTTAAAGAGGGTAGTCTGGTCAGATGATAGTAGATCTTAGCTGGCTTGCATTTTGTTAACTTATTCTGGGTTTATTATACTTAACAATCTTTCTAATGATGATTTTTGGTATTTAGTTAAAAATTTAAATGGAACCTTTGAAGTTTGGTTATTTGATGCCTAAATCATAGTCTATTTGTCTTGGCATCATTTTGCATGGTTTTATTTCTGTTTGTGCTGTTAACTTGTTAGTGATACAAATTTATTTCTGTTTGTAATTCTAAGCCAAGTCTACATTACCCACTAAAATTGTGTATGAACCCAAACCGATAATATGATGCATGTGTAAGAAGGTAGAGATTTAATATACATGTTCACATGTCTGCATCAGTCACCTGATAGACCATGTTGTTGGGATAGTATTGACATAACAACGGTTTTAAACGGTAATTAATCACTGCTGCGAACTTTTGTATCTTGTCATTTTTTCTGTAAACCCAATGCAATCGCTATGATTTATTTCTCCATTTAGGGAAATTTGTATTAGCTAAGTCATGATGGTCCGTGTTACTGATTTTATTATAATATGGGTATTATAGACTTGTCCAATACTCAAACTTTGAAAGTAATGTTTTTTCTGACACCAATGCACTTTATGATAAGGGAAGTCGTATAATTGAGTTGGAGCAGAGCATCATTGACCTGATCCATCACCAGCAGCCCCTGTACTCTTTCAGGTGCTAAATCTTCTTAAGTCAGATGGTGAGTTGTATTGTCTAGAATCTTCAAGTTGCTTTACCAATTTTCAGAATATGTTTCCCTGCTGCTAACTAGATTGTTTTGTTTTTTTGTTTTGTTTTGGCCAGCAAAGTAGGTACCAGGCCATGCTGACCCCATTTGTAACAAAGCATATCCTTTTGGCATTCTTTAATTTAAATTAAACTATTCTTAGAAACCAGTGTGCCCTAAGCAAAATAGTTTTAGAGTGGTGGTTAATGCTTTTGAACATTTTTTTCTTACTCATGCGATAAGATTTGGTTTAAGAGGGTAGTCTGGTCAGAGATAGTAGATCTTAGCTGGCTTGCATTTGTTAACTTATTCTGGGTTTATTATACTTAACAATCTTTGCTAATGATGATTTTGGTATTTTAGTTAAAAATTTAAATGGAACCTTTGAAGTTTGGTTATTTGATGCCTAAATCATAGTCTATTTTGTCTTGGCATCATTTTGCATTGTTTTATTTCTGTTTGTGCTGTTAACTTGTTAGTGATACAAATTTATTTCTGTTTGTAATTCTAAGCCAAAGTCTACATTACCCACTAAAATTGTGTATGAACCCAAACCGATAATATGATGCATGTGTAAGAAGGTAGAGATTTAATATACATGTTCACATGTCTGCATCAGTCACCTGATAGACCATGTTGTTGGGATAGTTATTGACATAACAACGGAAAACGGTAATTAATCACTGCTGCGAACTTTTGTATCTTGTCATTTTTTCTGTAAACCCAATGCAATCGCTATGATTTATTTCTCCATTTAGGGAAATTTGTATTAGCTAAGTCATGATGGTCCGTGTTACTGATTTTATTATAATATGGGTATTATAGACTTGTCCAATACTCAAACTTTGAAAGTAATGTTTTTCTTGACACCAATGCACTTTATGATAAGGGAAGTCGTATAATTGAGTTGGAGCAGAGCATCATTGACCTGATCCATCACCAGCAGCCCCCGAGAAGCCAAAGGAAGAAGAGTTGAAAAAAGAAGAGGGTTCAGATTAAGTGACATTTTAATTTCAATTTCTCATTGTTCTTGTCTTGCATTGCACAATGATTGGTATGGTGCATCAACTATCTTTGTCTATGTAGTGGTTCAGAAAACTAATGTGTTGTGTGGCTGCGTATAGCCGATCATTTGTAGCTAAATCACCTTACTCTTTTTATGATTTAGCCATACTACTACAATTTTATATTATAGTCACTTTGTTGCTCTCGTATCCTCTATTCCCGAGCATGCTATGTGTCGACGAATGAAAGAGTGCGTGACCTCAAATTCTGGGGCTGCTGTACTGATACCCATTTTTTTGGTACTCTATTCCATATTTTATTTAAAGTTTCCAACATCTTGATAAGTAGATCCATAAATTCAATTAGTTTTTTCTTATTCTTTCCTTTCAAACTTTTTTAAGCGTCGGGCATTTCATGAACATGTTACATTGTGAAGAATGTTTATATGCTATTGCCTATACATACGTACTTAATGTCCATTCCTATACATACGTTTTGTTTGGTTGTGTGCTTGATGATCCAGAAGTTGTGTACATCCCTGAAACATTTTTCTTTGGAAGACCTTCAATACACAATCACGGAGAGATTTTCTTGATGAGTGATGACCTCTTTTCTTATGCACTCTCAAGTTGTGTTTTGGTTGGAAATTTTTGATGATAAGATTTTAATACCATAAAATATTTTCTTATGTTTGATTATGTTTCGCAGATCCGAAGTCCAAACCGACTATAATGGATCCCTTGAGAAATTATTTTTATCAGCCTTGTGCTTTGTCAATTGAGTGGGTTTACCTAGTACATTTTCCTCCCAATTGTGAAATAAGCACTTAACATTCATATTAATTTTTTTATTTTTTTATCTAAGCGTGTAAGTAAATCAAGTTGAGCACTTGAAACTTAGGCTGTGTGTTTATTTATCTGCTCCCAAAACATTCAGTTCATAAAGCATTTCTAATAAGCCACTAGTTGTTAGCCGGCACATTCTAAAAAAAAAGCTGGCACATTGAATTATGAAATAAATATATGAACAAAAATCATCTATAACTACAATGCAAGGGTTTACAACTTATTGAGCATTAGTGAAAAAGTAAAACTTAATACCATGGTTGTTTATTTACAACAATTCAATCAAATTTATTCCATGGATGTTGATAGAACCTGTAAAATGAAGACGATGAAACTGTGTATTATTGAACGTAAACGGATGAGCTAAGAGCTCTATAATGGTGGCAAAACAAAAAATGAAATGATAATCAGAGCCTAAGCTCCTGCCCAGAGCTAAGCTCCTACCAGAGAGACATTCTCTCCTAACCAATTTGCTAGCAAACTTATATTCCAATTCTTACTTCCCCCCTTATAATCACGTTGCATATGCCCATTGCTACATCAGCAATTCCC
>WNNG01000256.1:0-28761 GCA_018208015.1 Medicago ruthenica
GACGATTATATTTTTTTTCAATGGAAGGGTTGTGTTTCATGCTAGACTCCGGGAGACTGAACTACAGATATTAGACCTAGGTCACTCCCCTGAAACATAGAGATGATCACCCTTGATCCAAATTTGATTTTATTGTCTTAATGATTGACCACTAATGAAAAAATGACGATGCTCCTTCATACGTGAAGAAAATCATGAATTTTTTTTTATAATCGTTACAATTAATCTCATTAAGTTAATCATATGCACAAATGAAAGCCTAATCTAGGTAAATAATTTGGACCCCGAGTGTCCAGGAAGGTAGAGGTGGCATACTCTACAAAACCAGATATAAAATTGCAAACAGGAGGTAGTTATTCAACTTATTTGTGAAGTTGGAGCAAAATAGAGTAAGGTAATATGTTGAAATAACTATAACTGTAGTTACTTATACATACCCAATTACATCCAAAAAATATAGAGAGAGATTACATAGATGGCAGGAAATTGATAAATGAAATCATGGCTGGCTATGTCTATCAATCAATCTTAAAAGATCGAGGGAGAAGGAACAACAAAAGAAACATTTAAGAGGAGCTCATATGCTTCTGTGTGACTAATGGGAAACACCAAAGTGTTGTTATCAGACTATATCTTTTCCCTTTCTCACTCTCTAAGGTACACATAACATAAACATACCACCATCAAGAATTAGGCCTCAGATCCACCTTCCTTATGGTCACCAAAAATGCGTTGTCGGAAGTCGGACACCATTAGTGGGAGGCCCTTGCGCAGGTCCACCTTGGGTTCCCAGCCAAGGTGCTCCTTAGCTTGACTAATATCAGGCTTTCTCTTGTGTGGGTCATCCTCTGTATTATCTCTGTACTCTATCTTTGCATCTGGGTCGATTGTTTCTTGGACCACCTACACCAAACGTACATACATTATGATGCATTCAATAATGGGGTTAATCAAATGTAAGACTGAAGTTATTGCATCCACCGACAGAAAATAAACAACTAGTCCAAAAACTAACATCCTTCATTCTCATCCACATCATTAGAATATGAATAGTAATAAAAAATAATGACAGCAGGAAACAATGATTATGAGCGATTCTGGCTTCCTTCCTACTACCTCCGTTCCTTTTTAATTGTCACATTTTGACATTTTACACAAACCAAGACAAACTATAAATGTCACTACTTTTGATACAATAATTTATATTTTACTATAATAACCTTATTCATTTAATATATCATCTCATATATTTCTCTCTCTGTAATAATAAAAAGATAATATTGGTAAAACAATATTTAAAGTTGCATTGAACTTTGAAAGTGACAGTTAAAAAGGAACAAAAAATTTCTTCAAAAGTGACAATTAAAAAGAAACGGAGGGAGTAAATCTTTACCTTGGCAAGTTCAAGCATGGTAAATTCACCGGGATTTCCAAGGTTGAACGGCCCCACATGTTCCCCTTCCATAAGGCGCATTAGACCCTCCACCTGTGCCAACATAAAAATCACATTGATGAGAAAACAGAGAAAGATTCCAAATCCAAAGGCATGGCAGCAATCAAAATACATAGACCATAATCAAATAAATATTCACTATGATATTTAATTATTCATTCACAGTCACAGGACACGTGTTATTCATCAACTTCATGTATCCATCTTATACACGAGGCGGCCACTTTTATTTATTCTTGCTACATTTTCAATTGTTGTCAGAGATGAGCTTTCGCTACTTTTTAATTGTGCAAACTGCAATTATATTAGCTGGCCCACCCGGGCTATAAACAAGCTTCCAGTCACGTGCAAATGGTTCTTAAGTGAAATGTACCAATGCGCAATGGACACATCATTTAAATACCAACACAACCTTCATCTATGAAGCCTGGATACGTAGTACGGATGCGGGTACGATACGATACGGGTACGTGGATACGTGAAATTTTAAAATTTAGGATACGACACGGCTAAGATACGTTAATAAAATACATATATTAAAATTTATATGCATGTAAAATACTTGAAAAAAAATAAGCATTGATTACTCTTCAATAATTATAATCATAAAGTCACAATTTACAAAAAATAATACATGTGATCAAAATAAAAAATAAACCTTTTTCGTATATACTACCTCCGTTCCTTTTTAATTGTCACTTTTTGACATTTTACACAAACCAAGACAATTAATAAATGTCACTACTTTTGATACAATAATTTATACTTTTACTATAATAACCTTATTCATTTAATATATCATCATATATTTTTCTCTCCATAATAAATAGCTAAGGATAAAATTGGTAAAACATTATTTAAAGTTGCATTGAACTTTGAAAGTGACAGTTAAAAAGGAACAAATTTTTTCTTCAAAAGTGACAATTAAAAAGGAACGGAGGGAGTATATCATATTCTATTTTCATTCATATGTTAAAATATCAATAAATGCATCAATAAAAGAACTCAAAACAAAGTTTGTTTAATGTTGATTGATTGAATCTCATATCTCTCGTTACTTTCATCCACCAAAATCATAATTTTTAATTGGTTAATCAAAAAACAATTATAGTGATTCATATCTTAAATTGAATCATATACATCTCCATTGAATTTTCAAAACACAGTCTCACTTTTTTACCCTTCATTTTTTTACAGGATATGTCTCTGTGAAGTATCTAATAAGTATATGTGTGTATCTGTCGAGTATCTTATAAGTATCCGATAAAATATATTTTAAATTAAAATAATTAATTCAGATACTTCGTGGGTACGTATCCAAGAGTATCCATAAAGTATCAGTATCCGATACGTATCCGATACGGGTACGTCTCCATTTTGGAGTATCCGGGCTTCATTGACCTTCATTCATCAGTTGTTAAGAAGTCTTTGTCTATCATGTGTAAATTTTGCTTTGAACGTGTTAATGATTTTAAAGCCGTAACCTTATTTTGAAACTTGTGCATTTATACTCCCTCCGTTCCTTTTTAATTGTCACTTTTGAAGAAATTTTTTGTTCCTTTTTAACTGTCACTTTCAAAGTTCAATGCAACTTTAAATATTGTTTTACCAATATTATCCTTAGTTATTTATTACGGAGAGAGAAATATATGAGATGATATATTAAATGAATAAGTTTATTATAGTAAAAATATAAATTATTGTATCAAAAGTAGTGACATTTATAGTTTGTCTTGGTTTGTGTAAAATGTCAAAATGTGACAATTAAAAAGGAATGGAGGTAGTATTAAATATATAATTTTTTAATAATTGATTGTTGTTTGTCAATAAAAACATAATACTCCTTCCGTCCCTTTTTAAAGGAGTAGTTTACAAAAAAAATTGTGATCATATGCAAATTCTTAGATGCATTGATTACTCTTTTTCCAAATATACCCCTTATTAATATCACCAATTTGCATTGGTATATGAAAAGTTAGTATTAAATATATAATTAAGGGTAATCTAGTAATATCATACATTTGTGACAATTTTATTTCTCCAACAACTTTTCTTAATATATGTGATTTTTGTAAACTACTCCTATAAAAAAGGACGGAGGAAGTACTACTTTTAGTTTCTTTAATATGTGTAATATTATACATTATAAACAAATCCTATTAAAAAAGACCATTAACACAAATCCAGAAATTTTTTCAGTTAAATGTGCAGCAAGCACATGCGGACAAGTTAAAAGCCTCAACATAAAAAGCAACGCTCCTAGTACTCCAAAATTCAAACATGGGAAAAAAGACGAGTAAGAAGTTACTACTACATAGTAAAGAGAAGGAGAATGTTAAATGGTGTTTCAGGGGCATTGGTTAAGCATCAAAAGAAGTAAGTTTTTATTAAAAAGCAATGTAATGAAAAGTGACCGTTTATATTTTCAAGACAGAAATTCTATTTATGGATTCCTTAACTAGTGTCCCAGAGCACCGGTTAACAAGACCCTAAAGATAAATATAAAAATTTTCAACTATGTTTAAAATCACGGTTAATTTCAAGAAATTACCGTGGCATTATGATTTTATTGAAGCTTTGAATTGTAGCGGCATTGTGATTCACCTAAATTCACTTGTCAATCCAAACATACATTAATTGTATGTTTGGTTCTAAGGTGATAACAATAGATTTTGATAAAAATAAAATGAGTTAAATGTAAAATAATTAATATATTCATATAAAAATATGATCAACCATGAATTTGAAACTAAAAAACAACTATAGAAGAAAAATCTTCAAATTCTAACTAAGTTAGAATCAATTCTACACATCAAGACATGCATTGAGTGTAGCTTTCAAACATGCATAGAGTGTAGCTTTTGCAAAAGCTACATTTTGTAACTTGGACAAAACCTACTATAATTTCAAACATGCATAGAGTGTAGCTTTTGCATTTTAGCAAACCAGCCAAGATGCCAAATATGCAGAAACAAAACATAGACTAAGAACAGAGTTTTGTTAATCGAAAAACCAAGTCAGATAAAAAGTGCTTACCAAGTCAGAGACGTATTGGAAACTTCTAGTCTGCTTCCCATCCCCATAAACCGTCAAAGGCTCCTTCCTCAGCGCCTGCATGTAGGCCACCGATTAGAAACAAATATTGAATACTGCCAACAACAACAATCCGTAGCTTTGTTATTTGAAATTGGAAAGGAAGTACAATAAAAGAAAGGGCGTACCTGAGCAACGAAGTTACTAACGACACGTCCATCATCTAAGCACATTCTGGGGCCATATGTATTAAAGATCCTAGCAATTCTAACCTGAAAGCATATAACATTTCATAATAATAAGATATCATTAACAATAATTGAATCCGATTAGCAATTGATATTTAGAAAGAGGTTGAAAATGACCTCTACACCGGCCCCTCGGTGATAATCCATTGTCAATGTCTCAGCCGTACGCTTTCCCTCATCGTAGCAGCTTCGGACACCTGTCTCACATAACAATTTATTACCAAATCGTACCTAACACTACATAGAGACAAGGACAAAACACTCCACTTTTCTTCACTTTCCCAATTTTAACACCTCTATAGGACCAGATTGCCCTCCCTCACCTTCAACCTTCTATAACCACATTCACCAAAAGTACCATCTCTCTATCTGTGATATACACACGACACGAATTCTGACATGTTGGTAACAATAATAATTTTAAAAAATAACATAATTCAGTGTAATCATATATCTTATATCGTGTCGATGATGTCATACACCGACACAAGCCAACATCGACGATGTCTTTTTATAAAGTGTTGTTGGTACAGATTTTTGAACACATGATGTAGCTGCCACCACGGCCATTTTATTTTTTTTGTTCAAATAGTTTAGTGGCTAAAAATTCTCTTTTATTTAAAATGAATAAGTGAGGTGTTCGAAATTAAATCATTTTTATTCTATCTCAACATACGTCCACTTTTTATTATAGCATACAAGAGAAATTTCCACGTTTAAGCAACGTGAACCCAACAACAATGATCTGGGCCGTTGATTAAGTGGACCCGCAAATCACGGATACCTAAACGACACCCTGAAATTCATACGAAAACACGGTCCTCTTGCCACGTTCCGCGTGTCTTATTGGGTAACCAAAAAAGTCCTAGAATAGAAAATAAAATAAATAAAACTAGTTCGAAAAAGAAATCACACAGAACACGCAGGATTCCAAATTAAACGCTGCTTATACCTAGAAATAGAATTCAAATTAAAATCAACAACATCCAAACAAATCCACCTATTAACTACCAGGTCAATTAAATTAATTAATTAGAAGAATATTAAGATGTTACTCACCAATTGGATTAACGTTTCCCCAGTATGTCTCCTTCTGAGGATGCTGCAGAGGATCACCGTAAACCTCACTTGTACTTGTTAGCAAGAATCTAGCTCCAACTCTTTTCGCCAATCCAAGCATGTTCAATGTTCCCACCACATTCGTCTTGTAAACATTCAGTTAAGGACACACAAAAATATCACATCATTAACAAAATAAATATTAAACTATAAGTTCATACACAAATACCAGACACATCTTTGATCAGAAGTGTTAGAGATAAAGAAATAATGAAAAAGGATATGATAGTTTTGACGGGGTTGAACTTGTAATGAACAGGAGAAGCAGGACAAGCAAGATGATAGATCTGATCAACTTCAAGAAGAAGAGGCTCAACGACGTCGTGTCGAATAAGCTCAAATCTCGGATTACCAAAATGATGCATAACGTTCTCTTTTCTACCGGTGAAGAAATTATCAACAACAATAACACTATCCCCCTCGCCATCAACCGATCCACTAGATGGGACCCAACGAACCCCGCTCCACCAGTCACCACGATCCGCAGCCCCTTCCTCTTTATCCCTAACGGAATCTTCCCGAACGAATGAACCACCGAGGCGGCGCGTTGCTTATACACTGCCGGTGTGGTCTTTGACTCGTGATCAAAGTACGAGATCGGGTGTGATTCGTATGGACGGGATGAGAATGAGGAAGGTGAAGAAGTTGAAGATGAAGGTATGATTGTGAAGAATACGGTTGCGATGACGATTCCGATCAAAACGAAAACGAGTCGTTGTTCACGAAGCATGTAACGAATCGGACGAATTACAGATAGCCATGGTTTGTTTGGTTTTGGTGAGTATTCGTCGTTGACTTGTTGAGTTTCGTGGCCTCTGAAAGTCAATTCTGAGCTCATTTTCGTATTTTTCTTCTTCCCAATCTGATATCGAAAGAAGAAAACGATAGAGTGAGTTCCGTTGGCCGGAGTTCGGTTTCCGGCACGGTGGTGAAGAGAGATATTTAAAGTGATTGAAGTGTTGTTAAGATGAAGATCCGATGGAGAGATAATTTGGTATTTAAAGTGAAAGAATGAAAAGAGCGTTACCAAAGCTTAAGGGGGAAGGGGTTTATAAAAAAGACGGAAATGTCCTTGGATGAGTTTTGAGAAGTGAATCGCTGTCGATGGGTGAAAGGTCAAATGGTGGGTGAGATTGAGATTTGGGGTTTTTTTTTTTTTTTGACAAGAGATTTGGGGTTTGTTGATTCGTAGAAAGTGGTAATTAAAATTCAGTTTGGGAATAAATGGAAAGTTGTGTAACCGGAGAATAGGGAAATAATAGGGGTGTTTATATTTGGATATTGTTTTAATTAGGGATGGTCAGTTTTGAATGTTTTAGATTTCTTTTTTAAAAACATCTAGCTTTGACTAACCATCATTATAATTAATAAAAGAATGCTTTGTTTTTTAGTAATAAATCATACTATAATAAAGAAAATAATTGCAATTTGGAACTTGTCAAAGTGTAGGATTATGAAATAGTATTTCCGTTGGCTAAAAAAAAATAGCAGATAATTGATAAATTAATTTTTAATAAATGCTTTTTTATTTAATTTTTTTAACAAATATACTTATAGTATATAGCGGATATTATTTTTTGACAAAATATAGCGGATATGTTAGTTGGTTGAATTTATAATGATTCGTTAAAGTAACGTTTGGAGTATATTATAAGGGAAATTCTTGTTTACCCATAAATAAAAGGTGGGTAATACTACCATGTTGAGTTGGCCCAATCAAAACAATGTATTTATATAACATTAAAAATAATAGAAAACAAACAAATAACTTTGATTGGTGTAAACTCAGCATGGGTTGTGTTACCCACCTTTTATTAATGGGTACCCAAGTTGTCACCATATTATAAATGTGAAATAGAATAAAAAAGATGTACCAATATTTAATTTTTTTCAATTAAAATAACATAGGCAAATTTGATCGAACAATCGATAAGCTAAAAGTCTTAAACTATTAGCTACTTGAATAAGTTTATAGATAACAAATTATATAAATTACCAAAAATAAGTTGTAAGTTCTTTGTGTAAGAAAAAAAGTTATAAGTTCTCCTCTAAAAATGATGGTTACCAAACGGTCTGTTTTAATATGTGAAAATATAAGCTAGCTTATTGTGTTTGTCAAATAGAGCCATGTCATATACTAGTATGAATAACAAAAAATAGTATAACTTTACTACACCATATATATATATATATATAAAAAAAAGTTTTATGTTATCAATAAATCATAATTATTTATGTATTTAATTTTAAAATGAATTAAAATTAAATAGTTTTTACAGTCAAAGTCAAATACTTTTTTTATTGTTAAAGTCAAATATTTTAAATGTGAAATAACATAAAAAATTCTAATATTTAATTTTTTCAATTAAAATAATGGAGGTATAACTTATAGAACAATCAGTAAGCTAAAAGTCTTAAACTATCAGCTATTTGAATTAGTTTATAGAAAATAAATGGCTAAAATATTAAAAAAAGTCCTTGCAAATATGCCTTATTTGGCTTTTGGTCCTTGTAAGAAAAAATTGATTTTCGTTCTTGCAAAATATTTTGTTTTTTAAAATAGTCCCTGGGCCCATTGAAGCTGGGCATAAGTGAAAAAAAAGGTCCCTCCAAATATGTCTCATTTGGCTTTTGGTCTTTGTAAAACAAATTAATTTTGTTTTTCGACGTTGCAAAATATTTTGTTTTTTAATTTTCAACTGCCACATAAGCTGTCAATGGGCCTAGGGACTATTTTAAAAAACAAAATATTTTGCAAGGACGAAAATCAAATTTTTTTTACAAGGACCAAAAGCCAAATGAGGCATATTTGCAGGGACCTTTTTAATATTTTAGACAAAATAAATTATACAAATTAATAAAAATAAGTTATAAGTTCTCATGTGAAAATGATGATTACCTATCGGGCTTTTTTAATCATGTAAAAATATAAGGTATAAACTAACTTATTGCGCTTGTTAAATAGAGTCATATCGGATACTAGTATGAATAATAAAAATAGTATAATTTTACTACACATATAAAAAAAGTTTTATGTTGTCAATAAATCATAATTACTTATGTATGTAATTTTAAAATGAATTAAAAATAAATAAATTTTTACAGTAAAAGTCGAATTTTTTTTTATTGTTAAGTCAAATATTTTCTTGCATTCTTTTAAAAAATACAAGAAATATAAAACTAAAACTTAAATTTTTAAACCAAAATTATATTATTATTTTTCGTTTTTATTTGCATTTGGTACCCAATACTACATTAGTTCATCTACATTGAAACCATCATTTCTCTCATTGTTTCTAATAAATGAGACATAACAAAGGTTCAAGTGAGCAGAATCTTCTTCTCACCACAGATAATTTTCAGCTCAATAGAGTCACATAATGGCCTAACGGCTTGTAAGAACTATATGTTAGAGGTGTCAAATGGGCTTGTCCGGTCCGGCCTAAAAGGTCCGAGTACATAAATGGGCTAGCCCGACCCAGCCCATTTATAATTCGGCCATAGATTATAGAGCCCGGCTCGGCCCGTTTTAGTTTTTTTAATTTATTCACTCTTTTTTATCTATTTTTTATATATTATTACTCACAACTATCTTTTTGCTGAAATATAATTAGATGGACATATAAATGTAAATAATTTTTACATTAACATTGAATATTAATTAAACGCTAGATTATTCCTTCAATTGAATCAAATTAATAATTTATAAACTTTAGAATATTAACATTTGAGCTAAATTCATTCATTTTTATTAAGTTTACTTATTTAAATATTTTTTTATTAATAAATTTTAAATTAGTTGATAATTTTTTCAAAAAATATAGTGTTTTTTAACAAAAATCAAAAAGAAATACTGATAATGGGTCGGCCCAAAGCCCGATGGGACAGCCCCGCCCCGCCCATTTTATATGGGTCAAATGGGCTTGGGCCAAAAAACCCAGGTGCATTTTGGGCTAACTTTTTGAGGTCCGGCCCAAAATGTGGGCTAATGGGCCGGCCATTTACCCGGCTCATTTTTTACAACTCTATTATATGTCACACCATTTACATGAGCCATATATACGACTTTACGATTATTGCACAATGGCCTCATCAACGCCTATATAAGAAGTCGTTGAAAAACTCACAGGTATCCATTATTCTATCCTTAACCTCTCATTCTTGCTCATATATTGACTTGAGCGTCAGAGTGCCTTCTGCATGTACTTCCTTCGCTACCAGCTCCTCCTCAGATTTTAGTGACTACCTCCATCGCATCTCCTTCCATGATTTACCACCGCTATGAGTATTTATCCTCTTCAAGTAAGGAACATATCTAGATCTAGTCTAGCAATAGAGTTTAAAGAAAAATCACAATCAAAATAAAAAGAATAAGATAAAGAGATTAGAGAGTAGAGGGATAACACACTGTGAGTTTGTTTACCTAATTCGGTCCAACAATGACCTATATTTGACAGAGAGAGCTTCTCTAAAATCCACTGTGAAAGAGTAATTATAAAGAGATACAAATAGTTACAAGAAATTAGTTTCAACAAACTTTCCAAGAGCACGCCTAATTTCTATCCTTTTTCAAACTCTATTCCCTTGATCAAGGGAATTATAAAAGTTACCAAGGAATTTATCTCTCAATGTTCTCAAAGAACATCCCATAAATTTTTCTTATTTAACCTCTTACAATCACTCAATGATTTTTACTCTCAAGTTATTTCCCATGTTTCCAAGTGTTTCTCAACCCATAAATCTCTTCCCAAAAGGCATCACCCTCTTCCAAGAGTGTCCTCCTTTGGTTCCGCAAGATTCACATTTTTCTAGCCCTTAAATCTCACTCAAAGACCCTTAAGCCTTAGGTTATAAGTTTCCTAAAAGCTCTATTGTTTGGTTTCACGAAATCCTACAACAAAATTGTCAGAAAACTGTATATTAAGGGCTAGAAAAATCGTCACACAATTGTCCCCAATCATGTTGCGATTTGCCCAGTCCTACAACAAAAGAGCTTATGGAACGGCTGGCAAAATTGCACTACGATTTCCCCCAATCATGTCATAATTTGGAGTTGTTAGGAAATCACTTTGCGATTGTACACAACCATGCTACGATTTTGGCATCGCTCACACCAAGCAATTTTGAGTCACACTAATACTTTTCCACCTTGACTCTAAATTATTGGTGATGTAAATTTAATCATCAACCGAATTTCCTCGAACTACTATTCAAGACAATATCGGTCAAGTTCAAGCCCCAATTGAACCTTGACCTAGACACTAACCTCAACTTGCATCCAACCACCCCAATAGTCCCACAAGCATCCAAGTTCGATCTTTCTCATTGCATCCAATTACATTATATAGTACCACAAACTTTCAACTTTATATCTTTGATCCTCAAAATATATTTTGTCTTCTTGAAGGTTTTGTGCCCAATTACCTTAGACTTTTTAGGCAGCTTTGCACGTTTCACCATGACTTCTCCAGTCTCCAGAGATTATTTTCGTCCTTCTTAAGACTCACCTACCTCCAATCACCCTTACCATTTGGGACAATCTTACAAGTTGTATCGTACCTTATTCAACCTCTGAAGAACACTTATTCGTCCTCTTGAAGAATTATTTGCTCTAACTTAGAGCATGACATACATGGTCTCGATAGTCATATAACTTCGGTGCAACAATATCCTTCATTCCTTATCTCTTACCATATAGCTAGGATTCACTATTTTGTTTGTCTTCTTGTAGTCCCACTAATGGAAGACTCCACCTCAAGATGAGTTTTATCCACCTTAATTATACCTTTCACCTCCAAATTTCTTCGTCCACCAATGGAAGACTCCATTATAACTTTCACCTTGTAACCTCCATCTCTAAGGCTGATCTTGAGTATTCTTAACTTCAGCTCTTAATATTGATCTTGAGTATTTTTGTCTCCAACTCTCCGGACTGATCTTGAGTATTCTTCATAGCCGATGTAGACCCCACGAGTGTTTAATGTCTCTCCAAATTCACTAGGCCTTTACGAATACACATCAGTGTTTACGATATCCTCATTCACGATTTCCTTTCTCAACATTTTATCTATGAGGCACCATATAACGACACTTCATGTCTTATCCATCATCTCAATCTTCTATGATTATGCTAGGTTGACCGACATTACCGTCCCACACTTCAATGCTTCCATACACTTATGTTGAACAAAAATTGCTTCCATCTCCAAGATGTCAAATTTGGTACCCATGTCACTTATCGAGAATTCATACTCTTCTGTAAAAAAAAAACAAAGAACAAAGATGTGGAGCAAGTATCAATTGCAACTGGTGTTCAGACAAAAGTAAGTATTTTTATATCGTCTCCACAAGGACTAGTGCGATATTCCAAGTCTTTCAACAGCTGATATCATTTTAAGTAAGGGTTTTATAACTTTGTTTGCTATAAACTATTGGAATGTAAAAGAGGTAATAAAAACGACAAGTAATAGGGAATAAAAGCGTTGGGACTTTATAAATAAAGATACAAGCTTAACACAACAATTCAGACGTAAAACAACAACTGATTCAAACAGAACAGCAACAGATTCAAACAAAACAGCAGCAGATTGCATAAACAGATTTTATAAATATAAACAGCAAAGGTTTAAAACAAAACAGCAAAGGTTTACAAACAAAACAGCAACAGTTTGCATGATTCTTTTAAGATTTGCACGGGCAATTCTGATGTTCCCATTAATCTAAGATCACACTATGAATGAGAATTAATCCTAAACACAAAATTTATATCATACAGTTTAAGTCATGAACACAGTTTATCAATGGACCGCACCTAACACACTTCTTTGCAAAAAGTAAACAATGCAATATCATGGAGAATGGGACATGAACACTCATCCTTCAATCTTGCTAACATCCTGATCAGGTTAAGTGTCCATCCAACAAACTGTAAAAAGTTTCACAAAAGCATAGATCACTAAGGTCTTTCAAGGGTTATAACTTGGTCTGGCTTCAAAAGAATGGTTATATGTAAAGGAATTTGAATTCAAAGTGGCCAAAGTTTAGAGGAACATTCTTCTCACTAACAGAATATTTGTTAAAGACCAGAGAAAAATTTATTTAACTGCATTTCTTCTCTCAATCTATTTGTACAATCCCCTTTTTTTGATGATAAACAATTAATACATACTAATCTTGACAACTTCTTCTATATACATACACACATGTGTATATATATATATATATATACATATCTTTCTTTTTTTTCTTTTCTTTTTTCTTTTCTTTTCTCTTTTTTTTTTCTTTTCTTCACTGTTGTCAAGATAGCAATTTACAATAATCATCACTTTACTTAACTCTTTAAACAACCTCCCTTTTCTCCCCAACTTGTTCAAAACGTTACCCTAATTGAATGTTCCCTTATCCTAAAGCAAGGGATAAGATTAAAATGGAAGTTTCAGGGTTCAAAAGAAAAATCATCAGAATCAATTATGAACTAAAATTTGACATTTTTTTCAGGGTAAATTCACTTGAGTTTTGCTTGTGAATCTGACAGTTCAAAAATTGTGGATTCTGATACATTTGGCTCAAGTGGGGTTATCAAATACTCACTCACTTACTGGGTAGGCTTTCTGTGGTTAAGTGTTTCTTCTCAGTTTCAAAAATGGTCTTGGTCCTTTCTATGCTTTCATAAAATTCAAACAATCATCAGATTTAACATAAAACGATCGAGTTAAACAAACATTGTTGGTCTCCTGCATATAGTACAGTGCATTTGAAGTTTCCTCACATTTAGGTTTGTTCTAAACGGTTCACAGAATAAACATATTAATGAAGAAAACTGTATGGTATAACCTTTGTACCAAGTACACATTCACAATTCATGGTTTAATCCTAGAAAAACAGGAAACATGTACATTGGCTTTGAGCAAATCAATCAATTTCTATCATTACCATACATATGTTTGAATCATTCAGCTTTGGATCAATCAGCATTTGAGAAGCTTTTGGTACGTGATCCATAGCCAAAACAGAATTTTTGAACATAAAGTGGAAAGGATAAGAGTTTGCAGTTAAGAAATAAAAATAGGTGGTTTGGGATGGTTGAGAAATAGGTGAAGTGAATGTAAGGATTAATTGTGAGTTATTGGCAATGAAATCTGTGCTTGACAGAATCTGCATATTTCGCTCTGCAAAGTTACTTTGCTCTGCGAAGCTCAGCTTCTGAAGCTCAGACTCTGAAGCTTCGCAGTGCGAAGGGAAACTTTGCTCTGTGAACATGACAGGTTTCAGAATTTTCAAAATAAATGCAACATTTCACAAGACTTGTCAAATTTAGTTTCACCTATGGTTTCTAAAAAAACATTAATAAAACATAAATAAAAACATTAAAGCATATTCATATAAATAACAGTCACCAAAATTATAATTCAAAAGCCAAATAAAAACAGATTACTAATAACAGAGTCTGAAGATCAGACTCTGATTATCAGTAAAAAAACAGAGTACTAATACAAATAAAGCATAAATACTTAAAAAATTGGGTTGCCTCCCAACATGCCCTTGTTTTACGTCGTTAGCTCGACGCCTTTTTCGTTAGGGTGGCCAAAATGAGACGGACAACACATCATCCTTTGTATTCCTTTTCTTTGGGAGGAATTCCATAAACTTGAGATAGAGCTGATGTGGAGTCCATATCCTCCCTAACCAGAGTTTGCTAAACAAGGACGTATGTTATCTTTTACAAAATCAATTTCTGCCTTGCTCACTTCCCCCCTTCTTTTCATAAATTTCTTCCTTGTTAAGAAACTGTTCCTTTTTCTCTATATCCATCACTTCTTCATTATCAACAGTTTCAGCCTTTTCAGAATCTGACCGCTCTTGAGGAAATTCTACTTTGTGTGGTATCTCTATTTCTTCCACTAATTTCCTTATACCACATCCTTCAAACATTATCTCTTCCTCACTTTCATCAACATCTTCTTCAACAATCTCTCCGAATTCAAAAGTGGATTGATTGTTGGTCTGAACATCCATGATTCTTGATGGAAAATCTAATTGAACTTGCAAAATTTCCAATTGGCTTGATAAACTCTTCAATCTTTGGTTGGTATTTTGCATGTTGATCATGGATTGTTGTATGAACATATTCAAAATAATTTTCAGTGTTGATATTTGTTCATCTTCAGAAGGATATTGTTGATAAGATTCATACTCTCTTGGAGTATAGGAGTTGATATAATCATGATCAGCCATGATTTCGTTTATGCACAGAATCTGAAACAAGTATAACTAACAAGAAACTTTTCTTTGTATAACAAAGAGGGTTAATGCAAACAAAATTTTACAATGTACAAAAGAACAAAAAATATTAACAAGATAATATACAGATGCTTAAAAAATACAAATTGTTGCGATGCTTAAAATATCTAAACACCAGTCTCCGGCAACGGCGCCATTTTGGTGTTGAGACAAAAGTAAGTATTTTTATATCGTCTCCACAGGGACTAGTGCGATATTTCAAGCCTTTCAACAGCTGGTATCATTTTAAGTAAGGGGTTTATAACTTTGTTTGCTATAAACTATTGGAATGTAAAAGAGGTAATAAAAATGACAAGTAATAGGGAATAAAAGGTTGTGATCGGAGTTCGTCAATCTAGCCTCGAATATATTCTAATGATCATGCATATGGGTTCTAGCTTTTTAGCGAAATTATCACGTATCACTCGACAATATCATTCATGTCCAAATGACGTCGTGAGATCGATCGTATCGTTTAATCGACGATTTCCCAATCTATTAAACGATCCGAAAGCTTTACGTTCCGACACTTTATGTGATTATCAAAACCCAATTCCATGTCTAGAATTTCTTATTTTGATATAAGATTATTCTAAACCTAGATTCAAAAGTATTTGCCAATAACAATTAAATCAAGCATAAGAATGAAAAGCAAGAATAACTTCAATATCACATAAATTACTAGAATCATATATTTGCAATATCAAAGATTACTTCTAAGCTATATTAAGTACCTCCAATCCCAATAAGGGAAGGTTAGTTGGTCATTGTCATGACAACTATACAAAAGTGTAAAGAAAGATGAAGATCCAAAGCTAAGTCTTGATTTCCCAAAGAATCTTAGTTAATCCCCACTTCAATCACTCTTGCTCCATGAAGATCACCTCTTTTAATCCTATTTTATGTCTCAAAATATATCCTAATAATACTACACGATTGTACTGCAAATCCTGTACTCTGTTTTCCAACTCTCTTTTTTCTTCTGTTCTGTTTCAGAACCTTTTATAAGCCTTCTGATATTTCAGACTTTGCTCTGCGAAGTCGCCTTTGCTTTGCGAAGTCACCTTTCTTCACAGCTGGGTTTCTGCCAACTCAGCCTTGAACAGTTCAAACCGCCCTACTTCGCTCTGCAAAGTAATACTTTGCTTTGCGAAGGTTTCTGCCACCTCAGCTTCTGAACTTGTGAGTCTGGAGCTTCAGAACCTATTACCTGACTTCGCTCTGCGACAATACTTTGCTCTGCGAAGCTCAGAAGCACATCCTGAGTCTGAAGCTCAGACACTGTTCATCAGAAGCTGAACTTCAGACTCTGAACTTCAGACTCAGAACTTCAGAAGCTGGTCTGATTTTCTTCAAAATAGCATGTACCTACAAAAATGGTTGGGATTAGGTCTAAAAATCATGAAATGATATTTATCCTTTATTTTGGAGCTTTTACCTAGATAAATTGTAAAACAAGTAAGAAAAGTGCCTAAAATAAATATGCTTTAAAACTAGTTTCTGGCACTTATCAGCAACCAACATATATAGACCTAATCGAACCAAAGAACAACAAGATAAATATAGTAGAGAGTATTGGAACAACACACCAAAAACTTGCTTACTTCAGTCAAATATTGCCTACATTTGGGATAGAGAACATATGTCCAATACACTATCAAAGAGTCATTACAAATAAATACAAAGAGTTACAAGAATTCAACTTCAACAATCTCTTCAAGAGCATGCCTAATTTTCGTTTTTTCACTCTCATTCCTTGATCAAGAGAGTCACAAAAGTTATCAAGAAATTTATCTTTCAATGTTCTCCAAAAAATCCCCTAAATTCTTCTCATTTACCATCTTACAATCACTCATTGATTTTCACTCTCAAGGTGTTTCCCATGTTTCTCAAGTGTTTATAACCCATGAATCTCTCCCCATAAGGCATCAACCCTTTCCTAAGAGTCCACTCCTTTGGTTCTTCAAGATTCACATTTTTTTAGCCTTGAATCTCAACCCAAAGACCTTCAACTCCTAGCCTCCAAGGTCCCTAAAAGTTCCCTCGTTTGGTTTCATGAGATCTTACAACAAAAGGGTCAAAAAAGTGCATTTATAACTATAAGTTATGGAAAAATTGCCCCACGATTTCCCCAATTGTGTCGTAATTTGCTAGTGCAAAGAGTCGTTGCAATAGCTAGCAAAATCGTATTTGTGATCCCAAAATCATTATGGGATTCAGAGCCATTAGGAAATCGCATCGCGATTACACACAATCTGCCACAATTTTGGTAGTGTTCATACCATGCAATTGAGTCACATCAACGGTACCAACAAATTGTATGATTTGACCAATCTATAGAGGAAGAAAAGAAATAAAGAAGGATGAAGATGATGCAATTTTTTGATTTAGAATATTAAAAGTTTCCGAGACAAAATTGCTCATAAATATTTCTTTTGCAATTTTCTTGACATTGGTCTTAAAAATGTTTTGTCAAACACATGAAATCAAAGTGTCACGTCAATCCTATCACGGTTAAAATACGCTTAAAATAAATTGTGCAGAAAGTTTGAAAGATGATTAATGTTTGTTTGGTTTGACGTTATGACTACCAAAATCACGGTGAAAAACATTTTAAAGAAGAAATTTAGTTTTGTTGCTTACGAAATTTTTGGTAGAACCATCTTTCAGATGCGAGAAAGAGTCATCAGACATGCATCCAAAGACATGCTAAGTTTTTTTGATTTGTTTTTGTAAAGGACATTAGTTTTTTTTTTTCTTCTTCTCAGACCTGCGATCCTTGTTTTTTGTGAGTAATCAGAGTGAAATTTTAATCAAAAATATTTTAAGTGATACCAAATGTGTTGTATATAATAGAAACACTTTATTCTGAATTGTCTGCTGCCACTTTGTGATATTAGAAATGCATACCTAACCCGTCAAAACTACTAGGCATTATCTCTTCTATGTTCTTCAATAATATTATCTAAGGTTAAATATGATTTTGATCCTTTAAATATGTTAACTTTTTGTTTTAATCCTTTTAAAAAATTTCTTTAACCTTTACTTCCTAAAAGTTTTTCATCTTCATTTTTTGTCACTCTTTTATATTTTTTGCGGTTAAAAATTCATATTTAATTTATGTTTTGTTAAAAAATTCTAATTTTTTTTGGAAGATATTTTTACAATATTTTACACATTTCTGCACAATTTCATTAAAAAAAATACAAAAATTTACTTAAAAATAGGGACCAAAAGTAATGATTGAAAATTTTATAGGGATTAAAAGTTAAAGGAAAATTTTAGATGGATTAAAACGAAAAGTTTGGATTAAAACGAAAGAGTTTACACATAGGAATTTTTTGTTTTTTATAAACTACTAATTTTAACTCAAAGAGTATGAAAACATAACAACCAAAAAAAAATATAAGGTCTGTTTGTTACATAATTATAAAATAATAATTTTGTAAATTTAATAATTTAGAGATTAATTTAAGTTATTATTTAAAAGAAATAGAAGCTATTTTGTGTTTTTTTATCATAATAAAAATCACTTTTAATATATAAAAAATTAATTGTAAAAATAATTTTTTAAAGAAGCTCCTAAAAATGCTTTTAACTTGAAGCAGTTTTTAGTTTTTTTACTTCTTTTTTATTTTCATTTTTCTGATTTGTAATAGTTGAATGAAAACTTTTAAAATTGGTTCTCTTTTTTAAAAAAAAATGTTTTTAACACACACAAAATTGTTCCAAAAAGACCCATAATTCCTCATTGATTACATATCCATTGTTGATATTTTTATACACCACAACAAAGTTAAACTTCATTTTGAGTGACTAATTGTCTTTTCTCTGACTAAAAAGTTTCTTGCTGTCTATTTCCTTATAATAATATGAATTTTAGAAAATAGATGAAACATACAAAAACCCCTTTTAATTATGTAAACATAACTATGGACAATTTTTTTATCCATCTTAAGTACTTTTGTTTTCCATTCAATCACGACATGAAGTTGTGGAGTTGATAAGAAATTATATTTGTTAAAATAGACAATCTTAAGATGCAAAACATAAAACAACTTTATGACTTATCAAGCTTTGGGAAACTAATTTAATTAGCCTAACCTCATTAAAAGTTGGCTATACTTTCATATGCTTCTCAAGAGGAAAGTGCAAGCCATAAATTAAGCATTACAATATAAACCATGTTGAATGTAAAACACCTAACTTTAGCGAAATTAGATCGTTCCGGATTTGTTGGCAATCACGTGGCTATGTTAATTCCCTTTCGAATTCTGTAATCATCATCAACTAGGCATTTGCTAAGTAGTACATCCCTTATTAATACAAATACTTTTTTTTTTACCATGTTTGTTGCCAAATGAAAATTACAAAATTTTACGCAAAGATAAATACATTAGCATAGCAGTTTGAATTCTAAAAGTGTTTTATAGTGCCGACATTTAAGGCAAGCATAAAAATGATCGAAAGACAAATTGAAGAGTACTACTCCGTCCCCCAAAATATAAGCAAAAATGAGTTGATGTATTTGGTACAAATTTGAACCAAATACATTAACTTTTGTTGACCAATTTTTGCTTATATTTGGGACGGAGGGAATATTTTGGAGGTGGAATTGGAGTAACTTTCAAGCTTTTTATTTGGTGCCTACTTTCAAGCTCTTTATTTGACTAATAAAGTACAACTTTCACTTGCGGAAATTTATTTAATATATGAATAAAAACACATTATTTTTTTCAATCATGTTCTTCATTATTCCCTTTACCATCTGCTGGGGCAGCATGAAAAAGATTTGTTTTTGTCACGCCAAAAATCCCTTTACGTGATAAACTAACCTGTCATATCGCCTAATGAACGTAGATACATCATCGGCTCCCCTTTCATCCATTATTGTCCATTTCACCTATTCAACACTTTAAGAAAAAAGAAATGGACATAGCAATGTGATAGAAAGAGAGATAATGAGACGGTAAAAAGATTTTAGGGACGAATCGATAAAACCGAAGTCTCAAGTGTAGGGATTCTTATTATGTATAATAGAATCCGATACAAAGGTGAAATTGTTATGAATATTTGAGAGTAAGAGTCTTAGGGTTTTTAGAAAGAATAAGATAATTGTTGAAATGTTTGATTCAGTGGGTTGTCATGGTTTGTGGTTGCGGTTTGGTGCATGGCTCGTTCATTCATTCACTTGCTCATGAACTCGCAGCTTCGCCAGAAGCGACTAGGGTGGGTCAAGAATCAATGGAAAGTATTATTCTGGTTGTGACACTCTATTATTGTGCGTTGCTGAAAGGCCACTCACATGGTGCTCCAGGCTTCACTTCTTCTAGTTCAACTTCGTCTTCATTCATATCCATCACTTTCGAGTTCCATGAACGTTCCCTTGGATTCTTCAGGTTTGACGTCGTCTTCATCAATATCCCTCATGACTATCTTGACGTTCTTATGCTTTAATTGATGATGATCCAAAGGAAGAGGTTCATCACATAAGAAACATAAACCCTTTCCATCTTTTCTTCAACTTCAATGGCACTCAAAGTTTCTTTAGTTTGTATTTAGCAGTCATAATCGCACAAGATTGAAGACTCATGATACCAATTGAGACGGGAAAATAGGATTCTAGGGACGAAACGATAAAATCCAAAGTCTCATTAGTATCAGATTATACTCCAATTCATTAGAATTCCTACTTGAAACTTTGGATTTTATCAGCTCGTCCCTAGAATCTTATTTTCCCGTCTTAGGTAATATATTCATTCAATCTATACTTTGATTTTTTTTTGTACATTAAAAAAAGTTTGTACTTCATCCAATCATTGCTATAAGCAAAAAAAGTTTTTGCAGTGATTAAGAAATTTAGTAATGGTACAAACGCGGATGGTCGGGTTGGCAAACCCCCCACTTTGGTCGGATGCAGATCCACCTCTAGGTATATTGTGGCTATAGGCACATTAAATTTTTCCTAATTTTTTTTACATACATTACAAAAAATTTGACTTGTAGTGACAGACAAAAATTGTCACCAAGTCTCAAATTCGTAGATAAATTTTGTGCTTACTAAATGTTTTCGCCCTTTAGTGGACAAAACCGTAGGTAATTCCTAGAAGATCATTGTATACATGTACCTACGGTTGCGACTGTCACTAAAAAATACCATTGTTTTTTAAATGTATTTTTGGTTTTGCTATAAATTATAAAAATAAATTATTCAAAAATCATCATTAAAATTTGTTTTACAACTAACTAAACTAATATAATACTACTACCCAACCAGTCCCCTAAATATAAGACATTTTTTTTGCCAAATCACGGAAATTAAGAAAATTAATACTTGTATTAAAATTGTTTGTAATCACTACTGTTTTTACAATTTTATCCTTTAAGATAGAAAGTTAGTTTATGTTTTCACATGTTTTTACACTACAACAAATAAGGAAATTTCCTAGGAAAAACCCTAATTTCCTCGAAACGGTGTTTTCCGAGGAATTTTCCGACGAAAAAATTCCTAGGAAATTTTCAATCTATTCCTACGAGTTTCCGAGGAATTTCCTAGGAATTTTTGTCAAAAGTTTTCCTAGGAATTTCCGACGAAAATTCTGCAGGAAAGCTTTCCTGCAAATTGCTTTATAACACATGTTTTCCGACGAAAATTTATTAATATTTTAATGGTTGTTTCCGACTAATTTCCGAGGAAAATTTATTATATTTTAATGGTTAGTTTCCGAGGAAATTAATTAATTATTTAAAAATAAATAAATAAATTTGGAATTATAATATTGCGCCAAAATTTTAAAAAATTTGCGCCAAAAAAATTTGAAATTTTTTTAAAATTGTTTCCGAGGAATTTCCGAGGAAAATAATTAATTTTTTTAAAAAAAAGTTAAATTTTTGAATTTCAAAATTGTGCCAAAAAAATTTGAAAATTTTTTAAAATTGTTTCCGAGGAATTTCCGAGGAAAATAATTAATTTTTTTAAAAAAAAATTAAATTTTGAATTTTAAATTGCGCCAAAAAATTTGAAAAATTTTTAAAATTGTTTCCGAGGAAAATAATTAATTTTTAAAAAAAAAAAATTAAATTTTAAATTTCAAATAATTTTCAAAAATTTTCAGAAATTGCGCCAAAAATTTGAATTTTGAAAAATTGCGCCAAAAGATTTGAATTTTTTTAAAAAAAATTCGCGAATTCAAATTTTTGAAAAAAAATTCGAAAAAAATTGCGCGAAATTCAAATTTTGAAAAAAAAATTCGAAAAAATATATATTAAAAAATGATTTTTAAAAAAGAAATATATGTAGTAAAAGTGTTTTGAATAAAAACAAATGTAGGAATATATTATTTTGATACATTATTTTGCAACGCTAAATAGATTTTATCTGGTTCGAAGATGAATTTGTGTTAATAAGATGAAAATTGTTTGTGGCCGAGTTGTGCCCGGACGCCGCAGCCGCCTTCGGCCGCCGCCCTTCCTGTTCCCCCCTTCCCCCGCTTCTTGTTGCCGCCTTGGTGTCCTGCCGCTCGCCCCTTGTTGTGGCTGCGTTGTTGCCCGCCGCCGCCGCCGCCCGCGCGCCGCCGCCGCCCCGCCGCCGCCGCCGCCGCAGCCGCCCCGCCGCCGCCGCCTCCCGCCCCGCCGCGCCCCGCCGCCGCCGCGCCCCTCGCCGCTGCCGCGCCGCCCGCCTCTGCCGCCTGCTCCGCGCTTCTTGTTGCCGCCGCTCCCCCCTTCTCTGTGTTTTCGCCCTTGTTGCCGCCGCTGCCGCCGCCCCTCTCGCGCTCGCTGCCTCTTTGTTTGCGTCGCGCTCCTGCCTGCCTGCTGCCCTGTGTCGTCGCGTTGTGCTTTCTCGCGCCCCCCTTCTGTCCCGTTTTCCGCGGCCTTTCCTCGGCCCTTCTCGGCACCTTCCCCCTCCCCCTTTTCCTTTTGTTTCCCTCTTCTCCTTTTCCTTTCCCCTCTTAATTTCCTAGGATATTCCTCGGAATTCCTAGGAAATGATGCTATTTTTTTTTAAAAAAAACAGTTATTTTAAAAAACGATTATTTTTGAAAAAATTGAAAAATACATTATAAATATTTTACTTGGTCTTTCTAAAAAAAATTTTGGTTAAATTTAATAAAATAAAAATAATGATTTGAGTACACAACGACAATTAATATTCATAAATTACTCGCTATCAACGACAATATTCATAAATTTACAAAACAAAAACATAAATTACTCGCTATCATCATCATCCTCTCTCCTCCTCGTCCTCGTCATTCTCATCATCGTCGTCGTCATGTATTTGATGAGGTCGGTGAAAATTGACTCGACGATGCAGGCGACGATGATCAGATGTCTTTCTACTCTTTCTCCCACCCATGAACTACTTTGTCATCATCTTCTTGGAATTTTCGAAAGACATTCATTTCTTTCAATAGCTTCTTCTCTGTCTCATTTTTCCTTGCCAACTCCTTATTTTGAGCTTCCAACGCCAGCTTTTGAGATTCCAACAGCTCATTTTGATTTCGCAACTCCAACTTTTGACTTTGCAACTCCTCGTTCATTCGAGTTATCATTGCTTGAATCTCAGGAGACAACTCTGCAGAACGAGCTGAGCTGGACTCTGGTAGAACAGGAGCACGAAACAAATTTCCATGCACCACTTGCCGGCTAACGCTCCAAGACCGTATACTCTATCCGGTCTTTGTTGTCCTCCTGCAGCCTTTGCCCATAATTCAATTTTGATGGAGTCGGGAATTTGTTCATGCGATTGAATCTCAGGATTCTGCGCCAAAAACCGTGCTACGTACTCGTCATAAGATGCCTATAAAGAAAAGTAAAGAAAATTAGATAATAATAATTGTTTACAAATAAAGTCAAATAAAAATTATATAATAATAATAAATGAAATTAACAACATAATTCTTTAATAATTCACTTTCTTTTTCTAATTAAAATAAATTACGAATATTTGCAAATTTACCTGGGTATTGCGTGCTCGAGCATCGACATACTGACCAGTACGCTGGCTGAAATGAGTCTCTCTATGTAGCTCATTTGGATAAAGATCCCTCTCCAAGGATTTTGCCTAATTGTACACGAAAAGTTGTATAAGCAATTATAACATTTGAGTTTATTAATATATATATGTATAGAAATAGAAATAGTGAATTTTTTTTACCAGATGTCTAGCATGGGTAGGGACACTGACACATCCTTGTGCGTGTTCATGTCCTCCTATAAGAGATGCTCTATTTTGCTTGTTAGCTCTGGAACGGTTCTTAAATTTGGATCTTCTAGCCAATACTTAACCAAGTCTTCCCACGCTCTTTCCCCGATCCAATGTGTACGGTAGTTGCCCTTATGTTTTTTCCATTCCTCCCGTTCATCATATAACAAAGTGATAAACGTTTGGAAGCTAACTTGTGAAAGAGCTTCTCTACAAGAAGATGGACATCTCTAGACCAGGTACAACGCTCCTGCAATAAACAAAAAATTATTAGACATTAAAATTTTTAAAAATATAGCATGTTATAAAGTAATTACAATTATTTAATATTTAAAAATTATGTTTACCGAAAAGTATTTAAAAAGTGCCGCCCTGTCGTCTTTAGTAAGATGTTTATAGACGGCCCAACACCTATCGATCGGGTAATACATCTGGATGGCTCCTCGAATAAATTCTGCCACTCTCTTGGATGGCTCCAACCTACAAATTTGAAGTGTTAATTAAATTATGCATTTAAAAATCAAATAAAAATTAAACTACTTTTAATACTTACGATCCAGGTGTCGGTGTAATCTTAAGCAGCCCATCCGCATAATGCAAGTCTTCAATGTAGCGACGTCGTCCTCGTCGTGGTGCTGCTGGTGCTGCTGATGCTGATGCTGCTGCTGCTGTTGCTGCTGCTGATGCTTATGGCTCTTCATGTTGGTGCTGCTCGTGCTGTTGAGGCTGATGTTCAATTACATTCAATAACCCTAAGAAATTTGTATCTTGCATAAAATCTTGCATGAGTTCCGCTGATGAATATCTTCTGGGAGCAACGGGATGAACAAGTACGTTAAGGCCTTGTCGGATAGTAAATGGGGTGGTATTGAAACCAGGCGAATGTGATGAGGCGAATCCAGGCATATTTCAGTCAACGGGTTTATAACATTTTTTGGCAATGAACTAAATGCAATTAGAAGTAAGCGTTCCATGAAAACGTGGGAATCATGACTTTTCATTCCACGCAGTCTTCCGGAGTTGACGTCGGCACACCTTGACAAGTTAGAACAATATCCGTCTGGCATCCTCAATTCTTTCAACCATTGACAAACAGATTTTGCTTCATCAGCAGTTAGACTATAAATAGCCTTAGGTTTTAGATATTTTCCATTTGGAAGAAGTTGTAGCTCCATATCTGGTCTCTTACAAATCAATGGCAAGTCCATTCTACTCTCTTGCCTTCTCATTATCTTTTGTTTTACCAGAGACATTCATCACCGTGTGAATTATATTGTCACAAAAATTCTTCTCAATGTGCATAACATCAAGATTATGTCTAAGTAAATTGTCTTTCCAGTAAGGGAGGTCCCAGAAGATACTTCTTTTCGTCCAATGGTGGGTGTCACCGTATTGCGGGTGTCTGACTCTTTTGCCAACATCTGGGAATTTCAAAAGTCCTAATGCACTGACTCTACGGAATACTTCCTCTGATGTTGTCCTAGGAGGCGGACCATCTTTTTCTGTTTGTCCTTTACGAAACAAATTCCTCTTCTTACGAAATTCATGTGTTGCTGGTAAAAACCTACGGTGGCAGTCAAACCACGAACTCTTTCTTCCGTGATGCAAGTTAAACGCCTTTGTTTCTTCCATGCAATGTGGACAAGCCAATCTACCATGAGTCGACCATCCAGACAACATTCCATATGCAGGAAAGTCGTTAATAGTCCACATCAAAGCTGCCCTCATCCTAAAATTCTCCTTCCTTGCAATATCATATGTTGATTCCCCGATCCACAATCTCTTCAAATCATCAATTAAGGGTTGTAAATACACATCTATACCATCTAATGGGCTATTAGGTCCTGGTATAACACAAGTCAAAAACAAATAAGGTTTTGACATGCACATGTCAGGAGGAAGATTATACGGGGTAAGAAGAATTGGCCAACAAGAATAAGGCGTTGCCGACTTTTGGATATACGGGACAAATCCATCAGAGCATAATCCAAGCCTCACATTACGTGGATCTTCTGCAAAATCAGGATGTACTGCGTCAAAGTGCTTCCATGCCACCCCGTCACAGGGATGTCGCATCACACCTGTATTTGTTCTATTGTAATAATGCCACGTCATTTTATCGGCTGTGTGAGTTGATGCATACAATCTCTGCAATCTTGGTATTATTGGCAGATAAAACATTGACTTGACTGAGACTAGTTTCTGCTTCCGAGAACTGGCATTATCACGTACTTGATACCTCGGTGCATTGCAAAATTTACACTCCACCAACGACCCATCATTTTTACCGAATTCGTTGTCGTAAAACAGCATGCACCCTTTAACGCAACAATCAATAGTTTTAACTTGCAATCCCAACTTCGACACCAACTTCTTAGCCTCATAAAAACTCAATGGCAAATTGTCCTTTATAGGAGTTGCGTCCCTCATCATTTTTGTATAACATTCTGCGCCTTCTTCGGCCACACTCCAATCTGACTTGGCAGCTAAAAGCCTCACACTCATGGATAACTTAGAATCAGACGACCCTTCAAACAACGGCTTGTTTACTTCCATCATCATTTTGTAAAACTTCAACGCTTTCTCGTTCGGAATTCTTTCCTCTTCAGCGCCCTCGTCCTCGTTGTAAGACAGGTTCACCCCAAGAGCATCACCAACCATATCTTCCATCATGCCAAAGTTTTCACTCTCCGTACGCGCCCCACTGCTTGAAGCGCGCATATTAACATCATTTGTCGGCTCTTGTTCACCATGATATTTCCACACGTAATAATTCTCCATAAAACCAAGGTCCTTTAAATGATTTAGAACATCTTTTGGGCTCTGAAGCAGCCTACACGTACATTTAATACACGGACATCTTATCCCTCCCTCCAATGTAAACGCACGTTGCGACATGGCGTAAGCAACAAATTCACGAACTCCATCCACAAAAGCCGCTTTAAGTGTTCTTTTCCCCGGATATTTTCTATCGTACATCCAACTACGATGTAAAATATATTGATCCATCTTCCGCGTCACTAATATTAACTCAATTAGTTTGTATTTATTCGTTACAATAACGCGCGAATAATTAATAATCTCGCGTTGCCGACAAAAGTTAATGACTACAACCTAAATATAAATAACAATTTTTTTTATTTCTAAAAACCTAAATATTTAGAAATTCGTACAAATTACACATATTTCATATAAATTAACTTCATAATTCTTTTTTAACAAACTTTTTAAACATATTTCTTTACTAACTTAACCTTCTTTTTTTAAAATTAACTACAATAACATTTTTACTATAACCACATTTTTTACTTGCATTTTTTAAGAAATTAAAACATATTCATTACATAAATTACTTTTACTAATTAACTAATTTTTAAACATATTTCTTTACTAACTTAACCTTCTTTTTTTAAAATAACTACAACAACATTTTTACTAACCACATTTTTTACTTGCATTTTTATTAACTAAAACATATTTATTATATAATATGTCACATGAATTGCATAAAAATTATATAATATTTTACAACTAACATATATAACATTTTCTAATTAATCTATGTCACATTTTCTAAAATTTGTATGAATTCACATTACGCGCATATAAAAATTACGAGCCACAAATAAAAGTTACGCGCGGATAAGAATTCCGCGCGCCACCGACAAAATTAATTACAACAACTAATTCACATATTTCATATCAATTAATTTCATAATAATTTTTTTAACATATTTCATTACAACAACTAATTCACTAATTTACATTCTTTTTCTAACATATTTTTTTATATATTTATTTTTCTAACAAACTTAATTTTATACATATTTCTTTTATTCCTAGTCAAACCATTGTAGCAATTTAAAATAAGTAGAAGATATATACCAACCTCAAATAATTAGACGATGAACAAAGTGGATGAAAAAAAACTAAGCAGCAGCTGCAGCAACAACACCAACCTTAAAATGGATCCGAAGCAAGAAACTACAAAAATAATATATTTAAGTGAGAATGATATTGAATTTGAGGAGAATAATTGAGTAATTTGTGAGAATTTGAAAGAATTTTGATGGTAGAGAAATTAGAGTGCAGATGCTTGAGCCCTTTTTTTTTCTCGCCTTTTGATCTTACCCGCCCTTCAGTGCGCCCTTTCGTTCGCGCTTGCGCCTCCCTGCTGGCGCCTCTTGTGTCGCTCTTGGCGCTCCTCTCGGGCTGCCCGTTTGAGCGCCTCTGGCTGCCCGTTTGCGCGCCTTTGCGCGCTCTCGGGAAGAAATTTTAGTGATTTGGAATGAAAGGTTTGTAATGAAAACAAGTATTTATAAGCCATTTTGCAACGGTCAGAAAACAGCTACAAGGAAATGCTTTCCGACGAAACAAGTCCTCGGTAAGCAGCTTTAATCACCAACGGTCATAATAACGGCTAG
>WNNG01000258.1:0-12514 GCA_018208015.1 Medicago ruthenica
ACTTGTGATCCTTGCAGTTAAACATCCTCCATCATTGTAAACACTTTGCAAATGCTCTTGTAATTTGTTTTTGCATTTTAATGAAAGTTGGTTTCTTAATTTCTTGTCTTCCTTATATTTTAGGTTTAAGCTCATCACTATGGTGAGTGAGTACGTAGATGTATTTCTTGTCTTAGAACTATGGAAAGTAATCCATGGATGAACTTTCCATAATTCCGATCTTTCTTCTGTTGTGGAGTTTCAAAATCTTTAATCTGATCTTATTGTTTTCGGGAAATATTTACGCAACAACCTTTGTTGAAAGACCAAGGATGATGTTGGAAATACAAGATTGAAAAGGGCTTTGAAACACGAGAATTGTCTAAAAACCTTAATATGACATAGCTAATAAAACTTAATGGGGTATTAGGAGCATACCAACCATGATAATATGGGGTTGTGTTGGATAAAACATACCATTGCACCTTGAAAGAGGGCATTGGTTACTTTATAAATTACATCACCTTTAGACTTTGATTCTCCATAGCAATGGAAATGACTGGGAGTTCGATTGTTAATTGTTGTGATGAACTCCAATAATTTTAAGACTATTTTATAAATTGCATATTTTTCAAAATAGTCAAATCATCAATCTCTCAAACATTCAAACACTTCTAGATAATCATTTAGGAAAATACTATTGGTACTCACAAGTCCATGTGAATTGATATTAACGGTGGACCGAAACCTACATCTTGCTATTTTTCTTGAGTATTGTGACACATTTGAAATGAACAATGTCACAAGCGATGCCATAAGACTTAGACTCTTACCTTTTTCATTAAGGGACTAAGTGAGAGCTTAGATATATTCATTACCATCCGATTCCATTTCTACATGGGCTTAGTTAAAAAAAAATACCTTCCTAGCCAAGTATTTCCCATCATCCAAAACCGCCTCAATGCAGAACCAAATCACAAGTTTTTCACAAAAGAATGGGGAATATCTATACAAGGCTTGTAAGCATTTTAAAGATATGCTACAACTATGGCCACACCAGGGTTTAGAAAAGTGGTTAATAATGCATACTTTATACAATGGTTTGTCATACACAACAAGGACAACCATGGTTACAACTACCGGTGGAGCAATGATGAACAAAAGCATGGATGGATCATATGACCTTATAAAAAACATGGTTAGGGGTGTACGTGGGTCGGTTTGGGTTTGGTTTGGCCAAATCTAAGACTTGAACCATATAGGGTACTACGGTTTGTGTGAGTTAAAATAACCACCCGTTACATTATTGAGTTGGGTTGGGCAAACCACTAATTTCTGGTTTGGGCTGGGTTGGGTATTAGGTTACTCAAATTATTTGTTTGTTTTTTATTTTTGTTAATATTAAATGACTAAATGACGAGTCCTCATAATTTTTTCATAAAGATTACTAAAAATTTTTATTTTCTTAAAAAAAAATTGTGTAACATGTTTTCACTATATTTTAGCGTCATAAAATAATAAATGATAATATCAAATAATAAATTTCATCATTAAATATTTGCAACAACCTAAAGTTGCATGACATAAAATTGCATTAGCGTCAAAATAACCAAAAAGTGCAACATCCTAATTTGTAACTCTAGCTTGTTTTTATTTTCAATTTTAAAAATTAGACTTGATTTATGACCAAAACTTTTAGTATTCTCCTCCGTTGCTATGAAAATAAAAACTAAAATATGGGTATAATTGAGTAAGTGGATTTATTGGATTTGGGTTGGGTTTTACCCGAATCCATTGTTTTTTATGGGTTTCCCATATTTTAAACCGTATCTACCCAATGACTCAGCTCAACCCACTTTTTTGGGTTTTTTTAGGTGGATTTGACCGGATTGACCCAACCCATGTACTCCATCATCAAAGGACAAGCGATAGAGTGACCCAGTATACAACTAGTGGATAAAGTCCTTCTAGGTTAAAGGAAAAATAACTCTAGTTGAGGTGGACCGGCCTAGCCATTAGGTTAATGGTGAACCAATATAAAACGTACTCTCTCTTTATTATATATATATATATAATGTCTTCCTATTTAAAATCAAAGTTCTTTATGGTTTAACTTCACTCTTTTTATTTGACGTAGGTGAAGTTATATGTTTAATAAAGAACCTTTGAAGTTTTATCTGGGTCCAACAGTAAAGCTTTTGAATGTAAATTATACAATGAATTGAAGTGTATGGAACGGTGAATGACCATGTGATAAGGGAAGATAAGACGAAACAATATAAAACTATCAGGTTTTTAAGAGAACATGGGCTTGGGATTGTTGCTATTGACACCCTTTGGGTCCATGTTATAAGCCATTCAATTAAAATATTAATCATTCTATTAACATAATTAAAAGGCATATAAATCATATCAGTACTACTTTACACACTAGTGGAAAATATACATTTTACAACATGGTCAAAATTGTTTTCACAACAGTTGAAATAATACCTGATGTAATAGTTAACACGGTGGCATTTTTGAAATTACTAACAAAGTTTTCACATCAGTTGAAAGGAATAACTGATGGGAAAAGTAAATGATAAAAAGTTTTCACATCAGTTGATATAATACCTGTAGGGAAAGATACACGCGGTGGCAGTTTTGTAATATTGAGGAACTACATTTTACATCAGGCTATCTATACCTGTAGGGAAAAACCTTATCCTCAATAATTTTTACTTATCCTTTTCATTCTCAATACGCGTTTTCCCTCTTCTTCTCAGGGAGAAACCCTAACCCTTTCTCCAAAAATCACACCCTCAAATTCAGTCCCAAATTCGTACCCACCACCACAAATATCCGTTCAATTGAGTTTCTTTCCAATTTTGGGTCAACTGGGTCAACTGGGTTAGAAGGATTTTGTCCAATTTTGTCCCAAATCTCTTCGCACATTTCATCGTCGCCATTACTCGTCGCCATTACGCCATTAAAATCAAAGTTTTTCATCGTCGCCATTCCCTTCACAACCCACCTGGTACCATTCTACTCTCTTCATTTCTCCCTTTCTTTTCTTCTTCTTCAATCTCTCATTTTTCTTCCTTTTCGCAGAACATTCTCACCAACCCACTTCCGATTCTGAACTCGTCAAGCACCTCAAAGGGATTATCAAGGTGCCCATCACTTCAATTCTCTTCTCTTTTATTTGATTTTTTTATGCTTTTTATTTGTTGGGTCATTATTTCTCAGTTTCGTGGAGGTCCTATTTTGTTAGGTGAGTATATGTCAGAAGTTTTGACAAATCTTCTTAGGCTGTTTTCGCCTTTTCTGTTTTAGTGAAAATAGGTGGTTTGAGACTTAGATTAGATGGAACGTGAAACATTGAGACACGATCTTACTAGCATTAAACTGAGGGGAGGTGAGTTTTTCTGATTGGGGAGATCTCCACAGTCCACATTACACACACACTTCAACAATGTCTGCTTCCATTAGTAGAATGGCGTTGCAGCTTCAGTTTAGTGCTTGTTTGGTGAAGCGGTGGGTCACCGCCACCTTGCGTTCAGAGTGTTTTCCACCGTGATTTTGTGAAGCAGCTAAAGCTAGCTTCAGCCTACCGCGCGGTAACACCGTGATTTTCAGTTACTTCCAAACACAGGCTTAGTGACACTAAGATTTCCATTTGATTATTATGCCTTAGTGTCTGTAGATTGTAGAACAAAAATGACTTGCTTTTGCATATTTTAATTATTTGCATTTTTATCATGTTGGGCTAGTTAACCTGTGACTTTGTTGAAAAGATAAATTGAACTTTGTGTGTGTGTGCATGATGCGGCCAATAGGCCTATAGGAAGGAATTGGCTTCACAAATTGAATGAATTACTTCATGAGCATGGTATGATAGTAGGAAGTTATTTGTTAAGTTAATGAGTTATGTTGTGAAACGGATTAGCACAACTTAGGATTGTTTAGCTCTAAAGAAGGTTAATACCTAATCTTTATTATCTTATAATAGAGTGATAGAAATAGAGGTAATCTAATAGAAAGTTATACTATGTTTGATTGAACTATTGATTAAGTTAAAGTTTAGTTCTGTTATTTGGATGAAATTTTGACAGGTACTTATCAGATGAAGAATGGATGAGTTATTTTATCCAAACTTCGTATACTATATTAATTTATGTTTTGGATGAATTATTTGGTTTTAAATAGACGAAGAATGGATAAAATACTTATCGATACCTCATATACTATTTTCCATATTCTGGATGGATTGACAGGTTGCCTTCTTACTAGGATTTTCTTCATTTTATTTTAATTTCAATATGTTTTTGTAGCCCATCCATCTAAAAGGAGAGAAGCATCTTATTAAAGGACAAATAAATGTGCATTCCGGCTTACATGATGTATTGCCTGAGAAAATAGTTGTTGATATTTATCATGATGGAGCTGGCGTTGGTGATAATGCCATGGCCATACTCAAGTCCCACGGGAAAGATGAAACAAATACTTCTGTCTTTGAGTATTCTGTTTGGGCCAATCCAGGAGAAAAGCTTACCTTTGTTCCTCGGGACTCGAGGTACATTTTTCTAGATCAAATGTTTGCAGTTGAATTTGTGTTTTGGTTACATGGCTTTTGCTGTGAGAGAAAGGATCAAGAGAGGAAAAATCACATATTTGTAGTGACAATCCCATTACATAGTTGCAAATTTATCCCAAGTTGACTGTGTACAGCCTGTAATAATTAAGAGCAGTATGTATAGTTCATTTAAACCATCTCATGTTAACTGTCCTAATTCTACTCCAACTATATCAACTTGCTTGTACCATTTTGAATTTATAGTTACTAAGCTTTTGTGGGGAGAGCTAGGATCAAGAGAGGAAAAATATATTATTAGTAGTGACTATCCCATTACATGATTGTCAATTTATCCCACGAAGATCGACTGTGTACAACCTGTAATAATTATAGTTACATACTCCGAATCCAATATCTGTTTGATATAGTTACGAAGCTCAACATTGTATTTATGTTGGCTTTTTTCCTTTAAGGATAAATGTTTTCATAGCATTTTTTATGTCTCTGTTGATTAGCTGCTTATAGTTATAACTGTGTATTATTCATATACAGCACACAATTTGTGATTCTGGGAGGTTTCTGTCTGGAACTATTTTATAGTAGTAATTAAATCAGTTATCTCATTTCTCCCACCATTTTCCCTTCCCTCTTTGTAGTGTTGAAATGAAATTAATTCAAGCGCTGCAGTCTGCCATATTTTATACTGTTTACGTTTTTTTTTTTACAGGAATGATGGAGATAAAAAGCTTTTATTTTATCCCAGAGAACATCATGTAAGTAACAAAGGAGAGGACTAGTTTGTCTACTGATGTTTTTTTTTCTGGGCCAATCACTGAAAAAATTCATTTGCTAAACCCATTTTCGTAGGTATCAGTGACAGATGATAATTGTCAAGCTCATATTCCTACATTTTCTTGTCGGTTGGGTGTATATATTGAAGGATCAGTCTCGCCTCCTCTTTCTGGTGTTCATATCAGGATTTTTGCTGCTGGAGACAGCAGTATCACTGGACTTAAAAGTGGTGAACTAATACTTGAAACGACCACCGGAACTGATGGCTCCTTTGTGGCAGGTCCTCTGTATGATGATGTTGGTTATAATGTTCAGGCTTCAAAGGTAGTCTCTTTTTCAGGAAAAACTATTCGCAATTTTTCTACTTTGTTTATGCATTGCTACCTCTAATTTTCATCAAAACTTATGGTCAATAGTTTCCAATTGCATTGTCTAAAGCAGTTTAGCATGAGTGCAACGCACACACAGGCTGAGAACCAAATCATGAAACGTTTTCTCAATATACATATATGTTGAGTCCTACAATTAGAGATAAGAACTAGGTAGTGTGTATAAGGCTTGGGCAGTTCTCATCTAACAAGTCAGATTTATTGGGTCAAGACCACTGTTATTACACCCGCATTTGTCCATGACCAATATATCCAAGCCCATACACGACGGAGTGCGTTGATTGTGCATTGTGGTGGTACCATAGTAACACCAAAGAGTCTCCGAACCTTATTGAGTGATAGTGCAATGTGCTTGTTAGATTTATTTGGTGATGAAATTGGAGAAATTTTGAATTAAGCTAATAAGCTATTTAATAATTGTTAGATTTATTTGGTAATGAAATTGGAGAAATTTTGAATCAAGTTAATAAGCTATTTTAAGCTTTTAATAAGATACTTACTAATTGTTATATTTATTTGGTGATGAAATTGGAGAAATTTTGAATTAAGCTAATAAGCTTTTAAGATCCTTGATATTGTGATGAATTACACAAAAAACGGTTTCATGTGACCTAATTGAGGTCACTTGAAGAACATAAAAAACTTTGATGATGACATGGCTACAATTGCAGTTACAAACTATGTATGTAGCACTGACACTTCACATTCACATTGAAGGTGTGTCTGGTGACAAGACACCAGTGCATGTAATGTTTTACACTTGAAAATTCAATTGCTTCATAGGTTGCAGAAAAGTATTGCTAGAGTTTTATGATACTTCATTATGCTGGTTGTTTTCTCGCTCTTTTGGTTTATATATTCATTTACTTTATATCCACACATTTCTGGTCCAGTATCTTGTTTTCCTTGCTTTCAAAATTTTCAACTATTAGTTTATCATATTATCTGGGCTCTTGTTCTAATGATGTGAATATATGATGATTGGTATGCTCAGCTACATGGACTTGTGGAAGCATCAAAGACGTATCAGACTCTACAAGATGTAATTGACCATGATGTGGCCAATGACACAGTGAAAACATCAGGAAGCTATTCACGTAATCTACGCAGAGTTCGCCAGGGTCTTGATTTCGTTAGAGCTATATTCGAACAACTTTTGTCAACTAGGTATCAATCCTATTTATACATGTATCTTACTTTGTCTTTTGAGAAGCCCTTTGTTTTGGGGGGTGTGGGAACTCAAATTATCTGCTCATTTATCCATGTTGTTTACTTTCATACCAGATTTGGTTACTTTAGTTTAAACTCAAACTAGATGCTGAGATATTCATGTTGTTTACTTTCCTGTCAAATGTGGTTACTTGAAGTTTCTGAGATAGTCATAGTAGTGACATCTGATTTGTTATTTGACATTTTCAGTGATATTTATCTAAAAGAAGTGGCTTCAACAGCTTATGGAGAGGTTTGTGCACCGTATCACTCATGGGCAGTCAGAACAGCTGTGTATGCTGGAATGTATACACTTCCAACAAGAGACCAACTTTTTGTAAAGCTCAATGAAACAGGTAACTTTCATTGTTTTGTTATGTTTGGTGAATATTGACTCATACATATAGTGCGAAGTAAACTGTCATTTTTGTCCCTAAATGTGTGTGAGGAAGTGTTATTGACGGTTGTTTTCTCTATAGTGCGTTTATATTGGAGATAAGTTGAAAAACAGATTCCGTATAGATTCCGTATAGTTGAAAAACAAGATCTTACTAATAGTTTTTTGTGAAACCGTTTTTTGGTGACCTCAATTACCTCAATATTTATTTGGCTGCTTTTTTTCACCTTGTTCAACCCAATGGGTAGTTGCATCACAATTAGCTTTCATCATCACCTCAACCAACTCTTCCTCACCTTCGAGATGCAGAATAAACCGTCTTAGGTCCTGCTTTCTGCCTATTCCTAAACCCGAATCTGTACCATTGAATTTTGATTTCCAATTCTTGAAATATTCACAAAATCCCAAGATCCACAACATAGGGTAAATCGAAACAAATTGTGCAGCTTTACACACTCTAACCATCCCCATCTGTAGTTTAATACAAAAACACAACAGAATCAGTTTCACATCATGAGCCAACTTCCTAAACCACCGGTTACCAATCCGAAAACTAATCGGACTCTCTCGAAACACCACTAAACTATCAGTCCAGTAACCTTCTACTTGAAAAATTCTCTTGCGACTCCTATTCCTCACATTTGGACACCTATATTTAACAGCAACAAACCACCTAAAAGCAGGAGCAATAGTACCAACACCAACAGCAGCAACTTGAACTATAAGAATCAAGATTATAGACCATTTGTAATCTTCATAGTGTTAGAGAAGCAGTTTATGTTCTTGGTACAGTTTATCCAAGTAACAAGTCCATTTAGGTCCATGTTCTCTACACTACTTTGGTTAAGTTTCATTATTATTTTTTTGGATAGAAAAATGTTACCAAGTTAGAAGTTATATTAGTGCTTATGCATCAATTAAGTTGATGTTATATGCTACAGGGTGCATGTTCCATGGCAAACCACTGTATGTTGATTTTGCTCAGAAGAAAGAGGATAGAAAAAGACTATTGCAGCACAAGCATGCTCAGAAACTAGAAGGATTAACAAAACATTTTGTAATTAAGTTGATATGTATTTTCTTTAATATATTGTATTGATATGTATTTTTTTTAATATATTTTGGAATATTGATGTGAAAAGTTGCGGATTGATTATGTAATATCAAATTAGATAATATAACTTCCTTTTTGGCATTAAAATTATCCATATTTGTTTTTATATTTTTAATATAAAAGAAAAGAGCAAGTGTTAAGCTTATTTATTAAGCAATTTAAAAAAAAAATATATAGATTTCGCATCAGTCCTTAACTTATACCTGATGTGAAAAACACATATTTTACATCAGTCCTTAACTTATACCTGATGTGAAAACCCCGTTGTGAAATTTTAAAGTGCATCTATTACAACAGTCGAAAATAGAACTGATGTAGAAAATAGGTTTTTACATCAGTCCGTACCCGATGTAAAAAGTAGTGCACATACTACATCAAGCCACCTTACATCGGTTGGCAACTGATGTAAAAAGTCATTTTCGACTGATGTAAAAAGTCATTTCTGTAGTAGTGACATCAATTTATTGGGTGCTAAAATATTTTTATAATGTCTAATGAAATTTATATTAAAAATAGTACTATTGTTTTCAAACCTAATACAACCAAAATCCAAAGTCTAAAAAATTTGGCTATTACTCAGCACAATACAACCACACAAATCAAAGTTCACAAAAGTAGATCATGGAAAACACTACAAAAGAAGAAAAGTAAATAAAAAACAAGAATCCATCAAAATGAGAAAATAGTTGGAGTCCTGGCCATCTTGAAATGTGATGTCCACTTATACCACCTTATTCCAAGGTACATACGATCATACATATGGAGGATTCTTCTAACCCCGTCAAGTTTCAATCCAAAGACTTAATTGTTGGAATATTTTATTATTTAATTATATTCTGATATCATTATGTGGGCAAATATCGTAATAATAATTATATTAGCTATTTATCTATTTAGAGCCTTAATTGATTAGTGATCAATTTAAGTAATAAGACTAATTAGATTTCTATTTAGATAATTAATTAATTAATTGTATGGACTCAATATGGGTGGATGTCCGGATGACCCATTAACGGAATAATGGGAAACCCTAATGGTCATCCAATATAAAAGAGGCTATGGTCCCCCAATACACCGTACACGACAAACTCTCTCTTCTCCCCATCTGAAGAGAACTTGAGGCATAAAGGTACCGGTTGAGGAAGAACCAAATCAGCCGCCGCTAACTCTGTTTGTTTCAGATCACCTCCTCTCTCTATGTTATCGTTGTTGAGAAGGTTGCCATGAAAGTTTATTTCAGGTATATTCCTAATACCCTAATTCTTAATATCCTTGGTAAATCAAACATGTTGTAGATCCGATCATAATCATGTTCAATGTATTGATTGCTTCCGCTATTGATTTATAATGATTGAACATGTTTTATGAATTCTGTTTTATTAAGACCTAAATTCCCAACAAGTGGTATCAGAGCAGGTCTACATGTTTGATTTATTAGGACTACTTGAATTTTCGTGTGAACCCTAAGAATTTTAATTTTAGGATTTCATTGTGTTAATGCGTTTAAGAGATAAACAATCTGGAATCAAATTTTATTTTATTTGACGATTTAAAACAAGATTGTATACCGAAAGAAAGACCCCTAATTTTTACGATCATGGCCTACGGTTTTGGATGGCATCAATTCAACGATGTAAAATTTGATGCTTCATTATTATATGTTTTTTTGGCCTCCGGCATATGAAAAAAAAAAGTACTGTGGTGTTTTCTATGGCTTAGCTTTAGAAAAATTTGGCAACTCTTGATGTGTTTTCAAAATAAATATTTGAATCTAATCAAAAGAAATAATTTTGGTTATTATATATATATTCCACTAATTATATTTGGGTATCACATTTATAATTATTATGGTTATATGAGAATTATAATTTTATAAGATTATGATTCTCAAAATTGTATTTGTGGTAATAAGAATCATAATTAGAAATATATATACTTATGATAATTGTTTGTTTTTGGTATAGTTGGAATATATATTTGTACAAAATCGTGATTATGTTTTGTGTTTTGCACATACGGTCCAATGCAAACTTTTGTTTTCACGGTTATCTTGCTATCCTCCCGGTCTTTTTTGATGCAAAGGACAATTATTTTATATTCAATTATCATTCAAATTCAGTTTAAATCTTTTGAAAGTCCAAAGCTGTTGCATTCATTTGACATGAAAAACGGATTTGATATCGATTGGATTTAATCTTGTTGAAGTTTAATTTGTTTTTCAGTTTTATTTTCAAATCAAATCTTTTGGTCTCATTCATCCATAAAGTTGTCATATTGTTATACATATTTGACAATTGTTATAACAAATAAGGATTTGAATTTTGGTGGTTTGATTTGATTTGAAAATAAAACCTTTTGATTTGACATAATTTTAGGTGTCGTTTTTTTTTAGTTTGATTTTTTGTTTCAAATTAAAAATGATTCACAAATTTTGTACTTAAATATTATTTTGAGAAAAAGGCAAATATATATTTGTTATATATATATATTTGGTTGTTATATATACTTGTAGAAGATTTGTTGCCTTTTAATAATGAATCTCAAAATATCATGAACAAAATTTTTAGTACAGAAAGTAAGAATTAGTTCTTTAAAGTTTGGGAAATCATAATTCTGGCTTTGCTTGTTTATTTATAGACATATGAGGTTTGTTTCCTTTATTTAGGAAAACATTTATTCTAGAATTATATTTTATTTTGTTTAAAGAATTATTCAGTATATTGTGAATCAATTATAGCATAAATATATATATTTTGTTTATATCATGATTATGAATTTTAAGTTTATTGTTGTTAAGTTTTGTACAATAACATTATGTCTTAATCATGCATTTGGATATATTTCTTGCTATGTTTGTTGTTGTGACTTTATGCGACATCCTATAAATGCATTGTCTTATACACATTGGTGTTGATTTTTGACTTGCATATTCTTTCAAATTCTTGTGAATTTGTTTTCACACTTAAGGGTTGTCGAGTGACCTTATAGTTACTTAGCGACATAATGGACTAATTCGGCCTACATTATGTCAGTAGTGCCTTGTAAATTTAAGACCTTTCCCATTTAAATTTATTTATTAAAATGTCTAGTAATTTTGGTTGAGTTGGTTGAAACAACGTGTTGCCAAAAGTAACCTATGTTGCGTAGATTTGATTCAATTGAACTTACAAAAGACGTAGTATGTAATTATTCATGCGAGTTGTCGTCGGCCCTAAGGAAGGCACAACTTGGCCGGATAGTTGCATGCTTGTGATAATAAATGTGTGGTGATTATAAAGTAATTTTCCATGTAAATAATAGGATACCTGAAGGTGACTATTATTTGACTGAACTTATCATCTCATTTAATATATATTAAAATTATCTAGTAATTGCGGTTGAGTCGGTTGAAACAATAATGTTGCCCAAGTAACCTCTGTTGCGTAGATTCGACTTAACTAAAGTTACAAAAGATGTAGTGTGTAATTATTTATGCGAGTTGTCGTCGGCCCCAAGGAAGGCACAACTTGGCCGGATAGTTACATACATGTGGTGGTATGTAATATCCCGCTTAGAAGAATCAGTTAAACGTGTTAGAAGCTTCGTTTGCAAGCAGTGGCATAGTCGTAATTAAGGGCAATTGGGCATTTGGATAAATATGAAAATTGTTGAGTTTTTCTACTCATTTCTCACACACACAAAAATCTGGTTTTTGCTCTTCCTTTCTCCTCCATTTTCGTCCCTCACCCTCACCTTAAACATCTCATCAATCATCACCTCTTTAAGTAGTAAGCTCCTCCATAAATTCTTGTCTCCCAAGCAAGCTTGTTTTGGATTTTGGAGTAAGAAGAAGTTATAGAAAACCAAGGAAAAAAGGGGATTTCACAAGTGAAGCTTAGAGTTGGAACTTGACCAGCATATACCAGTATAGGTGAGCTCTCTTGGGTTGTTAGAACCCTCCTAGAGTGATTTTCGTTGGTTTTGTATCATAGGTGAAGTTATAGAGTTATAGAGTTTTTACCCTAATCTCTTGTGCTTGCTAAATTCTTGTTCAATCACACTTTAATCATTCAATTTATAGTTGTAAATCGTTCTTA
>WNNG01000259.1:0-295582 GCA_018208015.1 Medicago ruthenica
TGATGATAAAAATCTTGAAAACTCGTGACTATTTTCAAAATATCAACTTTATTATAGTGTTTTTATTAAATATTTTGTATTTTATATATAAAATATCGTTAAATATTTACACCGCAATCGTTGCACATTCTATGTACTTGTATCTCAAAAATCAAATTTTACATATACCGATATGAGAAGGTTCATCTGCATAAATTTTGAAAATTATGATTATTTTAAAAATATCAACATTAATGTAGTGTTTTTATTGATTTTTTTATATGTAAATCCAATCAATGACTTTGGCGTCGTCCACGTTGCAGATCCGGAGACATGAGTATTCCAGAGACTTGAATATAGTCATATGTGTAGACTTGTGTACTAAGCTGTTTCATGTTATTAACATGGATGTTGTGAGTTTGTTCGCAGATTCATCCTTGTTGTTTTTAGCGAATTTGCATTGTATCAATGTACTCTATCAATTTGAATGAATGAATATCATTTATTTTTGTCAAAAAAAGAGATTAAAAGAGATGAGAATAAACTATTTTTCTAAACTTATGACATAAAAGAACATAATAAACTTTATGCATATATTTATGCCATAATGTGTTGTTTTTTTCCTGTATTTAAGGGAATTAGATAATAAGATGAAGAAAAAGGAAATAAATTGGTTTTAATATTTTGTAAAATGAAAGTGGATGGCCGCCGTTCCCTTGTGAGTGAGATTGTTGTCGTTCGGTGAGTTTTCTTTCTCCCCTGGACGTGAGTGTTTTGGTTATTTTTGCAATTTTGCTTTCATCATCATGTATATCTCCCATGAATAACAAATTAATCTTAAGTGTTACACCTAAGCCGTATCAGTTTGGGGCAATTCCAATTATGCGATTCCAATTATTGAGGCAATTTCAATTTTTGTGATCGTGTGTGTTCGTGATTCAATTTGCTGAAAAATGGAGAGCACGAGAGAGAGAGGTAGGGTGAGAGAGAGAAGTGGGGGTTCCCGGCTCCGCCGACGACAACCACGTCGGTGTTCTTTTTCGCCGGCAGTGAGGATTTCAAGGGGGGGAAGGGTTCCAAGCAGGGTGCCACAAACGGGGGGGGATGGGGGAGATTGGATTGATGTGAGACGGCGGAGGTGGAAAGAACAACGACAGGATTCGTTTGAACAGGACAGACAGCGGGAGGAATTGCGGTTCGCGGGAAGATTGGTCTCTTCTTCCAATTCAGGGCGGTCTAGGGTAGGGGTTGGCTCACGTTTTCTTGATAACCGCGGGCGATCTCGGTCTGGTGGTTTTGGGCTGCATTCACATGAAGGGGCGCGGCCTTTTAATTCTCACGGCAGTGCTGCTGGGCGGCGATGGCGATCTCCTTCACGACGGCGGTTCTCTCTTGCGAGGTGGGCGCGCGACGGTGGCGAGGCTTTTAGGCATAACAATCACGTGAGGGCGAGGACTGGCGATGGCAAGGATCGTGTTTTTTTCCCACGGATTACGGGGGAGCGCGACGGTGCAATCGGTTCCTTGGGGCAACCGTGCGTTATGGATGGTGCTGGCAGGGAGGAGTCTTCTCTTTCTAATTTGAAACGGTACGTTACATTTTATTTTACGAATATTCCGGATGCCGTTTCACATTTTTATTTGAAAAAGGCTTTTGAGGTTTGTGGGATCCTTGAACACGTGTTCTTGGCAAGAAAGCGTAATAAGTATGGTGAAGCCTACGGTTTTGTTCGATTCTCAAATGTTAGAGATGTTGACAAACTCTTGCGCGCGCTGAACGGAATTTATTTTGGACATCTGCGTCTGTGGGCTAAGGTGGCTAGGTTCGATCGGTCTGCTCCGGGGGAGAGGGTGAGGGAGAGTGACGTGAGGATGGGGAGGAAGGGGATTCGGGTTGGCGAGGGTGATATTGGAACGCAGTTGGAGGCTGTGTCGCGCCGGAATATTGGCGACGGCGAGGGCGAATATTTGTCGAGGAATGGGGAGGGAGAAAAAATGGTTTGTGAGGAGCTGGTGGCGGACGGTGGTGGAGAGGATGCTTTGGTGAGGAAGGAGGCTGACAACGGGGATGGTGTGAGGGTCGGGGAGGTGGTGGTGCGGCTCAATGGGAATCAAGGAAGGGGTAATCCCGCTGTTTCGGGGACGCGGGGGGCCACGGAGTGCGTTGCACCCGTTGTTCCGCAAGCTAATGAGAAGGTTTCGCAAAGAAAGCAATTGGTTCGCATGTATCGATCAGTCGAGGATGATTTGCAATGGGCTAGAAAGGGTGTAGTAGCTACTGTGGTGAATGGAGAAGCTATTCCAGTGATCCAAAACAGAGTTGCAGACGCGGGTTTCCAAGAGTTAGAAATTATCCCGTTGGGAGCTGATAAAGTGTTCGTGCATAGCAAGCAAGACTTGGATGTCATGTCTATGATTGAGGCGGCAAGTGACTTTTTTCGGCATATCTTTTCTAATTTTGTGCGCTGGGAGAAACAAGTGGTGACCTTTCAGCGGGGAGCTTGGTTGCGTATCTACGGTGTTCCACTCCATGCATGGAATGAGAAATTTTTTAAGCTTTGCACCATGAACTGCGGTCGCTTCTTGAGATTGGATAGTTGTACACTGGATAAGGAACGATTTGATTACGCACGTGTGCTGATAGCTACCGCTTCTTTGGATGTTGTCAATGTTGTTGATAACCTTTTGATTGACGGTTTATTGGTTGAGGTGAAGATAATGGAAGAGTGGGGATTCAATATCGGAGAGGATGCTTGCTTGTTTGAAGCAGATAGTGTTTCCGAGGTATCTCAGGCTGACTTGTTTGAGACTCCTGCTGATCCGGATCTTAATAATATTGGTGATGACTTGGTAAAAGAGTTCGTCGATGAGTTGGAGGAGGAGGAGAGGCTTCCAGTGTCTCGGCCGGATGTTATCTCTAAACCTTGTGTTCGTGAGGAACAGGCAGCATGTAAGGATGGGGAGGGCACTGCCTCTCATGTGCCTCCTGCTATTCTTGGTTCGGATACCTCGACTAATTTATGCGGCGATTCTGGTTCTGTTTCTGCACCTTCTAATCCTTCTGTTCCCAAACAGACGAGATGTAAGCGTACTCTGTCTTGCCCCCCTATCAAGGCCCGTTCTGTTGTATCTGGGCCGTGGAGTATGGAATGGCTGAATGATCATAATCATGGAGACGCGGGGCTGATTTTTTCATCTAAGAAGAAGTACAAGAAAAAGTTGCAGTCAGAAGTTAAAGTTTTATCTGACTCCGGTGATGCTAAAAGAAGAAGACACCCGGGCGGGTTTTTGAAACATTCCATCTTGTCTCTCAAGAAAGTCGCCAGGTTACCAAGCAAGGATCGCAAGGAGGTGTTGAAAATTTTAAATCAGAAAGTGCGGGAGAGGCGTGCTAAAACTTTAGTTAACTCATCAGCGGTTTTGGACTCTCAAGGTGCAACAACTGATTCTTCTTCTTCAGTTTCTGTCAATAATGACTGGAATAATTGGGTTATCATGCATGGTAATGAGAGGGTGGCGGAGGAGGATATTCGGGGCATAGGTACATCTATCGGTGTTCAATTTTCGGGAGACAAGTCGAATATGTTCAGTGTGCTTTCGGGGACGGGGAGAGGGAAGAGGTTGTTGCCGGTTGGGAAGAAGGGGATGGGACCGGGGGCTGTTGGTGGGAGCAGTTAGGGCGCTGAGGCCGTTGGTGTAGGGTGTGCGGGTGGGGGATGCGGATTATTTCTTGGAATGTACGGGGGTTGGGAGGGTTGGAGAAGAGGAAGGAGGTTCGGAAGTTGGTGGGGGAGAAGTGTCCTTTCATTTTGTGTTTGCAGGAAACTAAGTTGCTGGCTTGTGACAATTTTTTATGTGACTCTTTGTGGGGTTCTGCGCCCTATGAGTTCTCCTTTCGACCCTCTGTGGGGGCATCTGGGGGCTTATTGACTTTATGGGATTCTTCGGAGGTGGAGGTGTGGACTTCTGTGAGTTTTGATCACGTATTAATGGTACATGGTAGGTTTATTCAATCGAACGAGCTTTTTTACTTATTCAATGTTTATGCCCCTTGCGAGGCGGGTCCGAAGCAATTATTGTGGGATTCCTTGTCTGTTAGGCTGCAGTCTGTGGTGGGGGAGAAGGTGTGTGTCTGCGGGGATTTCAATGCGGTTAGGTGTCACGAGGAGAGGCGGTCGGCCAGATCTTATTCCCACTCGATGGATCATGGTCCGTTTAACCAGTTTATTGAATCCAATGCTTTGGTGGATTTACCTTTGTGTGGTCGTAACTATACTTGGTATAAAGGGGATGGTCTTTCTATGAGTCGGTTGGACAGGTTTCTTTTTTCGGAAGATTGGTGTCTGGTATGGCCGAATTGTGTGCAGGTGGCTTCTTTGCGGGGTCTGTCTGATCATTGTCCTCTTCTGTTGTCTGTGGACGAGGAAAATTGGGGCCCTCGCCCGTGTCGTATGCTGAAGTGTTGGCGGGACTTGCCTGGGTATAGTCAGTTTGTCTCTACTAAATGGAAATCTTTTCAGGTCGATGGTTGGGGTGGCTATGTCTTGAAAGAGAAATTTAAATTAATTAGAGGGGCTCTAAAGGAGTGGCATGCAACTCACACTCGGAATTTGTCTGGGAAGATTGATGATCTTAAACTTCGTCGTTCAGTTCTCGAAAGTAAAGGAGAAGATGACGTCTTGTCCGAATCCGAGTTGGCGGAGTATCATAATATTGGGGTGGACATTTATTCTTTGTCGCGGATGAATACTAGTATCTGCTGGCAGCAGTCTCGATCAAAGTGGCTCAGAGAGGGGGATGCTAATACCAAATATTTTCATACAGTCTTGGCAGCAAAACGTCGTAGGAATGCGATTTCATCACTTTTGGTAGAGGGGGTGGTAGTTGAGGGTGTTCAACCTATTCGTCAGGCTGTGTTCTCTCACTTTCAGTCTCATTTTCGGGCGCAGCGTGTGGAGAGGCCGGGGTTGGGGAATCTTCAGTTTCGAAGGTTGTCTGTGACCGATGGGGGTGTTTTGATTAAACCTTTTTCCATGGAGGAAGTTAAGCAGGCGGTGTGGGATTGTGACAGTTTCAAAAGCCCCGGGCCTGATGGTATTAATTTTGGTTTCATCAAGGATTTTTGGGGGGATTTGAAGGATGACATTATGCGTTTTATTTCAGAGTTTCATCGGAATGGCAGATTAACAAAAGGTATCAACAATACTTTCATTGCTCTTATCCCAAAGGTGGACAATCCTCATCGGTTGAATGATTTTCGGCCTATCTCTCTTGTGGGGTGCTTATACAAGATTCTTGCTAAAATTTTGTCAAATAGATTGAGATTGGTTATTGGCAGTGTTGTCTCTGAGGCTCAGTCAGCGTTTGTTAAGGATAGACAGATTCTTGATGGTATCCTGATAGCTAATGAGGTGGTGGATGAAGCCCGCAAGTGTAACAAAGAACTGTTGCTATTTAAAGTTGATTTTGAAAAGGCCTATGATTCTGTCGATTGGGGTTACCTAGACATGGTAATGGAAAAAATGTCTTTTCCTGTGTTATGGAGGAAGTGGATGAAAGCTTGTGTTTGTACTGCTACGGTGTCTGTGTTAGTTAATGGTAGTCCTACGGAGGAATTTCCTCTTGAACGGGGTTTACGTCAGGGTGATCCGTTGTCTCCGTTTCTTTTTCTGCTGGCGGCTGAGGGGTTGAATGTTCTTATGAAAGCTATGGTTGATTCTAGCATATTCACGGGGTACACTATTGGTTCGGGTAATCCTACTTTAGTCTCTCATCTTCAATTTGCTGATGATACTCTTCTTTTGGGGGTTAAGAGTTGGGCGAATGTGCGAGCCCTTCGGGCGGTTCTGGTTCTTTTTGAATTGATGTCGGGCCTGAAGGTGAATTTTCACAAGAGTATGTTGGTTGGGGTCAATGTTTCTGCATCTTGGCTGCAGGCCGCTGCTATGGCTTTAAATTGTCGCGTTGGTAAAATTCCTTTTGTGTATTTGGGCTTGCCTATAGGCGGTGATCCACGTCGTTTGTTGTTTTGGGAGCCTGTGTTGACTCGTATCCGTGATCGTTTGTCTGGGTGGCGTAGTAGATTCCTTTCTTTTGGTGGTCGCTTGGTACTCCTCAAGTCTGTCTTGTCCTCTCTGCCTGTCTATGCTCTTTCCTTCTTCAAAGCTCCATCAGGTATTATCTCTTCTATTGAATCTTTATTGTTAAATTTTTTTTGGGGGGGGAGTGAGGGACCTAGGAAATTATCTTGGATTGCTTGGTGTAATATTTGTAAAAGTAAGGAGGATGGCGGTTTGGGGGTGAGGCGGATGAGGGAGTTTAATACTGCTTTGTTAGGTAAGTGGTGTTGGAGGCTTTTGGTGGATAGAGGGGGTTTGTGGTACAGGGTGTTGGTAGCTAGGTATGGTGAGGTGAATGGGAGGTTGGAGGTAGGGGGCCGGAGTGCTTCTTCTTGGTGGCGGGAGGTTGTCAAAATCCGTGACGGGGCTGGAGGGGTGGACGGTGGGTGGTTTGCAGGGTGTGTCGATAGATCTGTTGGGTGTGGTTCTATGTCGTTTTTTTGGACTGACCCGTGGCTTAGTGGGGTTCCGTTATGTGAGAGGTTTGGCCGTCTTTTTGACTTAGCTATTAACAAGTCGATATCGGTGGAAGATATGTGTGACCTAGGGTGGGGGGTAGCAGGGGAGGCTTGGCGGTGGCGTAGGCGGTTGTGGGCGTGGGAGGAGGAGCTGTTAGCAGAGCTTAGGGTTTTATTGCTTGACATTTCTTTGCAGCCTAATGTTCCTGATCAGTGGAGGTGGAAGCTTGACTCTGGTGGGGGGTATTCCGTTCGTGGTGTGTACCAGATGCTCTCTAAACAGGAGTCTATTCCGGTTGACGATGTTTTGGATCTTACTTGGCACAAACAGGTACCCTTGAAGGTGTCTATCTTGGCTTGGCGGTTGGTTCAAAATCGCTTGCCATCTAAAGATAATCTGTTGGCTCGTGGTATAATTTCTTTTGAAGATCAATCTTGCGTGACTGGGTGTGGGGGCAACGAATCAGCTGAGCATTTATTTCTTCATTGTTCGTGTTTTGGCCCTTTATGGAGTCTGGTTCGGGGCTGGATTGGTGTTTCCTCGGTTGATCCGCTCAATGTTAAGGATCATTTTATTCAGTTTGTTTATTTAGCCGGTGGTTTGCGATCTAGTCGTTCTTTTTTGCAGCTCCTGTGGCTTTGTACCGTGTGGGTCATTTGGACGGAAAGAAACAACCGTCTTTTCAACAATCAGGAGAGTACCATCTACCAACTATTAGATAAAGTAAAGGTTCATACTTTTTGGTGGGTGAAAACTTGTAATATTAATGTTCGTAATAATTCTCATTGTTGGTGGTCGAGCCCCTTTGTTTGTATGGGCATCGGCTAACCGCCTCTTGGTTACTGAGGTGAACTGTGTATTTGACTTTTGGTGGAGCTCTGGGTTGGCACACCTTGTGCTAATTTAGAGACTCCTCATCTATTAATCTATATCCCATTTTTGCTTGTTCAAAAAAAAAATATTTTGTAAAATGATCATTAGACACATAAAATTAAGAAGATCGTGAGCTTAAGAAAAGATAAACTTAAAATTTTGTTATATTATGATTTTATTATATTAATGAAATTAATTAAATAAGGATAATCAAGAAATTTTGCTACAGTAAAATTTTATTATATTAATAGTATATAGTAGATGAGTTTTTCTAACATGTGCAATACTGCACATGTTAAAGAAACTAAAAATAACAATTTTATATTGAAAAAGAACAATTATTTATTAAAAAGTTATATATTTAATATAAAATACACAAATTTGGATACAATCTTACTATTTTAAATTTCATAACATGTGCAAGTTTGCACATAATAGAAAAACTCATAGTAGATATATTAACCAATAGAATTTAATACTTTATATACAAAATTCCGTTAAAATATTTACACCGCATTTATCGCAAACATTAAATGTTTATATACACAAATACAATTTTTTATATCTCATTGATTTCAAATTGATATAAAACCAATATATGATAAGTTTAACCAATATATGATAAGTTTTTTTAAAAATTTATAAATATTTTCAAAATTATACAACACTACTCTAATATTTTTATAAACATTTTTTTTTAAATTGCAAGAGAAAAGAAAATTCTCTCTCACTCCTTACACGCCTCCCAACCTTTTCAACATCATCCATAATTTTGTTATGTATTAAATTATTCATTAATTGAAAAGGAAAAAAAAAAACTCTGTCATCCCACATCTCTCTCTTTACGGCAACTCTTCATCTCCATCTCATTTTTTTCTCTTTCTAATTCTTCTCAACCATGAAACCACCACTGCCATTAAATTTCTCTCTTCGTTTGGACATGCCACCACCAACACCACCACTAAGTTCTTCTCTTCATCCTTTCCAAAACCCATAAATTTTTTTCAACCATAGTCAATTTTGAGGCCTAAAAAACATTTCCGGTGACAGTTACTTTTCGAGTTTCACTCTCTGCTTTCACCATTTCAACACCTTAAAACACACACAAAATATGGTTGTTGTTCAATTTTAGTGATTGAAAAATAAAGTCATAATATTGATTAAAACCCATATCAGAAAAAACGTATAGAACATAAGAGTGTGAAAAATGAAACCTTTAATGGAGTTAAGGTGAAAAATGAAACCTTTAATGAAACCTTTAAGTTAAAAGCTTATACTACTACTTTGGTTTCTAACAAAAATTATAATGAACTCTGAAGAATGATATTTAACGTTTTGGAAGAGTGAATTTTTTTTGTTTGGAAGAAGATAAAAATTGTTATTTTAGTTTTCAACAAAACTGTTTTTGATAAATCAGACTAAAAGGAATGAAACACGAAGAAATGGACATTGGGAAATGAAGGGTTAAATGTCAGAATTGGAAGAAGTGTGATAATTATTTGAGATTATAATGTAATTAGACCATTTTGCCTACAAAATTAGTGATAACATTAACTTATATGAGGGTAATTAAGGAAAATGGGTGGTAATTAATTTTCTTATTAGAGTAGTAGATTAATTTTTTAAAAACAAATAAATTAGTTTCATAGTTATCCGTAGAAATTGCTTACACTTGTGATGAACATTCTCCGTAATTAATTTTTTTAAAAACAAATAAATTAAATTTTGCACAATGACCATTATGCACATAAAATTAAGGAGATCATGAGTTTTAATAAGGACGATTATGAAATTTTGTTGTACTTCAATTTTTATATATTGTTAGTAGATGTAACAAACACGATATGAGTATATATACATGTCAAGTTTTTTTTTCCTTTATCATTTAAAAAGTGTAACAAACTAGATGACTATAGTTATACTTACTTTTCATTATCTCAATTATACCCTTAAACAACATTTTCTATAATAAAGATTATTGTTGGTGTCATTAAAAAAAGAATTTAGATTATATTTTTTGTTATATTTTTGGTATCGTTGAAATAGATAATCATGATTATTTTGGTTTGTTATAACTTGAAAGCAATAAACATTTATATTTTTAGTTTTAATTAAAATCTAAATTTCATAGTTCATAATTTTCAAACATTAGCGCAATAAAAAGAGCTGGTGTCCGTCTTTTCGCTAGTATATACTCCCTCTGTTCCTTTTTAAGTATCGTTTGAGTGCGGATTTAGCGTTCCTATTTAACTGTTGTTTTGGTATTTTAAGGGTACGATTTGTCAATTATACCATTTGTCAATTACTCTTATCTTTTTCAATAAAACTAATTAATGTTATATATTTGGAGTACTAAAGTTTATTTTTTTTAAACAAAGTTTGTTTGCTTATTTTAAAACAAAGTTTGTTTCTTATTATCTTTAAATTTAAACAAAGTTTTGTTACCTATAATAATGGTTCCATGAATAGTTAAAATTCTATAAATAAGATGAGTAGTAATTGTTTTGTTAATGATGTTTCAACATCAATATTTAAATCTGGTAAAGGAGTAATCTCAACATTCAAATCTATGTCACATAGTGTGAATCTAGCATTGGTTGAAGCAATAGTTGAAACCTTAATTTTGATTAATGGAGTTGAAGGAAAGTTAATTTTTTCTTAGCCTTTGATTAATGTGAAGTTGAAATAGTTTTTATATTGACTTAAAATAATTAAAGAGACGTGCACACTATTTAGAAAATTGACAATTGTTTGTTATGAGAGAGTGCAAAAAAAAAGGAATTTATTGGAGAAAAGGATAGTAACTAACAATTGTTTGTTACGATAGAAAGATAACATATTAAATTTATTGGAAAGAGAAATTATATGCAAAAAATAGGAATTTATTGGTGGATTAAAATGAGGGTATAATAGGAAGAATAGATGCAAAAATACATTTCGCTAATTTAGTGTTAATATTCCAAAACGACACTTAAAAATGAACGGAGGGAGTAATAAAGAGGATGGGAGATTTTGGGCTAACTTTTCATTTTTCCAATATACCCTTGAACAAATTTTCCTATAATAATGTTATATTTTTGTTAGGATGTTGTATTGTTGGTGTCATCATTAAAAAAGATAAAGAATTTATATTATATTTGTTATATTACCGGTGTCATTGAAAAATATAAACATAGTTTTTTTGGGTTTGTTATAATTTGAGATTAACAAATATCTAATCTTTATATTTTTAATCAAAATTAAAATTTCATAAAAAAACATTGTTCTTAACGTATTCGTCTTTCCGCTATTGAATATATAAAATTAACTAAAATGATATACTACATAAAACATGTAGTTTTTTTTATGAAAGATAAAACATGTAATTTATAATTAAGTTGTGTAATTTATGTAGAAATTTGTAGGCATCGGTTGGCCTGACTTTTTTACAGTCTAAAAGTTACTTTAAAACAAAGTTAAAATTAAGGGCTTTAAGAAAGAAGTTAAAGTTGTTTGGTTACTTTATTTTTTTTTAGTTTTAAAGTTATTTTTAAGTTAAAAGTTGTTTGACAAAATATTGTACAAAGTTTTGAATTTATTATGAATCTTTCTCTAATTATGAAACTTAATGTCTACCAAAAATATAATCTTATCCCTTCTTAATTTTTTGACACGTCATCAAAATTATATCATTTTGTGTCTTTTGCTTCATTCTCCCTCTATTTTTTTCTCTTTTAGAAACAAATTAAAACAAACTCACTCGATAAAACACACTAATTTAATATTTTTTTAAAGAACAAACAAACTTAATCTTCTATTTTCTAATTATTTATTCTCTATCTCTAATTATGAAACTTAATGTTTATCAAAAATACAATCTTACTCCTTCTTAATTTTTTGACATGTCATCAAAATTATATCATTTTGTGTCTTTTGTTCATCCTCCCCCTTTTTTTTCTCTCTTAAAAACAAATTCATTCGATAAAACACACTAACTTAATCTTTTTTTTAAAGAACAAACAAACTTAATCTTAATCCCAATCAAAACAAATTTTTCTATAATTCAACTTCTAAATATCTAAAGAGTTAAAAACAATTTACAATCCATTAGCCGTGTTAAGTAGTTCTAAAGTTCATTTAAACAACTTTTGATCAAAGCTCCTTCCATTCAATTTTATGCATTCTAAAAAAAGTATTTTTTTTAGTAATTACTTAATAGATATTGTGTTTGGCCTACCTTCTCCTTAAAATTGTAGAGAAATAGAAAAAAAGTTGGGTCAAATGGTACCTTATACTACATAAAACATAAGCATTTTTCTTAAAAAAAATTGTTAATGTGTTATTAGTACATGTCCATAATAAACAAATTCTAAAATCAAATAATATTTTAAAAAATAAACAAAATAAACTTATTGAATCAAATTATTTTGTAGTTAAAATTTGGATCAAAATATGTTGCTAAAAGATAAATGGTGATAATCAGTTAAACCCTATTTAAAAATTATGATAAAAAGATACTATTTTGAAATTTGTAATGACCGAAATTCGATGTAGTTTGTTGATACATTTTTGATAGATAGAAAAAAAGCTAATTTTGCAAAGATAAAAAATTATGAAAATTAACATGGAAGTGACCACATTCATAAAAATCAAAATATACTTTTTTTATATTCAAATTAATATTAAATAGTTAAATTTGTTGAAAAAATGTTAAAATAAAATTAGAAATTTTAAAATAAATTGGTAAGATATAATCAAAATTTATATGTGTATTTTTTTAAATGAAATATTTATGCTACATCAAATATTTGAAATCAATTAAAAAATTATATGAAGTATTTAGTGGGTAGTGTCAAAGTAATGTATGTATTTTGAGAGCTTTACTATCAATTGTGATCTCAACCTATGTGTAGTTTGTTGAGATATATATGCTACATAAAATATTTATGGCAAATCAAAATATTATTTAAAAAAAATATTAAGAATAAATGTGAAAGTGGCATGTGACATAAAAACCTTACGTTTTTTTTTTACAAATAAAAACCTTACTATTGATTGATTAATTGGAGATTAAAAATTAAAATATATATTTTTGCTTTGACAATTTTTTTAAACAAAGTAAATAATAAAAATTAACATAAAAAGATAAAAAAAAATTGGATTAACCATTCAGTTTCCATTGTAACGAGACCTTGATAATTATTAGTTCGGTCGTGAGGTAAGTCTGACCAAGAATTGTTCCACCGAAAAATCGAATTTATATTGTACCAAACACATTTTATCAATATGCGAATTTATTTTAAGGAGAAAATGACATTGGTAATCCGGAGTTCCATCGAGAGGTAAGTAGAATCTGATAAAAAATTGTTTCACTTATGAGTCGAACTTAAGTTCTTATGAACAATTTGTCTTTGTTAGAACTCATTAAACATCTGAGTTCAATTATCAGGTTATTAATGTGCGTATTTTGTTTAACGTCCGACTACTTCATCCTTGTTTTTTTTTTGGCAGAAATCATGTATCTTTTACGCACAATTGCAAAAACTAATTCTTTGAGTCTTGTATAGCCCAAATGGACGGTAAACTCTCCATAAGAATTTTAACGTTGCTGCATGTTCAAGGCTAGATTCAAACTCATGATATTGGTTAAGATAGAAGAGACTCGCGTCATTACATCTAAATGATGTTGGGTGTACTTCATCTCTAGTGTTGACGTTGAACTATCAATGTGAATTTGAATTAGAGGTATGTTATTTGAAAATCACTTTTTCGTACAATTTATTGAACAATAAAAAATATATTAAGAAATGCATATATTAGCACAAAAAACGAAGCAGTAGAAAGAAAAAGTAAAAACACAATGAATATATAAGAGAGAATTATCCAAAAAATTGTCACAAAATAGTTTTTTTTTTACATAAAAATGGTTGTCTCTTTGAATTAAGCCCCTTTGTTATGCCTACTTTAAGACTTTTTAAAACATTTCTTTTTAAGAGTTTTTTTTTTACTCAAATGGGACATTAATGTTTCATGACTTCATCCATCCCCCATTGCCTTGAACCCCATAAATAAATTAAAAAAAACAGTATGATTTATTTATTGTTGTCGGTGTCTAAGACACATCGTATATCGTATCACACCGACCTTCTTCAAAATGAAAAAATTAAAAAGTAAAAATTCTTTAACTCTTTGTATAAAAAATAGATTATGTCTGAATCAAAATATTCTGTCACCACTTATATATAAAAGTAGATACTCGTTATCAACTTATGCAGATGCTCACACACTCTTAAGTCTGAAGCTACTTTCGAATCATCACTTTCGATATGCAAAGAAACAGAGAAGAAAACATGTCTTCTTCCAACTCCAACAAGGCAGTGAAACGAAGAAGTGTTGTGTTAAACGACAAGCAAGTTGAGGTTGGTGGAAATAGGGGAACAGAGGAAGAAGAAGAGGAAGAGTCGGTGTTCAACGTTACGAGTCAGTTGTTCTTAAAACCAATTGAGAACTGTAAGAATCTTGACAAAGAAGTTGTTCTAAGACGAATTCGACACCGAAAGAGGATGAACAAAGTACGAGCTGCTGTTGGAGCCATATTCTTAGGTTCCAGTGCCAACAATACTGAAAATGGCGACGCATCTGTTCAGCAAAAGAGATGGGTGGATGATGCATTTGCTGCCTTGTAAATTACTGCTGTATGATTTTAATTTTAATTAATTCTCCGTTTATTTGTTTTTATCAAAGTAACTTTTTCTTAATAATATTTTATGTATGTCATGCTAGTTCTTGCCCTATTTTGTTTGGGCATAGTGTATATATGTATTTTACTGGGAAATTGGAATAGCCATCTTTACCATGGTTTCTGGTAGTTCATTCCTAGTTAGTATATGAGAGTTTTGGACATGTTATCCTGTTGTTATTAATTATTTTGGTCATGTAAAGATTGAATTTCATCATATTGAATTTGTTTTAGTTGAAGTTTTCTTATAAAAAAGATAAATGGTTACATGTAAATGATTAACTGAAACATTACATACTTATAGCTAGATATGTAAAACTAATTAAATTGCGTTGATGAAAGTGTAACTATCTGGTAGCTCCACATCACAAATTATTGAATCTGAGAAGCTTGATAGCTGTTAAGAAAGGGGTTGGTATTGTGTGACTAAAAACTAACCATCTTCATCATGGTGTCAAAACTTAGCATAAGATGCAAGAACAAATTAAAACTAAACTTAGCGTAAGATGCAAGAACAAAACTAATAGGTAAAATAATACAAAGGATCCGTTCGAGGAAAACAGTCTCTAAACTTAAACAATGTTGTGTCAACTTGCTTAGAGTGTATTAAGTGGCAAGTAGCAGGCTAATGCGAACCTTTCTTACCAACGAGTGACACTCCAGCTTGGACCCATTCAAACAAAATACTTCACAGCCTTTCTTTAACCTTTAAATACTAATATACTATTATGTATAAAGTTTGAACACAATCAACAACTCAAGCAGGCTTGCCCGAGTGGTCTAAGGGGGTAGACTTAAGACCTACTGCACTGAGTGCGCGTGGGTTCGAACCCCACAGCCTGCATAATTTTTATTTTTATTTTAAAATTAATTTTTAAGTAAATAACCCAAATTAAACTAAGAAATCAATAATCCCCATCATATTATGTTAGAGAGAATCTACAAAACCTTACGAGATATATAAGCAAATTAATCTAAACTTGTGAATCTACAATAAATTCATTGGTACACCCTTGATATTTAATTTTAAAATCTATAAGGTATGTTTGGGAATGCAAATCACATTTCTCTATACCATAAGATGATTGTAAAAATAGTCCTTCAGAAAAATAATTGTAAAAATGGTAAAATGAAAATCTAGGATTGAGATTTAGTGCATTCTTGTGTATGTTATATTTTATCCGTTTCTTTTTATAGGAGTAGTTTACAAAAAAAAAATTTGCCTCTAAATATAAAATCATATACAAATTCCTAGATGCATTGATTACTCTTTTTTCTAAATATACCCTTATAAATACTACTAATTTGTCTTGGTATATGAAAAACTAATATTAAATATATATTTAATTGAGGATAATTTATTAATAATCACACACATTTGAGACAACCTTATTACTGCAACAACTTTTGTTAATACTCGTGATTTTTGTAACATAAAAGAAAATATGAAAGAGAACAACTTAGGAGATATAGATAGATACATATATAAGATGTATTTTCCATATTTTCCTAAAAAAAAAAGAAGATGTATTTTCCACCTTAATAAGAGTGGATCCTGATCCAAAATTCTAGGTGTGTTGCTCATGTCAATGTCAAGTGAGTGAATTGTAAATAGTTAGTTACATCATAAAAGAATATATAAATTAACGATGGTTAACTAACACTAACTAACTTCTAACTAACCAACGGATGAGTAATGAGATGATGCTCAAATAATATATTGATTTGACATTGTATTACATAACCGATTGCTATTTGGTGCACCTATTGTGCTAGAATAGTTTTTAAATCTAAGCTTCTTTGGCTTGTTAAAAAAACAAAATTTAAGGATAAAAATATTTAAATGATTAAGGAATTCTCTCTTTTTTTTTCTTCCAAAAAGTAGGAATTCATTTTCTAAACCTGCACAAGTCGGACACTAAAATATCAATAAAAATAATATTATCTCTATTTTTTTACATTTTTCTTAATGTGTATAAACTTTTAATCAATAAAAAAATAATGTATTACAACTTACAAGTGTGTTTTAAAGAATGTGTTTTAGTATTTTTTTTTGGAGATTCTTTAATTCCTTGGAGTTTGGTTGAGTACCAATACTTACCGGTCAAAATTAATTTAAAATTTAAATATATTTTAAAATAATTAAATATAAAAAAATGACACAACACTATATAATTAGATGATGAATATGTATCTAATCAAAGTTCAAGATTTCAGATTGATCATCTTATCCTTTGACAAATGTTAATTTCTCCCCTAAGGATGCATGTTAAAAAATCTACAAGTATAAATTTTCTTAAAAGTTGTGCATTTATTATTTTTTTGAAAGTGTTTCCGATTGGGTCGAGGCTCATTCTTGGAGTTAAAGGCCCGATCTCGGATTTAAAAGTCCAATGAGACGCTTAAGTTCGACCACAAACCACCGACACCAGCGAAAATCTGCGAAATAAAGAACATGGTACTCATAGTCAATCTGGGCCCTCCAAAAGATCAAATAGTCTCTCAGCCCTTGCGCCGCAAAATCCACAACGGTCAAACTGATGGAGCCTACATGGCACACTCAACAATCTATAAATAAAGCAACTCACTCCAAAAATATGCATACACTCCTATTTTGAGAAAAATACCTAAAAGCTGTTTGAAACCTCACAACTTGAGCATAAGAGTGCCTTTGCATGTACACCATTCTACTCTGGTGAAGGATAGCCATACTCTACCGCGTCACAACTACTTCAGTTGTCACTTCTAATCGTTTGCAAATTATGGACACATCATTACCACCTCCTATACACAATCGATGATAATTCATGTACCAATTCCTCCATCTTCATCGCTGTCACCGGAGGAGCTTTTACCTCCACCTACTTCCACAACGAACATATTGAGATACCTTCGCTCTATTAACGAGGAATATCTTCTCGAATTTGTGTGGCCAACACAGTCATCCAACAACGGGTCGAAGATGATAAGAGAGCAGAATCAACGACTCACTAGATTTGGGAAATAATTAAGTCTAGATTCTCATTCTCATCACACCTTGGTTGGAAGAGACCACAAAATTCGTTCATGATGGTTCAAAACACCATAAGCGGTGCAATCCTTCCTGGCACAACGATCGCCACAAGAAACATAATCCTAGAGACAGGTAGAACTCCAGAGTCAAAAAGCCTCGAAACTAAGCTAAAGCGCAGAGGGCAAGTAAAAATCCAACTAAGGAATAGGAATGAAGAGGAACAGAGGAAGAAGAATGGATAAATTCATGGTGAAGAATGAAGGTGTTTGTTTCAACGTCTTTCCGTACATGTTCTAAAGAATGAAAGATGAATGGAAGAAGAGAAGTAGAAGAATGAAAGTGATTTTGGGTTCGGTTTCTTTCCCTTTTTCCGTGTATCTTACTCTAATCTCCCGTCCATCTCTAAAGTTCTGAAATGTAAAATATATGGCGGGTATATAATGGAAGTACCGAATGATTACTTGAAAAATAAAAGATATAACCTATTAAGTATTAATCAATGCAAAGGATGGAAAATAAATATTATAATATCAGTTGTTTGACAGAAATTTGGATAAAAATACAATAAAAACTTACTTAGAGTGCGTTGATGGAAATGACTTACTAACAGCTGAATTGGCATCCCTTATTACTCTTCTTGATGCCGCCCGGCAGCTTTAAATTTGACCCATGATATACTATTAGTTGTACAATTTGAAGGCAAATAACAACTCAAGCAGGCTTGCCCGAGTGGTCTAAGGGGGTAGACTTAAGACCTACTGCACTGAGTGCGCGTGGGTTCAAACCCCACAGCCTGCAATAATTTTTTTTAATTTGTTTTCTAATTTTAAAACTAAGTTCAAGTTTTTTTTTGGCTTAAATGTACTTTTGATCTCTCTATTTTAATTTGATCGAAATTAATTTTAGTGATTTGTCCCTGTCATTAATGATGTGGCAGTGACGTGGTAGTGTGTTGGCTAATTCAGTTTTCATAGCGTTTCCGTGTCATTTATTAATTGAATTATACAAATCACAAAATTAAGCCTAAAATTGAAAATTGAAAACCATGAATTCAATAATATGACAGTATTATCAGCAAGAATCTGCAAAGTTGATACAACAAATACAGATGCTGCAAAATTCTAACAGGTAAATTGCATAGATGCTTGTTTATAAACAATGTGATAAAAATGTAACAACATAAATTTCATTGAACATATGATTGATCATTAGAACTTTTTCTTTCAACAACATAGTCATTAGAACTAGACAACAAATACAGATGGTGTGAAAACGAGGAAGAGAGGTTTTGAACGAATTTCGAATTTTGAATTTGAAGTTTGAACGAATTCGAATTCGAATTGTTGAACGAGGAAGAGATGTTCTGAATCGAAAATGAGAAGGGAAAAGAAGGAGATTGAAGAAATTAGGGATTTTAGATCGAGGGTTCATGTACCATCAAGAAGGAGGAAAATCTGATTCATTTCAATCTTTATTCTTTTAATTTTTTTTTAAGTTAATTAGATTTTTATTATATAATTCAATTAATATATGACATGGAAATGCTACTAACGACTTCGAAACTAAATTAGCCAACACACACTGCCATGTCACTGATGTGTCATTAATGACACTGACAAATCACTAAAATTGGCGGGGATTAAAAAAACTCAAAAAAAGTAATGTAGGGGGACTAAAATAGTGGTTTTGAAAATAGGGGGATCAAAATTCCGATCAAGTTAAAATAGGGGGATCAAAAGTGTATTTAAAAAAAATTTAAAGAAAAAGTACGCGTGGGTTCAAACCCCACGGCCTGCAAATATTTTTTTTAATTTGTTTTTTAATTTTAAAACTAAGTTCAAGTTTTTTTTTTTTTTAAGAAAAACTGAGTTCAAGTTATTATGACTTTATATGTAACTAACCCAAATTAAACAAGAAAATCAATACTCGTAATATTTAAACAAGTAAATCTAAACTTGTGAATCTAATCTAATTTCTCATCTACGGTTAAATCCATCGTTAATTTCATTGATATTTACCTTTAATGTTTAATTTTAAAATCAATGAAGGATGTTTAGCACATTTCCCTGCCATGATACTAAAAGATGATTGTAAAAATGGTAAAATGAACAGCTAGGATTGAGATTAATCAATGATTTTGGCGGTGAAAAAGTTACCGCGACTACTTTAGTACATTTCGTGTATTTAATGAGATAGAAATATTTAGAAATTAGGGTTAAATTGTGTTTTCTCCTATGTTTTTTGGACAAGTTTTGATTTACCCTTTATAAAAAAAAAGTTTGAGATTCCCCCTATCATTTGAAAATTCTTCGATTTTGGACCCTAATGACATTTGATTGTGCAAAATGGATGATGTATCATGTTGATTGGATTATTTTATTTTATTTATTATTACGTGTCTTTTATATTATTAAATAAATTAAAAATTATAAAAAAATAAAACAAAAATCAATACGATATAAAATATCTTGATTTTTTCACTGAATTCTCTCTCTCTCTCTCTCTCTCTCTCTCTCTCTCTCTCTCTCTCTCTCTCTCTCTCTCTCTCTCTCTCTCTCTCTCTCTCTCTCTCTCTCTCTCTCTCTCTCTCTCTCTCTCTCTCTCTCTCTCTCTCTCATTTTCTTTGTCTTTCTCTTCCTTCTCTGATTCATTATTTTCCTCTTTCTCTTCTATAACACATTCAACAAATAAATGTTTTCCCAAACCCATAAATTCATCAATGTCCATAAGTTTGTACGAACCACCGAAATTCTAATTAAAGTTTAACTATATCTCAGTGGGATGAAAGGAACAATCTTTTTGATGAAAAATTTGAAAAAAAAAATACTCAAACGCTCAATTTCTCATCTTTTTTCCTATAAACCCTAATTTTGTGATTGGGATGAAAAAATATGAAAAAGGTCACATGATGAGTTAGGGTTAAATAATGTTTTCACCCTTGTCGTTTGGGCGAGTTTTGATTTACCGCTGTAAAAACAAAAGTTTGAGATTCCTCTCTCATTTGAAGATTCTTTGAGTTCAAACCTTAATGACATCTGACTATGCAAAATGGATTATGTAGCATGCTAATTGGATTATTTTATTTTATTTATTTATTATATGTGTCTTTTATATTATTAAATAAATTAAAAATTATACAAAAAACAAAAAACAAAATCAATACAATATAAAATATCTGGATTTCTCTCTCTCTCTCTCTCTCTCTCTCTCTCTCTCTCTCTCTCTCTCTCTCTCTCTCTCTCTCTCTCTCTCTCTCTCTCTCTCTCTCTCTCTCTCTCTCTCTCTCTCTCTTCTCTTCTCTTCCTTCCTATTCTCTTCCTTCTTTGATTCATTATTTTCCTCGTTTTCTTCTCTAACACATTCAACAAATAAATATTTTCCCAAACCCATAAATTCATAGTCTGTACTAATCACCGAATTTCTAATTAAAGCTTAACTATATCCGAGTGTGATGAAAGGAACATTTTTTTTGCTGAAAAATTTGAAAAAAATAGACTCAAACGCTCAATTTCTCATATTTTTTTCCTATATACCCTAATTTTGTGATTGAGATGAAAAAATAGAAAAAATGTCACATAATGAATTGGTGTAAGGTGAAGTAGCAGAGTTGTTTGTTGTTGTTGTTGGAATTCAAGATTAAAAAAAGAATGGAAATGGTTTGTTATTGGTATTGGCTATGAATTTGTTGATGAAGGTGAAGAATCGATGATGAAGATTTGTTTTGATTTTGTTTTAAGTGTTTTAATTCAATTTTAATATATTTTTGTTTTTTTTAAATAATTGTTAATTAATAAAAAAGGCAGGTGGAGAAAATAAATGGAAAATAAATCAAAAAGCCAAGTGTGACACATCATTAGCTAATACACAGTCAGCACATCACGTAAGCATAATTACACAATTAGATGTCATTAGAGTTCAAAATTAAAGAATATTCAAATAACAGCAAGGTCTCAAACTTTTGTTTTTATAGGGGGGTAAATCAAAACTTGCTCAAATGGCAAGGGGAACATTATTTAACCCAAGAAATTATATATATGATATACACACTCTGATCAATATTATAAGCAAAAACATACATTTTAGGTTCATTAAATAAATGATGTATATGGTCTATAATATCATCCACATACATCATTTATTAAATGAATCTAAAAAGTAAATTTTTGCTTATAATAGTGACCGAATGGTGTAAAAGAGAACCCAATAAAATTAATTATTTCCGAAAATGCTAGCGTCAAACACTTATACAAACACAGACGAACACATGCAAGAATATCAAGACATGTTGTCTAACTTTTCAATTTGTAGACAAAGCAACAACCCAAGAGGTGCGATTGACAATCGCAATCATAATAGACAAATTTCAACCACCTCAAGAACGAGGCTATGGAAAACAAATCATCCATTATCTCAGTAAAATTCTCTATCCGACGACATTCCACTCAGACAAACTAAAGACAACTTTCAAGTTCCCAAACAAGCTACCTCTATGAATATGATTGTCGATCAGTTCTCAAGCTCGACTTAAACGTTCAAGTGTCTTTGAAGGTACACTGTCTTATTCAATGAAGAACAACTGGACTCCGTCGTATCGGCTCCTACTATTGCCGACACTTTTGATCACTTGCATATCATAAAGGAGGCATTCAATTTTTTTTAACAATAAATATTACTTTTATGGGTCTTGCTAACAGGTGTCCGGTTAAAGATTCTAAAATAGAAAGAATTGATAACTTTCATGTAAAAAAAGTTGTTTTTTGATTTTTAATACTCTCCGTTTCAAAATACATGTCCATTTTGGAGAAATTTTTTGTTTCAAAATACATGTCCATTTGATAGTTTAAGGATGCATTTTGTCTATTTTACCCTTGCCTACCAATTAATTGGATTCTAGATTTTCTCCACAATAATTATTTTCTACTAATAAATGTTGACCCAATTTTAAGTGGATTTACTCATGCACTCTCCCAAGAAATGACTATTGGACTCTCTAATCCATTGTGTGAACCAACCAAGGGTGTTTAAATGATGGACCAAGGGTGTTTAAATGATGGACTAATTTGTTTAATTAATTTTGGTATTGGTATTGGGAGTAATTATGAGATGGAGTAAATAAATGTAAAATGGAGGAAATCAAAGACAAGTGTATCATAGGAACTTTTGTGTCAAAGTAGTTTGTCCTTGGTTACTGCAATTTCTCTAAAATGGACATGTATTTTGAAACGGAGGAAGCATGTTAAATACACAAATCCCAATAAAACATTTCTAATTTAAATTTCTTATCAAATGCAGACACTTATTAGCATTTTCCTACGTTTATTCTTACAAAGTTCTATTTTAAATTTCGTAATACTGTGGTTATAGCATAAATTATCACCACCCTTATTCTTTTAGTAACAGAGACAATGCTCAGAGGTAGTATTTACCAACATTTAATTTATTACTCTTAATTCACTTTTGTTAAGGGATCTTAACTCACTTATTTCTCCATGCAAGAAATAAGCGGAAATAATTTTGATAAAATAAATAAAAAGAAACAACTTAAAACGTAACGAAATGAGTATTTTTTTTTTTTGACAAAACAAACTAAAGAAGTATTATGAGTAATGATATTTGTATAATATTTGTTGACAATTTTCGTGACAATTTTTTTTTCTTTTTTTTGTTGGTCAAAGAGATAAAAGAGAGAAAAAGAAAGAGAAGATAAAAATATTGTGACCATGAGAGAGAGGTTGTAAAAAAAATTGTCACAAAATAGTTGTAAAAATATCATTTATGTTAGTATTATAGATTTCTCAAGTATTATAGAGCGCTATCTCTTCTCAATTTTATAGTAGAGTTGTTTGCACCCCTCAAGAACGGCCCTCTTTGGACTTGGCAACTAGGAAACCAAGGAATGCTGCAATGTAATGTGATGCAGCCAACATATAAAGGCAGCGGATCCCGACAGTGTTTGTGCTATATCATTCAACAAGGTAGCCATGAAGGCAAGACCGTTTTTTACCTTTAATAGTATTATTGTATTTGTATTTATATTTCGAAAAGAACTAACAACTTAAGCAGGCTTGCCCGAGTGGTCTAAGGGGGTAGACTTAAGACCTACTGCACTGAGTGCGCGTGGGTTCAAACCCCACAGCCTGCAATAATTTTTATCTTTTTTAAAATTTTAAATTAAGTTATGAAGGCTGCCTGATTCTATATGTAACAAAACCAAATTAAACGAACGTACCAAAACCAAATTAAACGAAATTAATCAATATGCACTCCCTCCGGTCCTTATTACAACAAAAAAAACATCAAAACCAATACAATCAATCATTAATTAATATAGTAATTTACAACTATACTCTCATAAAAAATTGTGAAGCATTAAATACATTCATAAATATTAAAAAGACAAACATTAAATTAGGGGTAGAAAAGTATTTTAAACAATAAGTTCTCCTTAAAAGTTGTGACATTTTCTTATAGATAAGACCAAAAAGTTTTTTGAAAATTTTCTTATATATAGGACCGGAGGGAGTATCATGTTAGAGACAAAGCCTACATGATATTTTTTTTTTCGTTTTAAATCTTAAATTAAGTTTTTTTTTCTTTGGTATCTAAAATTAAGTTATGAAGTATACATTTATATGGAACTAACCCAAATTAAACGGAAAAAAAATAATCAATATTGCATCGAATTATGTTAGAGACAATCTGCAAAACCTTAGGGCATATTTAAACAATCAATACTAAGCTTATGAACTTATAAGATCTCATCTACTACGATATTCATTGATTCTTTTTTTTTGTTGACAGAATGGATATTCATTGATAGTACATTGTCTTCATCACTTTGAGATGAACAAATTTTTACTTTGCTGCCGAAAAATGGAAGGCGGTGTAGTACCCCAATTTTGTCCTAAACCTTTTAAAACAAAAAAAAAAAATCAAAGAGAGGGAAAAAGTCAAAGTCAACAAAAGTCAACAAAAAGTCAACATTTCAAAAATGATGACTTCGCAGTGCGAAGTCTGCGATTTTTCTGCAGATTTTTGGTTTCTTTGATTTAATTCCAATTTTTGTTACACATCATTTGCATTATTATTTTAATCAGCATTCATGGCTAATTGGGCTCAGCAAAGCCAGAGTTGAGAGACTTGCCATTAATGCCAAGGAAAGAAGCTTTTTCTTCCAACCTAGCATGTGACAAGCAAGTGGGCTTGCCCTTGGGCAGCTCTTGTCCCTCCCAAGTGACATGTTAACCACCCCAAGGTTGCCAGCCACCTGCTTGAGGACTTTCTTCATGCTTGCTCCCCCAAAACCAGCTGGTTTTCACTTGCAAAAGCCATGATTGCTTGCCCTGTTTTTCAGCAGCTTTTCATCCCTCTCACACCAGCCACATGTTGCCTTTTGCATCCCCCAACCTCTGCACATCACAGTGCACGTTTTTATTGTTCAACCATTGAGATTGCAAGGATCAATCCCCAAGCATAACCAATTGCAATCCAGCCATGTTCATCATCATTTCTATCCAAAGACCATTGAATTTGTGGCTGAAATCAGTCAAGGATTTAACCCTTGGCACAAGGCAGGGTTGCCTCTATCCATTAGCATTAAATGCAAAGCCATTTAGCCTGAATTTAGCCCACAAATCAGCTAGGTCCTATGGATTTTCCATCATTGCATTGGATTGCATTTTGGCCTATAAATAAAGATGCAAGGCAAGAGAATAAAAGCATATGATTCACACAAAGAAACACTACTCATAAACACTTGAAATACTTACAAACAACCAGAGAAAAACCAACAAAACACTAGCAAAAACCAATCCAAACACAAAGCATTACAAAGTTCATTGCTCATCACCAATATTCAAAACCTTTGCAAGAACCTTCAACCAATCCAAGTTCATTGCAGCAGGAGCTTTGCTAAAGATCTCTGTAAGTTTCTAAGTCATTATCTTGCATCTATAATTGTGCTTGCATATCAATTTTGGTCCAAAACCTTTTTGTTCTAAAAACCCCTTTTGAATTTCAAAAGAAATCCCAAGGTTTTCAAAACATCAAAACTGGTTTGTCCAGCTCTTTTCATTGCCAAAACTCAAATCTTTTCACTCTCCTAAAAGGTCCTGAGTGTGTTCAGAAGTTGTTTCTGAACAACAGTTCAGAAACAGCTTCTGAACTCAAAAATTCGCATTGTTCGCAGTGCGAAGTCATGGTCGCAGAGCGACCATGACAGAACTCAGAATCTGAGTTTAGGCTCCCAAATGGCCAATTTTTGAGGTTCTAGCCCAATAGCTCAGAACCTAGGAGTTTTAAAACTCATGTTATTCAAACCAGTTCAAGGATTTTGCATAATATTGGAAAATTCGCAAGTTCGGGTAACACTTTTGTGGATAACTTGCAAAACAAGTTATGTTCACAAACTTTCAAAACAACTTGAACAAATCAGCTATGTTCATCACTTTCAAATCCAAACTTGAACAATAAATATTGTTCATGATTTTCAAAACCCAAACGTGAACATAAGCCGAATTTGTCGCTTTTCAAAACTGTTCGCAAAATGAGCCGAACTTGTGCGTTTTCTAACAAAATTGCTAAAACCTCTTCATCTTGGATTTCAAACCAAATGTTTTGATAAACTTTGGGATTTCTAAGAAATTCAACCAAAAACTTGAATGAAAAAGGGATGGTGTGACGTATGTCTCTCCATTGCCCCGATTGCACGAATGCGTGACGTATGTCTCGTCGTTCGGACAATCGTCATTCCATTTTTCAACGTATCCGACCATACCAAACCAATTCTTGGCCCCTTGCGGTCAATCCGAACCTTTTGGTCCCCCGTGGCCACTAGATTCAATCCCTCGACTCGTTTGAGTCACTTCGGTCGATGTTCGACTCGTTCGAGTCCATTGTACCCGTTCTTGATCCCGTTGGATCAATCGAACCTTTCCCCGACTCGTTTGAGTCCCTTCAGTCAATGATCGACTTGTTTGAGTCCATTGCACCCATTTTTGGTCCCATAGCGACCAATTCGAACCCTTTTACCCAACGGACATGCCTTTTAACATTCTAGCGCGATTTTAAACAAACGCTTAATAAGTCTCCCATGCGCGAGCATACAAGCTACGTTTAATCGCAAGAATTCGGTTAAAACATCGTCCATTTAAAATTAACCAACATATGTACGTTTTTCTACCAAAGAACTACGTACGCTTTGAATTCTCCGACTACCGGGAGATACGTAGGAACAAGATCGACATCTTGTCAAGCGCAATAATAAAAAACTTTCTTTTTCCCTTGCATCATATTTTTCTTTTTCCCTTTTTACATAGATAAGCATGCGCGCAAAACATTTTAAGCTTTAGCCAAATAGAAGGTTCCCGTTGAGTACAACGGACGTGAGGGGTGCTAATACCTTCCCCTTACGTAATCGACTCCCGAACCCGACAATGGTTGCGATGACCAGTCCTTTTCCTCATCGTCAAGGGTTTTATTATCGTTTCCCTTCAAATAAAAAACTTAAGGGTTTATCAACATTCCCTTTACACAAAAACTTTGGTGGCGACTTCACAAGGCCTTCCGAGCGTTCGCACACGTCCTCGGAGGATTGCGCGTTTTTAACGAGAGCGCACAGCTGGCGACTTCACTGGGGACAAATTTCCCACTAGCGAGTCAAGCCTATCCTATTTGGCTTTTAAGCTAAATGTTTTTATCTTCTTTGCGCGCATGCTTTTATTTTATTTATCTATGTCATTCCCATGCTTTATGTTTATAAATGCTTTATATTGCTTTATATTCATATCATATATATCAAATGCGGGGATGTTACTTAAGCGATGTTACTCCACATTGTTCGGGTTAATGCCGGACGTGTGAGGCTCTCTACCCGAGCTCGAGAGAAAACTAAGTTAGAATGGTGGTTGTGAGCGGAAGCCCGCGTTGATGTATGTCCGTGAGGTAGGATGTCCAACCCCGCTTAGAGGAGATTTTCACGTGGAATGAATTGAAGTCATGTGACGTATGTCCATCGACAACCTTAATTCCATGTGGGATCCATGACTCTAGGGACCTTTTTAGGAAATCTCATCTCTAGAGCCTACACGTGAGGATGGGGGGAAGTTTCGAACCTGCATATACCATACCTTTGCATATCATAGCATTTGCATTCATGAAAATTTTTTGCATAAAAAAAAAGGGGCATATTTTTTGCATACTCATTGTATTCATACATTTACATGCATTTTCATGCATTTCAAAGAGAAACCCTCACATCATTCCCCAAACCAAAACACCAAAAAAGAAGTACCCGACCCGGTGTACAGTAGCGCTTCAGATGAGATCCGAGCAACCGGAAGGCCATCGAAATTCTGGAAATCATTTCTTTGTCCAAGTAATTTATCTTGTTTTTCAAAGAAAAAAAAATCATTTTGCTCTTCCTAAGGCAAACGATTAATTTTATGGGACCCCCATATTGCAAATCATTTCCGTCATTAATAAATTTGCAGTTTATGTTCAAAGAGTTCGTTTTTCTTTCGTTCTCAAATAAATTTTCGTAAACCCTACAAAAAAAATCATCATAAGTACACCACCAAAAAATAACACTGCTACAATCCCTTTTGACTTCAATCTTCAAATTAACCAAACGGAAGATGATAATAAGGACGATTTTGAACCTCCTGAAGGATTGTCCAGACTTGGGGATCAAGAGGATAGGGTAATACAACCTCACCAAGAGAACCCTAAAAAAAATAGCACCATAGTTCTCCCTCTGCCGGGGCACACTCTATAAGAGAAATCATAGTCTCACTCAGACGTGTGGATAAACATGAAGCAGTCATGCTCACCAAAGAAATCCATGAGGAGTCCTTCCAAACCCATGCCAAGACATATCACAAGTGTCAAATTAACGCCGACAAGGGGCACATGCCACCAACACCTCTGAATGTCATGACAGCACCCTGACCATTCTCTATGTGGGGCATAGACATGTTTGGAATGATTGAGCCAAAGGCTTCAAAAGGGCACCAGTTCATACTAGTTGCCATCAACTGTTTCACCGAATGGGTCGAAGCAGCTTCCTATGCAAACATGACCAAACAAGTGGTCGCCCAATTCATCAAAAAAGAAACCATTTGCCGTTACGGCACTCCCCACAATTCCCAAACAAAAGCCCGACCTTGCTCGGAAGCCAATAACAAAAGCCCGACCTTGCTCGGAAGCCAATCACAAAAAGCCCGACCTTGCTCGGAAGCCAAACAAAAGCCCGACCTCGCTCGGCATCCAAAAAAAAAAAAGCTCGACCTTGCTCGGCATCCACACACCCAAAGTCCAATTTTCATTGGCATTCACAAACACAAACAAGGTTCGACCAACTGAACCTCATAAAAGAGAAACACCTCACAACATTGTGGCATGGACAGCTCGACAAGAAAGTTCATTCTCGAGAATTTAGAGAAGGATACTTAATGCTTGGAAAAAAGGTATTACCCATCCACAAGGATCCCCCTATCAATAAACTGCGGCGCAGTAAAAAAATGTATATGCCAAAAAGAAGAAAGAGCTCGCTAAATCGAAAACCTGAAAAGGCGGTTTAGGCAATAGAGAGCGTCCTGGTAGATCGAAAACCTGAAAAGGCGGTCTAGGCAAAAATTAAGGACATCAAAAAAGGAAATATACCCCAGTGGACTGAAAACTCGAAAGAGCGGTCCAGGTAAAAATTAAGGGTTTCAAAAAAAAGGGAAGGTAAAAGACTGCGGCACGTGAGGTCCGGACAGAATTCAAGAGGGAAAGAGTCAACCTCATTATCATCTTTCAAAAGCGAGTTATTTCGAAGTCATAGGGAAAGTAGCGCGTGAAGCCCAAGCAAATCTTCATTTGCCTTTTTGTTTCTTCCTTTTTCTCTATCTCAGTAATCACCTCTTATAGGGATTACATTTTCACGATTAGTTACCCATACAAGGGACTAAGTTTCGTTGAATCAAAATCATCTTTAAATCTTTTCATTGTTATGCGTCCTTACTTGCTGATAAAATGTGTTTTTATTCATGATAGATAATGCATTGAAATATGGGAAATAAAAAAAAACTTGCAAAAAAATGTGTGTTTTTTTTACTTGGACGGTAAATGTCGAAAGAATTTCGTTGGTCCCCGGTATTGCATCAGAGGACTCAAAACTTGAAGCTCTGCATCAGTCATTTTAAGACTCATGCTCTTCAACAGAAACAAGTGCGTAACTCACGGTACGTGAAACACAAAGATTCCGGGTGTCGGAGGAACAAAATTCCCCAAATAAAGCTCACCCTCATACATCTTTTTCATCCACTAAGATCGGATATCGATCATGCTTCCAAAATGATCCTTATATCCCCAGTGAGATCACCTAAAACCAAAGCCCAATCTTCATTGGCAACCCAAAGCCCAATATTCATTGGCAAAAAGCCCAATTTTCATTTGGCATTCCCCAGTAGAGTCACAACCCTAAAGCCCAATCATCATTGGCTTTCACAAACACCATCACAACAAAGCCCGACTTTGCTCGGCATCCAATCATAACCCCCAGCGTCCAACATGACGTATGTCATCCCACATATCATTCATGCATATGCATCATATCAAAATCATTCATGCATGCATTATCCAAATCATTCATATACATGCATCTCATATTCATATCATGCTCCCTAGTAAGCATTCCCCTGTGAATATCACATATTCACCAGCATCCATCAATAGTTAAGCAAGTGTTCCCCAGTGAACCTCCTTCACAAACTGTCCCCAATTCCCCAACTGAGTTTCCCCAGCAGAAATTCTTGATTGAGTCTCCCTCATATCATATCATATTGCATATCATACTGCATGAGGTAACATGAAGCATATCATGCATCAATCATGTTTTCCCTTTTCAACAATCTAAGTACTAGCCCCGCCTAGAGACGATTACAAAACACCGGGCACCTATTCAGGGTAAGACCATTCCAGCTCGCCAGGGGCACCTATTCAGGGTAAGACCATTCCAGCTCAAAACGACGGGCACCTATTCAGGGTAAGACCATTCCAGCTCAAAACGACGGGCACCTATTCAGGGTAAGACCATTCCAGCTCGCCAGGGGCACCTATTCAGGGTAAGACCATTCCAGCTCAAAACGGCGGGCACCTATTCAGGGTAAGACCATTCCAGCTCAAAACGGCGGGCACCTATTCAGGGTAAGACCATTTCAATTTAGGTATCCACCTCTAGTGCAAGCGGCTAGATAAGATCACCTTCACTCAGTGAATCGACCTTCAGTGTAAGCGGCTGAATAAGATCACCTTCCCTAGGTATCCACCTCTAGTGCAAGCGGCTAGATAAGATCACCTTCCCAGTGGATCGACCTTCAGTGTAAGCGGCTGAATAAGATCACCTTCCCTAGGTATCCACCTCTAGTGCAAGCGGCTAGATAAGATCACCTTCCCAGTGGATCGACCTTCAGTGTAAGCGGCTGAATAAGATCACCTTCCCTCAGGTATCCACCTCTAGTGTTAGCGGCTAGATAAGATTACCTATCCTCAGTGGATCGACCTTCAGTGTAAGCGGCTGAATAAGATCACCTTTACCCTCAGGTATCTACCTCTAGTGTTAGCGGCTAGATAAGATTACCTATCCCCAGTGAATCTACCTCTAGTGATAGCGGCTAGATAAGATTACCTATCCCCAGTGGATCGACCTTCAGTGTAAGCGGCTGAATAAAACCACTCCATCCTTAGGGATCTACCTCCAGTGTCAACGGCTGGATATGATCAACCTTTTACCTTTGTCCATTTTTACATATGCGTAGCAATATTTTCATTTCACTGCGATCTTTTCGTACCGCGAAGGACAAAATTCGGGTCCTTCTCTTACTCAATTGATCTTCGCAAAGAGTTCATGAGATGCCCTCGGCACTCACGCACTCTATGCAAAGACACAATTAAGTAGGGGCAGCTGTAGTACCCCAATTTTGTCCTAAGCCTTTTAAAACAAAAATAAAAAAAAATCAAAGAGATGGAAAAAGTCAAAGTCAACAAAAGTCAACATTTCAAAAATGATGACTTCGCAGTGCGAAGTTCACTTCGCAGTGCGAAGTCTGCGATTTTTCTGCAGATTTTTGGTTTCTTTGATTTAATTCCAGTTTTTGTTACACATCATTTGCATTATTATTTTAATCAGCATTCATGGCTAATTGGGCTCAGCAAAGCCAGAGTTGAGAGACTTGCCATTAATGCCAAGGAAAAAAGCTTTTTCTTCCAACCTAGCATGTGAGAAGCAAGTGGGCTTGCCCTTGGGCAGCTCTTGTCCCTCCCAAGTGACCTGTTAACCACCCCAAGGTTGCCAGCCACCTGCTTGAGGACTTTCTTCCTGCTTGCTCCCCCAAAACCAGTCAAACCCAGCTGGTTTTCACTTGCAAAAGCCATGATTGCTTGCCCTGTTTTTCAGCAGCTTTTCATCCCTCTCACACCAGCCACATGTTGCCTTTTGCATCCCCCAACCTCTGCACATCACAGTGCACGTTTTTATTGTTCAACCATTGAGATTGCAAGGATCAATCCCCAAGCATAGCCAATTGCAATCCAGCCATGTTCATCATCATTTCTATCCAAAGACCATTGAATTTGTGGCTGAAATCAGTCAAGGATTTAACCCTTGGCACAAGGCAGGGTTGCCTCTATCCATTAGCATTAAATGCAAAGCCATTTAGCCTGAATTTAGCCCACAAATCAGCTAGGTCCTATGGATTTTCCATCATTGCATTGGATTGCATTTTGGCCTATAAATAGAGATGCAAGGCAAGAGAATAAAAGCATATGATTCACACAAAGAAACACTACTCATAAACACTTGAAATACTTACAAACAACCAGAGAAAAACCAGCCAAAACACTAGCAAAAACCAATCCAAACACAAAGCATTACAAAGTTCATTGCTCATCACCAATATTCAAAACCTTTGCAAGAACCTTCAACCAATCCAAGTTCATTGCAGCAGGAGCTTTGCTAAAGATCTCTGTAAGTTTCTAAGTCATTATCTTGCATCTATAATTGTGCTTGCATATCAATTTTGGTCCAAAACCTTTTTGTTCTAAAAACCCCTTTTGAATTTCAAAAGAAATCCCAAGGTTTTCAAAACATCAAAACTGGTTTGTCCAGCTCTTTTCATTGCCAAAACTCAAATCTTTTCACTCTCCTAAAAGGTCCTGAGTGTGTTCAGAAGTTGTTTCTGAACAACAGTTCAGAAACAGCTTCTGAACTCAAAAATTCGCATTGTTCGCAGTGCGAAGTCATGGTCGCAGAGCGACCATGACATAACTCAGAATCTGAGTTTAGGCTCCCAAATGGCCAATTTTTGAGGTTCTAGCCCAATAGCTCAGAACCTAGGAGTTTTAAAACTCATGTTATTCAAACCAGTTCAAGGATTTTGCATAATATTGGAAAATTCGCAAGTTCGGGTAACACTTTTGTGGATAACTTGCAAAACAAGTTATGTTCACAAACTTTCAAAACAACTTGAACAAATCAGCTATGTTCATCACTTTTAAATCCAAACTTGAACAATAAACATTGTTCATGATTTTCAAAACCCAAACGTGAACATAAACCGAATTTGTCGCTTTTCAAAACTGTTCGCAAAATGAGCCGAACTTGTGTGTTTTCTAACAAAATTGCTAAAACCTCTTCATCTTGGGTTTCAAACCAAATGTTTTGATAAACTTTGGGATTTCTAAGAAATTCAACCAAAAACTTGAATGAAAAAGGGATGGTGTGACGTATGTCTCTCCATTGCCCCGAATGCGTGACGTATGTCTCGTCGTTCGGACAATCGTCATTCCATTTTTCAACGTATCCGACCATACCAAACCAATTCTTGGCCCCTTGCGGTCAATCCGAACCTTTTGGTCCCCCGTGGCCACTAGATTCAATCCCTCGACTCGTTTGAGTCACTTCGGTCGATGTTCGACTCGTTCGAGTCCATTGTACCCGTTCTTGATCCCGTTGGATCAATCAAACCTTTCCCCGACTCGTTTGAGTCCCTTCAGTCAATGATCGACTCGTTTGAGTCCATTGCACCCATTTTTGGTCCCATAGCGACCAATTCGAACCCTTTTACCCAACGGACATGCCTTTTAACATTCTAGCGCGATTTTAAACAAACGCTTAATAAGTCTCCCATGCGCGAGCATACAAGCTACGTTTAATCGCAAGAATTCGGTTAAAACATCGTCCATTTAAAATTAACCAACATATGTACGTTTTTCTACCAAAGAACTACGTACGCTTTGAATTCTCCGACTACCGGGAGATACGTAGGAGCAAGATCGACATCTTGTCAAGCGCAATAATAAAAAACTTTCTTTTTCCCTTGCATCATATTTTTCTTTTTCCCTTTTTACATAGATAAGCATGCGCGCAAAACATTTAAAAACATTTTAAGCTTTAGCCAAATAGAAGGTTCCCGTTGAGTACAACGGACGTGAGGGGTGCTAATACCTTCCCCTTGCGTAATCGACTCCCGAACCCGACAATGGTTGCGATGGCCAGTCCTTTTCCTCATCGTCAAGGGTTTTATTATCGTTTCCCTTCAAACAAAAAACTTAAGGGTTTATCAACGTTCCCTTTACACAAAAACTTTGGTAGCGACTTCACAAGGCCTTCCGAGCGTTCGCACACGTCCTCGGAGGATTGCGCGTTTTTAACGAGAGCGCACAGGCGGCGGTTCAAAATTCAAATATCACTAATCTAAAAATAAATTTATTTGCTAACAAAAAATAAATTGATTGACTTTCAAAGAGAAGATGAAAGGAGGAAGATTTGTGTGTGGAGGTGACTAGAGGTTGCCATAAATGAAGAGGAAATGTAGTTGGCAATGGTGGTTTGTACTTTGAGAGGAAATAGATGTTCGTTCTAAAATGACACATGACTAATTTTGATTTGCTCACTTTGCTTTTGTAGCTGTTTCAGACCGGTAAAAGCCCACTGGCATCCAAAAGAGCTAATGTCCAAGAGCACACAAGACCAAGTATAGCGAGGGTGCATGCCTAGTCATGTGTAGATCAACCGCACAAGTGCGCGCCTCAAACCAATCTCTGCCGTCCAACTTAACTCTAACTGCCTTAGTGGATCACGCTGAATTTCACGGGGACGGTTAGAACCCTCCACACTTATATAAGGGTGAATCAACGTCACCCTCAAGGTACACTTTCATTCACCCTATTTTTTTTGCACATAACCACCTCTCAGAGACAGTGACTTGAACGTTGTAGTGCTAACGTGTCTGCATACACCATTCTTCTCTGTCGTGGAAGCTCAACCTCCTCCACTCCGGAGCACCGTGAACCATCACTTCACATCTTCGATTTTCATCGGACAAACCAATAGCTAACCTAACAAAATCAATATTGTATCTAATATTTTTTATTTTTTTTCTTCTTTATTTAATCAAATATCATAATTTTTTTAAACAACCACATAAAATTTATAACTTTCTTTATATTTTAAAAATTTGTAGCTTCCAATATTTTCCACATAAAATTTGAAAGAAAAATATCAAGATCATTTATCGGTTAGTTATAGCCACAATCTTTAAACAATTCTATTTTCTAATCCTCTTGTTGAAGTTCGAAGAAGATTTATGGAGGAGAGAGATGATCAAGGGATGTTTGGGCATGCATAGGCGCATAGCACATTTCTTTGCGATGATAGATGATACAATAAGATGTTTGTAAAAATGATAAAATAAAATTCTACGATTGAGATGTGACTTTGATGGTGGGAAATTTGTGACTTTAATGCATTTTTGTGTATTTTGAGTGAAAGATGAAATAAATTTTATAGATATGATGAGAGAGAGGGGGTGGGGGGTGAAGAGCAATATAAGAGAGAGATAACCACAAAGGCACATTGCCTTTCCTGCATTAATCATGATCCGAAATTTTAGGTGTGTTACTCATCTCAACTGAGGTATATATACAGAGTTTATATAGAGTTAGTTATAGCACAAAATAAAAGATAAGTTTACTATGTTTAACTAACACAAACTAACTTCTAAGAGTTAAATTCTTCTCCATTTAAACTCTTCTCAATTTCTTTTATTTGGAGAGATAAAGACACAAAAAATCTTGTAAATAATTAATGATGGTGGGACCCATTTAATAATAGAACCCACCACCTATTTTTTGTGTCTATCTCTTTCTTAATAATAATCTCCATTTATTTTTATAAATGGAGAGGATCTCAACTCAACTTCTAACTAACCAATGATTACAAAAAGATGAGAAATGATATACTCAAATAATACATAGGATTGCTCTACAAAGCCTCTTAACAAGTCACTAACTGCGAAAAGAAAGAGCTACATATATAGGATCAGACGAGACTTCTCCAACATGATACAAAGTTTTCTGTTCAAAATCTTGTAGAAACTATAGCCCAAAACTTTGGGTAGCATACTCCACTAAAAACCAGTGCAGAATGTTTAAAATCGGATAACCAAACCTTCCCGCTGCAATACAACATAACAGACAAGATAAAGAAGAATTTCAGCACATCAAACGATCTAACAATATTGCAGCACAACAACCAATACGTACAACATAATAGATAAAATTCCACAACTGCATCAGCTAAATCCAGAAGGCAGTGAAACAACAACATCATGACAGTTTATCCGGAAGCAGTGAAACGAAAACCACTTCTCCAATATCAGTTAACACATCATCAACAGAGCTGTAGTACATCAAGAAGCAATATGTTGCTAGGCCCTATCATATAACAGATGTAGCCTAATAGTGCCACCAAGACTAAGGAAAATACTTGTTAGGCTTGATTCTAGATTTGACCAACAAGATTGCTATAACATTTTCCTCATTTTCAATACTTTTTTTGTAAGGGGCAATAAACAAGGATTTCACTTCAGCCATCTTTATAGGCAAAATAATGACACCTTCAACACATAGATGTAAAGAGAAGAGCCCCACTAAAAAATAAAGCTTTCACTTACCTTGAAAATGTGTCAATGTCAACTTGCACATGCTGAATTATTACTAACTTGATAATTTCTAATCCTGCAAAATGCTTTCATTAACCTCGAAAATGTGTCAATGTACATATAAAAATCATTTACAAATTCTTTACCTATTAAGTTATTGATTCAAATTTCAAATAAAAAAAGCATCCTTGTCTCCTGAAAATTCCTCAACTTTCTTTCCCAGGTGGCTTAAAACTTCATAAATTTCTCCTGAATACAAACAGCACTTATCATCAACAACAAACTTGTGTATGGTTTGATCAATTTCAATGAAACTCCAACCAGAAACAATCACGACTACCCTATCTTTCATCAGTTTTCTAACCTCAGAAACACCTTCCCACTTACCCATACTGGCATACATGTTCGCCAGAAGGACATATCTACCACTATGTCGAGGCTCAAACTCAATCAAATACTTACCAACTTTCTGTCCCAATTCAAAATGACCATTCATCAAACATCCATTCAACAAAGACCCCCATATGCTCCATCAGGTTCAATATGCATACTATTAATAAAAGCTAAGGCCTTTTTCACTTGTCCGCTTCGAGCCAAAACATCAACGACACATCCATAGTGTTCAATAGATGGTGTGATGTTATATTTTTCATTCATAATTCCAAATAATCGTGATGACTCCACAAACAAACTTTTATGATTGCAAGTTGTAAGAACACCAACGAAAGTAACCTCATTAGGTTTTGGTCCAACCTTCTCCATCTTCTCAAACATTTCCAGTGCCATTTTATTATTCCCATTAATAGCCAAACCCAAAATCATAGCACTCCAAGTAGCGACATCTTTAACAGGCATTTTATCAAAAAATTTCTCTGCACCCTTCACCTATCCACATTTCGCATAGAAATCAATCAGCGCAGTTCCAAGCTCAAGATCATATTCTAAATCATTCTCCTCAACATAAGCATGAACCCATTTTCCATCTTCAAAAGCACCCACCATTGTACATGCATTAAGAACACTCACCAAAAGAGCCCCATTGAACTTCACATGTGCACAACCCTTGTTCTTCTTCAACTCACGGAAAAGTTGAATTCCCTCGCTATAAAAACCGTTCCTAACATGCCCAGAAAGCATAACAATATATCATTTCTCTGCGGCATTTTGTCAAACACATCCCTCGCTTCATTAACCAAACCACAGCTACAATAACCACTCACCAGACTCGTCCAACAAACAACATTTCTGTTAGAACTTTCATCAAACACTTGACGTGCAAGGTGTATCGCACCGTGTTTTGAAAACACATTGATAACATAACTCACAAAATACACATCAGATGAATTCCCCAACTTCATCAATAGAGTAAACACTTGTTCGAGAAAGGAAAGAGGAACACACGCTTTTACAAGCGTGGTGAAGGTGTGAAAATTGGGGCGAATGTTCGTTTTGAGCATTTTAGTGAAAAAGGAGAGTGATTTATCGAATTGTGAGTTTGTTGTGTAAGAAGTGCGAAGATATTTGGATTGGGCATGTGTGTGAAGAGAGTTTTTGCGTAGCGAAAATCGCCGCGTGGTGAGAGAGCAAAGAATGCTAGGATTCTACTGGAGATGTAGGAGAAATGAGTGAGGTTGTTGGCGATGGCGTGAGCGTGGATTTGTCTTGTTTGTTTCATGGTTAGGTTTTGCCATTGTTGTAAGAGATGAAGACATGGACTGTTTCTGATTGAGCTCATTCATTAGCTGACAGAGCCTACTATATGATGTTGCTCAAGTTTCACTTATGAAACCATTTTTATCTATTCTATTACTAGTAGTATATTAATACATAGGTTGATGAACTGAAAGATACCGAAGGAGTTTCAAGCATAAGATATATGTATATATAGTTTGACCTATAATAATCACTAATAACAAGAACAATGATTAACAAACAAAAATCATAACTTCATTATTGAAAATGGTCATCATCATATGTTTATCTGACTAGATATAAGTTTTACTAGTATCCATCAAATCTCAACAACTAGGTTTAGCAAAAGCATGCTAAAAAAAATACAGTTTGTATTATTACCAGTCACAGTAGTGAATAGAAACTGACAAATTATTTTCAAAGACCTCGAAAAAAACGCAGTTAATGTCAATATAACTTAGAAGTTAGGACTATACATTGATGTATAATGTCGGCCAGATACATGCTTGCTTCCAAGTTTTTTTTTTAAGATTGCTTGCTTCCAAGTTAGGCAGGTAGTTCTCAAAAATCACAGAACCTGTTTGAATGGAACTCTAGTTTTTTGACCCCCTATTTTAACTTGTGAAACCACACAGAGAAAGTTGTGAGAAAATTATTGTGAAAAGGTGAATTATACAATGTACAAAGAAGCTTTATATACAACTAAATCTAATTTGTATCTAACAGAACTTGTATCTCTTTTTTAAACTCAGTATCCAATTTAAGAATGGATTGATTTGAAAAATCAATCGCACCGTACTCATTTAAAATCATATCAAAGCTATGTATGAACTAACTTATAATTAATCAGAAGTTAAACTAAATTATAACAAAGATTTTATACACCCCTCAAGTTGGAAGTTAGTTATCTAGGATTCCCAACTTGGAGATTAAAGATGTAAACAAAGGTTATTTTGTTATTTTTCATAGTTTGTACTCTTGAAGAAAAAATTGTCTTGTGATTTAGTGAGAGACAAAAATTATTGTTCTCGTCCAATCCTTTGCTATCTGTTTTGTCTAGTTTCACGATCAATTTATAAATCAACAAGGTACAAAAAAAAGTTGTTAAGTCCATTCCTCTGGTTTTTAGCAAATCAAACGCACCCTTAGTTAAAGAGTCGGTCAGTTTATGCTTAGATGAACAAACTTGATGAAGCCAAGATGGACAGTTTCTCTTATAAAATGGCGGTCAATGTCTAGTTGTATTTCTTGATTAAAATAAACTAGGTATGCAAAATATTTACTTAAGCAAAGTTTAGTGAATAACTACAAAACAACTTGTGATTGATTTTTCACTACCACTAAATTCGTCCATAACTTTGTAGGTTGCTCTCAAATAGATTATTAAGATTAAGAATATTTTATAAAGATCCTTAACTATGTCAAATTTTACTCATTTTAGTTCGTTTGAGAGTCAAAAAGAGAATAAATTGATAATAAGTACTTAATATAAGGATCAAATTGATAATAAGTAGTCAAATATAAATACCTAATCGACTAAACAAGATATGTTTATGAATCCCAGTCCTTTTCTCGTCGAAAAAATATAAAAAAGGATGTTAATGAAAAATACCTGGAAAGAAGATAATTAATATCAATATACCTCATAGTCACACTTTACATAGATAAGGTGTGCATGGTTAACCAAATATAAGAACCAATCCACTTAAATGGTTCTAGTTTGAGAACCAAACCATTTTTCTGGTTCATAAAGCAAAGAGGTTCCAATCCGGTTTGAAATTGGTTTAACCGGTTTTGATTAAAAACCGTTATACAAACAGATTGGTTGCTAAATTCGGTTTTTTTCTTCAATTCATTTTGAACTCGTCCCTGCAAATATACTTCATTTGGCTTTTGGTCTTTGTAAAAAAAAAAAAATTGAAATCCGTCCTTGCAAAAAATTTTGTTTTTTAAAATAGTCCCTGAGCCCATTGAACTGCTAAGTGGCACACTGATGTTGACGTGACTGTGCATAGGTGGCCACATGGCATCTGACGTGGCAATTAAAAAAATTTAAATTAAAAAAAATTGAATTTTTTTTTCAAAAAAGTAAAAAAAAAATCGAAAATAATTTTTTTTCAAAAAAGTAAAAAATAATTTTCGAAAATATTTTTTTTCTAAAAATTTTAAAAATTCAGGAACTTAATTGTCAATAAAAAACCCAAAATAAAAAAAATCAGATTTTTTTTTTAAAAAGATAAAATTCATGAAAGATCATTTTCGTAAATTAACAAATCAGATAATATTTTTCAAAAATTATAAAAATTTATCTTCAGATTTTTATTTCGAAATGTAAGAATTTTTTTTTTAAAAAAATCAAATAATCTGGAAATTAATTTTTAGAATTGAAAAAATCGATAAATTAGAAAAATATTATTTTCAGTACTTTTTTCGAAATTAAATAAAATTATTCCTTCTAAAAAAGGAAAAAAGTATGGAGATCAATTTTCCAAAATTAGATGAAAAAAATTCGAAATTAAAATTTAGAAAACATATCTTCAGATTATTTTTTTCAAAATTAAAAAGTTTTTTCATTTTTTTTAAAAAAAATTTAAAATTTTGATTTTTTTTAAATTAAAAACCATAAAAAATAAGAAATTAAATTTTCAAAAATTATATAATCTGAACTTTTTTAAAATTAATTTCCAAATTTTACTTTAATTTTAAATACAAAAAAAATCATTTTTGAAATTAAAAAATGTGTTTTTTAATTTTAAATTTTTTTAATTGCCACATGGCCACTGATGCACAGTCAGCGTGTGCCACGTCAGCATCAGTGTGCCACCTAGCAGCTTCAATGCGCCTAGAGACTATTTTAAAAAACAAAAAAAATTGCGAGGACGAATTTCAAATTTTTTTTTTACAAGGACCAAAAACCAAATAAGGTATATTTGCAGGGACCAATCATATATTTAAACCTTACGTTTTTTTAAAATGGTTCACCGGGTTTGTAGATATAGTTCTCATGAACCAGTTTTTGAAAATTGCTCTTCTCCCAACGAAAATTGCTCACTTCCATATAAACTGATGAAAATACCTACAGCGTGACTTAAGTCACGCAGGTTATACATCAGCGTGATTTAAGTCAAATTCTCCTCTGAGTCAAATGATGGACGTTGGTTGATTTCATGAAGTTGATCCTTCAATTCTTTTAACGTGACATCGTCGCGAACCTTGAAATGACAATGGTACTAATAAATTTCTAATTTCTAATTTAAACAAACCCTAAAACTAATAAATTTCTAATTTAAGAGGAAAAATGTAACATATAAACATAAAATGACAATGGTACTTGATTATGAAAACTTACTTGTTGTTGTAGTGGTGGGTGATTTGAAGTTGAAGAAATTTGAGGTTGAATGATTTGGGAGATTTTGTAGAGATTTGAGAAGTGAAATGGAGATGTGAGGTTCTGTCTGGGTTATGAAAGACCGCAACGTGACTTAAGTCACGCTGACATCTACCGAGCGTGAGTTAAGTCACGCAGGTTATATCCCTGCGTGAGTTAAGTCACGCAGGTTATACGCCAGCGTGACTTAAGTCACGCTCTGTTTGTGTCAACAAACAAAACTGGCAGAATGCTCAATTCTCCCTCTTTTCATTCATCCATTCCTTCTTTCATGCATTCATTATTCCATTTTCATCCATCTTTCATCCATTCAATCAATAATTCAATCATTCATTCATTCAAACCTAAAATACGCAAATTCAATCAAATTTATAATTCGCAAAAATAAAACAAAATATGTACCAAAATGTCATAAAAATGCACAAAGGCGCAGATGTAAATATAATACATCTATGTCATAACAAAAAAAATAAAAATATACAAAAGTACATCAGTCACGACACCCTATTTCGCTGGACTATGGCTCCTAGTTCTCATTCGGGGAACCCCCTGCTCCTGCAAGATATGATACTCTGACTGGATGTCTTGAAAAATACCAAAGACGGTTGGATTTTGAAACACATCCGGACTAGTGAAGGTACTGTTCACTCTGCGTCTGATGTTCTCAATGATCTACAGTGAGTCGGGAACCTGTCTAGTATACTGCTGCTCAACAATAACCTCCTCGTAAGGAGGGACAGGAGACATGTTCTCAGCAACGGCAGCAGGGTCAGTCATGATGGGATAAGATACTTTGTAGAACCATCTCATGTACCCCTTCTGATACTTCCATGGTTTAGCCGCTGGTGTCGGCGGACCCCGAAGAGCCTGTGGAAGGACATGGAGCAGAAAGTCCTGAAAGGCCACAACAACTGTCGCATCCTGAAGAGCCTGAACATCAGTAGAAGATCTGAGGATGGTCTGCACGTGTCCGTACTGCCTGAAAAACTGCTCTAGCAAGTGAAGACACATAGTCTGACTGCCGGCAATGATCGAACCGGAGTACCAACAAATGTCCTGGAAAGGCATGATGTCCCGCCGGTCCTCGTACGGCCTCCAGGTCACATCAACATTGACCATCAGATCAACGAGACATTGATAGTGTGCATCATCAGCATGGCTCCTGGGCGGTCTCCATCTAGCTACAAGCGGTGCAACAACATTATAGTCGGTGTGCGCACCTCGTTTTTTTCCTTGGGAAAAAGACGCGCAAATCCTCCGAGGTCGTTCGCAAACGCTCGGAGGGCCTTTGTGAAGCCGCCACCAAAGTTTTTGTGTAAAGGGAACGTTGATAAACCCTTAAGTTTTTTTTTGTTTAAAGGGAAACGATAATAAAACCCTTTGACGATGAGGATAAGGATTTGGTCATCGCAACTGTGCGCACCTCGTTTTTTTCCTCGGGAAAAAGACGCGCAAATCCTCCGAGGACGTCCTCGAACGCTCGGAGGGCCTTTGTGAAGCCGCCACCAAAGTTTTTGTGTAAAGGGAACGTTGATAAACCCTTAAGTTTTTTTTTGTTGTAAAGGGAAACGGTAATAAAACCCTTTGACGATGAGGATAAGGATTAGGTCATCGCAACCATTGTCGGGTTCGGGAGTCGGTTACGCGAGGGGAAGGTATTAGCACCCCTCACGTCCGTTGTACTCAACGGGAACCTTCTATTTGGTTAAAGCTTGAATTGTTTTTTTTATACTTTGCGTGCATGTTCATTTATGTTAAAAATATAATAAAGGGGGGAAAAGAGATAAAAACAAACGAAAGAGAAAAAAAAAAGTTTTTATTATTGTGCTTGACAAGATGTCGATCTTGCTCCTACGTATCTCCCGGTAGTCGGAGAATTCAAAGCATACGTAGTTCTTTGGTAGAAAAACGTATATGTGTTGATTGATTTTAATTGGACGATGTTTTAACCGAATTCTTGCGATTAAACGTAGCTTGTATGCTCGCACTTGGAGACTTATTAAGCGTTCGTTCGCGAATCACATTAGAATTGTTAAAAGGTACGTCCGTTAGGGTAGAGGGTTGAATTGGTCGCTATGGGACCAAGAGAGGTACAATGGACTCATATAAGTCAAACATTGACCGAGTGGACTCCGAAGAGTCGGGCGATTGTTCGATTGATCCACTGAGATCAAGAACGGGTACAATGGACTCGGGCGAGTCGAACATTGACCGAGTGGACTCTAACGAGTCGAGGGGTTGAGTCTAATGGCCAACGGGGGACCAAAAGGCCTGGATTGACCACAAGGGGCCAAGATTTGGTTTGGTTAGGGTTGTACATATTAAAAAAGGGAATGACGATTGTCCGAGCGACGAGACATACGTCACGCATTCGTACAATCGGGGCGATGGAGAGACATACGTCACACCATCCCTTTTTCATTCATGTTTTTTTGGATTGAATTCTTTAGAAATCCCAAGGTATGTCAAAACATATGGTTTGAAAACCCAAAAATGGGAAGGTTTAGCAAGTTTGCTAAAAACGCGCAAGTTCGTCTCATTTTGCGAAAATGCGAACGTAAAACGGTGTATGTTCATCTTTGAGTTTTGAACATCATGAACAATATTCATTGTTCAAGTTTAGATTGAAATGATGAACATAGCTTGTTTGTTCATGCTTGTTTGAGAATTTGGGAACATAACTTGCTTTACAAGTTACCCACAAAATGGTTATACGAACTTGTGATTTTGCCAAAATTATGCAAAAACCTTGTTATGGTTTGAAGAACATGGGTTTAAAAACTCTTAGGTTCTGAGCTCTGGGGCTAGAACCTCAAAAATTGGTTGGTTTGATACAAAAACTCAGGTTCTGAGTTCTGTCATGGTCGCACTGCGACCATGACTTCGCACTGCGAAGCATGCGAAATTTTGGGTTCAGAAGCTGTTTCTGAACTTTTGTTCAGAAACAACTTCTGAACACACTCAAGACCTTATAGATGGGTGAAAAACCTTGAGTTTTTGGGGTGAAAAAGGTTGGACAAACCAGTTTTGATGTTTTGAAAACCTTGGGATTTCTTTGAAATTCAAAAAGGGTTTTTTAGGATCAAAAGGTTTTGAGCCAAAATGGCTATGCAAACACAATTGAAAATGCAAGATAAAGAGCTTAGTAACTTACAGAACTCCTTAGCAAAGCTCCAGCTGCACTTGGTTTGATTTGGTTGAAGGCTTGTGCAAGAGGTTTGAGTATTTGTGATGGTTTTGGAACTTTGTAATGCTTTGTGTGGATTGGTTTTTTTCTGGTTGTTTGGGGAGATTTGTAGGTTGAAATGAGTAGAGTTTCTGCTCTTTGAATGCTGTGTTAACTGTCTTTTTACAAGTGTTTGTAACCTTGGGCATTGCCTCCTATTTATAGGCCAAGATCAAATCTTTGTCATCATTACACAATCCCAAAATTCAGCTGACTTGTGGCCAAGATTAAGCTGAATCCCTTTGCATTAAATGCCAATGGATAGAGGCAACCCTGCCTTGTACCAAGGGGCAAGATCCAGCTTGATTTCAGCCACAAATTCAACTAATTCTAGAAGGTAATGATGAAGAACAAAGCTGATTTGCAATTGGCTAATGCTTGGGGATCAATCCTTGCAATCTCAATGGTTGATCAATGAAAACGTGCACTGTATTGTGCAGAGATTGAGGGATGAAAAGGCTACTTATGGCTGGTGTGAGAGGGTGAAAAGCTGCTGCAAAACAGAGTAGGCAATCATGGTTTTTCAAGTGAAAAAAACCCAGCTGGTTTGACTGGTTTTAGGGGCAGCAAGCAGGAGGAAAGTCCTCAAGCAGGTGGCTGGCAACCTTGTGGTGGTTAGTAGGTCACCTGGGAGGGACTAGAGCTGCCCAAGGGCAAGCCCACTTGCTTGTCACATGCTAGGTTGGAAGAAAAAGCTTCCAACCTTGGCATTAATGGCAAGTCCTTCAACTCTGGCTTTGCTTGGCCCAATTAGCCATGAATGCTACTTAAAATAATTATGGAAATGATATGCAACAAATTCTGGAATTAAATCCAAGAAACCAAAAATCTGCAGAAAAAATCGCAGACTTCGCAGTGCGAAGTGGGCTTCGCATTGCGAAGTCCTCAATTTTGAAATGTTGACTTTTCTGTTGACTTTTGTTGACTTTTGACTTTTTCCCCTCTTTGATTTTTTTTTTGTTTTTTTTTGGTTTTTTAAAATGCGTAGGACAAAATTAGGGTACTACAGCTGCCCCTACTTAATTGTGTCTTCGCATAGAGTACGTGAGTGCCGAGGGCATCTCATGAACTCTTTGCGGAGATCAATTAAGTAAAAAGAAGGACCCGAATTTTGTCCTTCGCGAAATGCAAATGCGATGGTTGGTAAAGGTCGATCGTATCCAGCCGCTAACACTGGAGGTAGATCCACTGGGGGGATGAAGGTAATCTTATCTAGGCACTGCTTCTAGAGGTCGATTCCTGAGGATGGTGATTTACTCTAGGATGTCACTAGAGGTGGAACATTGAGGTAGGTGATCTTGTCTAGGTACTGCTTCTAGAGATTGATACCTAAGATGGAGGTTTACTCTAGGTACTGCTTCTAGAGGTGGAACAATGAGGTAGGTGATCTTATCTAGGTACTGCTTCTAGAGGTCGATACCTAAGCTAGGTGATCTTATTCAGGTACTGCTTCTGAATGTCGATTCCTAACGAGCTGTGATCTTATTCAGCCGCTAACACTGGGGGAGGTGATCTACTCTAGGTATTGCTTCTAGAGGTCGATACCTAAGCTAGGTGATCTTATTCAGGTACTGCTTCTGAATATCGATTCCTAACGAGCTGCGGTCTTACCCTAAATAGGTGCCCCTGGTTGAATGTTGATGGATGCTGGTGAATATGTGATACTTGCTGGAGAATCCTTGTTAAGGATGCATGCTTTATGGAATGAAATGCATATGTATGAATGGTTTTAAATATGCATGCATGAATAAAATGATGTTGGTTGGGTGCCGAGCAGAGTCGGTCTTTGTTTGTGGTTGTGTTCATGATAGTTGGGCTCTCTTTTTGTGTTTTGTTTGTTTTTTGGTTGGTCGGTTTGGAAGGACAAGGTCCTTTGCCTACATACCCAAATGGGATCAAAACCGGTGTAGTTCGAGCCTAAGCCCGAAGATTTGTGTGGGTTTGCCAATAATGATTGGACTTTTGTTTGGGGTTGAGACTCCCTGGGGAATATCAATGAGGTTGTTTTATTGTGGGCCAATGAAAATTGGATTTTGGTTTGCTGTGCTTGACAAGATGATGATCTTGCTCCTACGTATCTCCTGGTGGGATGGAGAATTCAAAGCTTACGTAGTTCTTTGGTTTGCCAATGAATATTGGACTTTTGGTTTGCCAATGAAAATTGGGCTTTGGTTGTGACATCACTGGGGATATAAGGATCAATTTGGAAACATGATCGATATCCGGCCTTAGTGGATGAAAAAGATGTATGGGGGGTGAGCTTTATTTGGGAAATTTGTTTCCTCCGACACCCGGGATCTTTGCGTTTTACGCGTCGTGAGCTACGCACTTGTTTCTGCTGAAGAGCATGAGTCTTAAAATGACTGATGCAAAGCTTCAAGTTTTGAGTCCTCTGATGCAATACCGGGGACCAACGAAATTCTTTCGACATTTAACGTCCAAGTAAAAAACACACATTTTTTTGTTTTTTATGTTATTCCCATATTTCAATGCATTATCTATCATGAATAAAAACACATTTTATGAGCAAGTAAGGACGCATAACAATGAAAAGATTTAAAGATGATTTTGATTCAACGAAACTTAGTCCCTTGTGTGGGTAACTATTCGTGAAAATGTAATCCCTATAAGAGGTGATTACTGAGATAGGGAGAAAAGAAGAAACAAAAAGACAAATGAAAATTTGCTTGGGTTTCACGTGCTACTTTCCCTATGACTTCGAAATAACTCGTTTTTGAAAGATGATAATGAGGTTGATTCTTTCCCTCTTGAATTCTGTCCGGACCTCACGTGCCGCAGTCTTTTTGCCTTCTTTTTTTTTTGAAACCCCTAACTTTTGCCTGGACCGCTCTTTCGAGTTTTCAGTCCACCGGGGTGTATTTCCTTTTTTGATGTCCTTAATTTTTGCCTAGACCGCCTTTTCAGGTTTTCGATCTACCAGGACGCTCTCTATTGCCTAAACCGCCCTTTTCGGGTTTTCGATTTAGTGAGCTCTTTTTCTTTTTGGCATATATATTTTTGACTGCGCCGGAGTTTATTGATAGGGGGATCCTTGTGGATGGGTAATACCTTTTTCCCAAGCATTAAGTCTCCTTCTCTAAATTCTCGAGAATGAACTTTCTTGTCGAGCTGTCCATGCCCCAATGCTGTGAGGTGTTTCTCTTTTATGGGGTTCAGTTGGTCGAAACTTGTTTGTGTTTGGGTGCTTGGATGACAAGCATGGTTGGGCTTTTTATGAGGGGATGCCGAGCAAGGTCGGGCTTTTATGATGGGATGCCGAGCAAGGTCGGGCTTTTGTTTTTTTTGGATGGCTTCCGAGCAAGGTCGGGCTTTTGATTGTCTTCCGAGCAAGGTCGGGTTTTTTTTGATTGGCTTCCGAGCAAGGTCGGTTTTTTGTGATTTTGGCTTCCGAGCAAGGTCGGGCTTTGTTTTTTTTGGCTTCCGAGCAAGGTCGGGTTTTTTTTTTTGGCTTCCGAGCAAGGTCGGGCTTTGTTTTTTTTGGCTTCCGAGCAAGGTCGGGTTTTTTTTTTGGATGGGAATGCCAATAAAAATTGGGCTTTTATTGGAAATGGGCTTTGTGAGCGCCAATGGAAATTGGGCTTTTTGTTTGGCAATTGTGTGTGTCAATAAAAATTGGTCTTTTGTTGGAGATGTGAGGAATGCCAATGACGACTTGGCTTTTTGAGTTTGGGGATGCCAATGAAAATTGGGCTTTGTTTGTTTGGGAATGTGAGGAATGCCAATGATGACTTGGCTTTTTGTGGGAAATTGTGGGGAGTGCCGTAACGGCAAATGGTTTCTTTTTTTTGATGAATATGGGCGACCACTTGTTTGGTCATGTTTGCATAGGAAGCTGTTTCGACCCATTTGGTGAAACAGTTGATGGCAACTAGTATGAACTGGTGCCCTTTTGAAGCCTTTGGCTCTATCATTCCAAACATGTTTATGCCCCACATAGAGAATGGTTAGGGTGATGTCATGACATTCAGAGGTGTTTGTGGTATGTGCCCCTTGTTGGCATAATTTTGTCACTTGTGACATGTCTTGGCATGGGTTTGGAAGGACTCCTCATGAATTTCTTTGGTGAGCATGACTGCTTCACATTTATCCACACGTCTGAGTGAGACCATGATTTCTCTTATAGAGTGTGTCCCGGCAGAGGGAAAACTGTGGTGCTATTCTTTTGAGGGTTTTCTTGGTGAGGATGTATTACCCTATCCTCTTGATCCCAAGTCTGGACAATCCTTCAGGAGGTTCAAAATCGTCCTTATTATCATCTTCCGTTTGGTTAATTGGAAGATTGAAGTCAAAAGGGATCGTAGCAGTGTTATTTTTGGTGTATGATGATGATTTTTTTTGTAGGGTTTATGAAAATTTATTTGAGAACGAAAGAAAAACGAACTCTTTGAACATAAACTGCAAATTTATTAATGACAGAAATGATTTGAAATATGGGGGTCCCATAAAATTAATCGTTTGCCTTGGGAAGAGCAAAATGATTTGATTTTTTTTTGAAAAACAAGATAAATTACTTGGACAAAGAAATGATTTCGAAAATTTCGATGGCCTTCCGGTTGCTCGGATCTCATCCGAAACGCTACTGTACACCGGGTCGAGTACTTCTTTTTTTTTGGTGTTTGGTGAGGGAATGATGTGAGGGTTTTTCTTTGAAATGCATGTAAAGGCATGTGAATGTATGAATGCAATGAGTATGCAAAAATATGCCCCTCTTTTTTGTTTATGCAAAAAGTTTTATGAATGCAAATGTTATGACATGCAGGGGTTTGGTATATGAAGGTTCGGAACTTCCCCCCATCCTCACGTGTAGGCTCTAAAGGTGAAATTTCCTAAGAAGAGGTCCCTAGAGTCATAGATCTCACATGGAATTAGGGTTGTCTATGGACATACGTCGACATGACTTCAATTAATTCCACGTGAAAATCTCCTCTAAGCGGGGTTGGGCATCCTACCTCACGGACATACGTCGACGCGGGCTTCCGCACACAACCTCCTTCTAACTTAGTTTTTTTTTCTCAAGCTCGGGTAGAGAGCCTCACACGTCCGGCATTAACCCGAACAATGTGGAGTAACATCACTCAAGTAACCCCCGCATTTGATATATATGATATGAATATAAAGCAGATAAAGCAAATATAAACATAAAGCATAAATATAACATGTATGAATAAAATAAATAAACATGGCGCGCAAAGAAAATAAAACAATTGGCTTTAACCCAAATAGGTTAGGCTTGACTCACTAGTGGGAACAGGGTCCCCAGTGAAGTCGCCAGCTGTGGCGCACCTCGTTTTTTTCCTTGGGAAAAAGACGCGCAAATCCTCCGAGGTCGTTCGCAAACGCTCGGAGGGCCTTTGTGAAGCCGCCACCAAAGTTTTTGTGTAAAGGGAACGTTGATAAACCCTTAAGTTTTTTTTTGTTTAAAGGGAAACGATAATAAAACCCTTTGACGATGAGGATAAGGATTTGGTCATCGCAACTGTGCGCACCTCGTTTTTTTCCTCGGGAAAAAGACGCGCAAATCCTCCGAGGACGTCCTCGAACGCTCGGAGGGCCTTTGTGAAGCCGCCACCAAAGTTTTTGTGTAAAGGGAACGTTGATAAACCCTTAAGTTTTTTTTTGTTGTAAAGGGAAACGGTAATAAAACCCTTTGACGATGAGGATAAGGATTAGGTCATCGCAACCATTGTCGGGTTCGGGAGTCGGTTACGCGAGGGGAAGGTATTAGCACCCCTCACGTCCGTTGTACTCAACGGGAACCTTCTATTTGGTTAAAGCTTGAATTGTTTTTTTTATACTTTGCGTGCATGTTCATTTATGTTAAAAATATAATAAAGGGGGGAAAAGAGATAAAAACAAACGAAAGAGAAAAAAAAAAGTTTTTATTATTGTGCTTGACAAGATGTCGATCTTGCTCCTACGTATCTCCCGGTAGTCGGAGAATTCAAAGCATACGTAGTTCTTTGGTAGAAAAACGTATATGTGTTGATTGATTTTAATTGGACGATGTTTTAACCGAATTCTTGCGATTAAACGTAGCTTGTATGCTCGCACTTGGAGACTTATTAAGCGTTCGTTCGCGAATCACATTAGAATTGTTAAAAGGTACGTCCGTTAGGGTAGAGGGTTGAATTGGTCGCTATGGGACCAAGAGAGGTACAATGGACTCATATAAGTCAAACATTGACCGAGTGGACTCCGAAGAGTCGGGCGATTGTTCGATTGATCCACTGAGATCAAGAACGGGTACAATGGACTCGGGCGAGTCGAACATTGACCGAGTGGACTCTAACGAGTCGAGGGGTTGAGTCTAATGGCCAACGGGGGACCAAAAGGCCTGGATTGACCACAAGGGGCCAAGATTTGGTTTGGTTAGGGTTGTACATATTAAAAAAGGGAATGACGATTGTCCGAGCGACGAGACATACGTCACGCATTCGTACAATCGGGGCGATGGAGAGACATACGTCACACCATCCCTTTTTCATTCATGTTTTTTTGGATTGAATTCTTTAGAAATCCCAAGGTATGTCAAAACATATGGTTTGAAAACCCAAAAATGGGAAGGTTTAGCAAGTTTGCTAAAAACGCGCAAGTTCGTCTCATTTTGCGAAAATGCGAACGTAAAACGGTGTATGTTCATCTTTGAGTTTTGAACATCATGAACAATATTCATTGTTCAAGTTTAGATTGAAATGATGAACATAGCTTGTTTGTTCATGCTTGTTTGAGAATTTGGGAACATAACTTGCTTTACAAGTTACCCACAAAATGGTTATACGAACTTGTGATTTTGCCAAAATTGTGCAAAAACCTTGTTATGGTTTGAAGAACATGGGTTTAAAAACTCTTAGGTTCTGAGCTCTGGGGCTAGAACCTCAAAAATTGGTTGGTTTGATACAAAAACTCAGGTTCTGAGTTCTGTCATGGTCGCACTGCGACCATGACTTCGCACTGCGAAGCATGCGAAATTTTGGGTTCAGAAGCTGTTTCTGAACTTTTGTTCAGAAACAACTTCTGAACACACTCAAGACCTTATAGATGGGTGAAAAACCTTGAGTTTTTGGGGTGAAAAAGGTTGGACAAACCAGTTTTGATGTTTTGAAAACCTTGGGATTTCTTTGAAATTCAAAAAGGGTTTTTTAGGATCAAAAGGTTTTGAGCCAAAATGGCTATGCAAACACAATTGAAAATGCAAGATAAAGAGCTTAGTAACTTACAGAACTCCTTAGCAAAGCTCCAGCTGCACTTGGTTTGATTTGGTTGAAGGCTTGTGCAAGAGGTTTGAGTATTTGTGATGGTTTTGGAACTTTGTAATGCTTTGTGTGGATTGGTTTTTTTTCTGGTTGTTTGGGGAGATTTGTAGGTTGAAATGAGTAGAGTTTCTGCTCTTTGAATGCTGTGTTAACTGTCTTTTTACAAGTGTTTGTAACCTTGGGCATTGCCTCCTATTTATAGGCCAAGATCAAATCTTTGTCATCATTACACAATCCCAAAATTCAGCTGACTTGTGGCCAAGATTAAGCTGAATCCCTTTGCATTAAATGCCAATGGATAGAGGCAACCCTGCCTTGTACCAAGGGGCAAGATCCAGCTTGATTTCAGCCACAAATTCAACTAATTCTAGAAGGTAATGATGAAGAACAAAGCTGATTTGCAATTGGCTAATGCTTGGGGATCAATCCTTGCAATCTCAATGGTTGATCAATGAAAACGTGCACTGTATTGTGCAGAGATTGAGGGATGAAAAGGCTACTTATGGCTGGTGTGAGAGGGTGAAAAGCTGCTGCAAAACAGAGTAGGCAATCATGGTTTTTCAAGTGAAAAAAACCCAGCTGGTTTGACTGGTTTTAGGGGCAGCAAGCAGGAGGAAAGTCCTCAAGCAGGTGGCTGGCAACCTTGTGGTGGTTAGTAGGTCACCTGGGAGGGACTAGAGCTGCCCAAGGGCAAGCCCACTTGCTTGTCACATGCTAGGTTGGAAGAAAAAGCTTCCAACCTTGGCATTAATGGCAAGTCCTTCAACTCTGGCTTTGCTTGGCCCAATTAGCCATGAATGCTACTTAAAATAATTATGGAAATGATATGCAACAAATTCTGGAATTAAATCCAAGAAACCAAAAATCTGCAGAAAAATCGCAGACTTCGCAGTGCGAAGTGGGCTTCGCATTGCGAAGTCCTCAATTTTGAAATGTTGACTTTTCTGTTGACTTTTGTTGACTTTTGACTTTTTCCCCTCTTTGATTTTTTTTTTGTTTTTTTTTTGTTTTTTAAAATGCGTAGGACAAAATTAGGGTACTACAGTCGGTATTCAGCTTCCTCGTATACATGTTCCTGAAATGCGCCAATATCCATCCCTACAAACAAATATTTTAGTATCACTAACCTATAAACATACACAATAATATCGTAACTCATTTATAATATGTTATAGAAAAAAAAAATACTACCTCTAGTAGAGTCATGTAACCGCCAATATCGGTCCTGGTCGGGTCCGTAACAAGAGAAAGCTCGTGATAGAACCAAGCAAATGTCATCCCGCCCCAAGAACACTCTCCCAATGTGTCCAAATCCATAAACAGCTCCATCCACAACAGCTGAACGTTTTTGCTGTTCCTGTTGGCGAAAATGGTGATGCCAACCAAGTACAACAAAAACGCCTTGGTGCACTGTGCCCTAACTGTCGTCTGATCCTCAGCCTCCTCATCATCACCGGGAGGATGATCCAAATTATTGCACATATGCAAGAGTGTGTCGCAATGCGTCCTCAGGTTAGTTGTACTGATATAACCTCCCCACTGCGCCGAAGTCTCTTCATCAGCCTCATCCGCCGTCAAACCCAGACCCTCATGCAGCAGCTCAATACCTATTTCGTATCCCATTTTATCAACACTCAAGAGCCTCCCATGGATGGGGATGTGTAGAAGACACGCTACATCACCGAGTGTGACGGTCATCTCCCTAACGGGCAGATGGAAGTTGCTGGTCTCCTCATGCCATCTCTATGAGAAGGCGGTGATGAGGGCATGACTGATGTTGTCGTACCCAGTGAGAAGGATGGGGAAAATACCGAATGCATTCACCCGGTTCCAGAACCAGACCTGATCGTTTGTCGGGAGCGTCATCTTCTTAACTTTCTTCCCGTGCGAGATAGCGGTCACTTTACGCGTCATCTGCAATTGAAATACAAATAATTAAACGAACATCAAACCGTTAAAAATATAAACATTTCAATAACTAAAAAAGACATAACTATTTAATCGTAAAAAAACAATGATTAAAATAAACATTAAATATTTTACGTGTAATAAAAATTGACGCGCGTAATTAAATTGATGCGCCTAATTAACATATTTTAACATAAAAATTAAATCGTAAGATTAAATTAAAATAAACTTATCAATTGACGCGTAATTAAATAAAATTAACAATTATACTTACTTGTGCATCGCTCCAAAGCTGACATGCCACATGTCTACCGAAATTCGGTAGGAGCGACAAGTCTATAGGGCCCCCAGGAAAAATCTGTGGCGGGGCCTCCTCCTCAGCCGGATGTTGGGCCTCACCCTCCTACTGGTGAGCCGCCCGCTCGTACTGTAATATCCCGCTTAGATGCAATTATAAATCGTGTTAGAAGTCATTAAGCAAGCATGGTAATTGGATAATTATAGGCAATGGCAAGTTGGTAAATAAGTGGAAAAGGGGAGAATGTTTTTAAGTAAGAAGTGGGAAGATTTTTCTATCTTCTACACTCTTCCAATTCCATTCCAATTTTCAGCTTTCCCTCTTCCCCTCCTTCTCAAGCCACACGCCCTCACCCCTCTCCATAAACCCATCATTTCCTCATCCAATTCTTGAGAGAAAACTTCACAAGCAAGTTTGATTAGTGAAGCTAGAACAAGAGCAAGAAACAAGGAGAAACAAGGAAGATATTGAGAGAAGTAGTAGAGTGAAGCCAAGGCTTTGGGAATCAGAGATAGCAAGCACCAATAGGAGGTTTAAGGTGAGCTCCACAGGGTTTTAGAACCCGTTTGAGTAAGTTTATGAGTTTTAGCTTTTATGAGCAAGTTATGAACAATTGAACCCTAATACTATCTTGATAGCAATTCTTGATCATTGTATGTTGTATCCTGATGTTATGCCTTTGAATTTATCATTTAAGCTGTTATGATGTCTGGGTATGTTTGGATAAGCTGAAATGGTGAAAATCACGTTTTAAACTTGCCAAATGCTGTCCAACTGCAGGTAAAATCGTGTCACGATTTATCAATCGTGTCAGGATTTCACAGGCAGAACCAAACACGATTTCTGGGCATGAAATCGTGACACGATTGCCAAATCGTGTCACGATTTTGGGTTGGACAGAATCATATGATTTTTCATCTTTTCTTGCACCGTTTCGGCTATCCAATACTGCTTCGGACTTAAGGATCAACATGTAATGATTAAAAGAACATGTAAAGACCTATCCTTGAGATGTTTAAATCAACATTATAGGGTGAGGATAGGCATAAGCTTGAGAGGATAGATGACTTAATCCTCAAGTCATTATAGAGAAGTATAAGAGCTAGTTTTGGGATTATCCCTTACTAAGTAATTATTCATAGATAGTACATATATGCAAGCTCAAGAATGATATAGGCTTCAAGTCTAGAACCTTATATAGGTTAAGAGTATAAGAATTAGCAAGGTTAAGCTGTGGCCTTCGATGTTCACGCCAGTGGAACACGAATGGTTCACACATAGTAAAGACTAAGATTAATACTATTAAGTCGTGACTTTCATCGTTCACGCCAGTGGAACATGAAAGGTTCATGCATAAGATTAAAGATTATTTATTCGCGTCTTCCGTCGTTCACGCCAGTGGGACACGGGAGGTATACGCATCAGTTAAGATTATTAAGTCGTGTCTTCTGTCGTTCACGCCAGTGGGACACAGGAGGTTCACGCCAGTGGGACGTGTTATTCCGCAAGGATAACCGCACGACGACAAGAGGAGTCCGGTGTTAGCCTGATATGATAGGAATTTTCACCGGTTATCAGGGGAATGTGCTTCGGGGTTACTCCACCCGGGGGCATTCCGTAAAATGAACTCAGATAATAATGTTTGTTCAACGCTAACAGCTAACATAAAGTATCAGTTATTATTCTATTACAGTATCAGACAGTTAGCAGCTATCAGACGGTGATCCTAGGTTTCCCCTTGATCACCAGTTTATCAGGAACAGACAGATAGCCCTCTATGGGTAAGTTTGAGACTTGGCGATCATAGGTATCCCCGAGTTCGCCGAGGTAGGCACGGCAACTCTAGGTTCCCCGAGGTTGCCAAACAGTAGGTAGGGTAGGAGCTCACTGAGACGTTATGTCTCATCCCTTTCCTTCTGGTGCAGGTTCTTCGCAGGTAGCACGACGTAAAGGTAAAGAGAAAGCTACAGACTGATCGTGCTGCTCACGTTTTCTTGGTGTTGCATATATTATTGTATCATGATGTATATATATTATGGAGAATGTTTAGTACCAGACTATGGATTGTATCCAAGACTTATGTTCTGTATAATTATTAGACAACTTTCTGTATTGTATTTAAATGTATCCAGTATCAGTTTAACACTCTTGCTAATATACTAGTTAAAATTAGTATGGGTGTTACACGTACTGAGGCTGATGCTGATATTGAGTGGGGTCCACTATCTGGGACGACGACCCCACATCCTCATGTCTCCTAACACCCTATCTTCGTCGAGCAGGAGGCGCGCAGCCACCTTTTCGGCCCGTGCACTACTGGTCATGCTCTCTCTATCACCTCTAAGCCTGTCTGGTCTCTGAGACATATCTACACAACATTTTTAAAAACAAAAATCAATACAAAAATAACAATCTAATCTCATTATAGTCAACATTAACAATCCAATTTCAAACTAAACCCTAAACAACCACATTTCACTCAAACTCAATATAATCAACATTAACAATCCAATTTCTAACTAATTTCATCATTAACAATGCAAAAATCAAACAATTTTTTATTGAGACATTTTATCAAACACCTAGAGTGCAACATTCAATCAACTTAAAATCTAACAATTTCTAAACCCTAAACTACCACATTGGAGTCAAACTTACTCTAAACAACATCTAAACTACAATTTCTAACATATTTGACCATTAACAATAAAAAAATCTAACATGCAAATCAACCCTAAATATCTGAAATTTCCTCCAAAAAATCAAAGATTTAAACAAAAAAAGCCAATGGCAAATGATTTTAATCACTTACTTGATGTTGGAGTAGAAGTTGAACTTGATTTGCTTGAATTGGTTGGAATTCGAATTTGGGAGAATTGGGATAGTTGTTTGTGTTTGATTTTGGAAATGAAGGGTTTTGTTTCTGTTCTGATGTATTACAGAACGCAGCGTGACTTAAGTCACGCAGATATGTACCGAACGTGACTTAGCTTACGCTGGCTCAGCGTGACTTAAGTCACGCAGATGGTACTAAACGTGACTTAAGTCACACATGGGTATTTTGGTCATTTTCTTCGAGAGTGAGCATTTTTGTTTGTGGAAAGAGCAATTTTACCAGTTTTTTGCACATCCCTAGATAAATACTCCCTCCGTCCCAAAATATAAGCAAAAATTGGTCAACAAAAGTTAATGTATTTGGTTCAAAATTTGTACCAAATACATCAACTTATGTTGACTCATTTTTGCTTATATTTTGGGACGGAGTAGTATAGTACTATTGGACTTGCTTACATCCGGGTTGGTTAGTCCCCATCACCCTCATAAGACTCTTTGAGGTTGCTTTTGCCAAAAGCTTAGGGTAAATAGTATGTTCCAAGATGTGATATGCTCCTAAGTGTAATATGAAAATAGTAAAGATAGAAATTTTCAAGATGAGCATGTCGACTTAACCCGTGTCATTAGTAACTAGCAGTTACTCTTTTAGGTATGAACATTACAAATTATCCCATATACAACCGTGGACACTAATCTCCTCAAAGGATCAAACATATCAAGACCATGTGAGTAGCAAAACACTCTGAGTTTTAATGTTGGTGCATTTTTAAGATAGACTTCAAAACTCATAATCACTAACTAAACTAAAAAACTCAAATCATTTCATATACAAGTGTTTTTGCCATATGTTAAATCTATTATTGTGGTGTAAATCAAATATTATCTGCACGGAGCTGCATCTAAACTCTCCAAAAAGAATTGTATTTTTATATCTGAATTTGAACTAAAAATCTCGTTAATCTAGAAGAGATCAAACTTATCTCATTCAAGAACTTTTCCATCGCCAGGTATTAAATTCGTTTTATAGTCACACGGGTGAAATATGTTACTTGCTCAACGGTCAATAGCAAACGGTTTATGATTACAATATTTTCTCGTCCTTATTCTGTGCCCACTTTTTCCAATTCTCTGCCATTATTTAATTTAGTCAATGTCATGAAAGTATTCTCTTTGGAGTAAAGTAAGGAGTGTGAAAACAGGACAAGCATAGAGGTAGGCGTGGAAACAAAAAACATATCTCCCAAATCCAAATCCTTGCTTGAATCACATTTCTTAACGGATCAAGTTTCTTTCATCCACACGTATTCTCCAATCAAAACCCATTCCTCTAATCCTCTTTCATCACATGCATTTTTCTGTTTCTTTTCTAAATCCTCCACAATAATACACTCTCTCTCTTTTTTTTTTTTTTTGTCTCTTTGCTCTCTTTTCCCTTTCTTAATTAACCTTAAATAATAATGAGAAACACACTTCCATAGATAATTAATCTCTGCCATGATCACAAATCACCCACTTCTAATCCTTTTATTATCATCAATCTTTCTCCCTATAATCACATGTCAAGTTAATTACCGTGAGTGCCATCAATCATGTGGTTCACTCAAACCCTTCCCTTACCCATTCGGATTCTCTTCCGGCTGCGAAATTCGACTCAACTGCACCGTCGACGGCGAAATCTTCATCGGCGAATTTCCAGTTCAATCGGTAAACTCAAACAGTATAATAGTAAACATCGAATCACAATGTGATCGTCCATTTGAAACGTTTCACCAACTCTTCAGTCACAAACACGCACCTACTTCGGGAAACGTGATTCTGTTACAGAACTGTACGGAAAATCTCTTGCCTTGTTCTATACCGGAGACTCTACTTCCTAGTCAATTCGAATCTGAATCTGACGGTTGCGGCGGCCCCGGTAGCGGGAAATTGAGTTGTTACTTTGAAAATACCACGAGTCGTTTCGTGAATGAGACAAAATTGGAACGAATTGGATGCAAATACTTTATGTCGTCGATATCAATTGAAGATTTGAGAAAGAATTCGGATTCGGCGATTTCTTTGGAAGTAGCTACGATTGAGCTTGGATGGTGGATTCATGGAGATCAGTGTCTTTGTTCAGATCATGCTAATTGTACTAAAATTGTATCACCGATTGATCGAAAGCCTGGGTTTCGGTGTCAGTGTGATGAAGGGTTCGTCGGCGATGGTTTTTTGGCTGGAACTGGCTGCCGGAAAAAAGGTTAGGTATTTTTTTCTCTTTAATTAATCATTTTTCTTAACATATCAGCTAAATTTTTAATAATTTTTCAATAAAAATCTTGAGAAATGGTTTCAATTTTAGTTGCTGTGGATTGACTTTCTGTCCGTGTTAGTGCATTAGATGAGATTAGACATTTAAACCTGTTATTTAATCCTTAAAAATTCTAAAAATAGCGTGGCTCTACAACAAAAGCTAATGCTTTGAATGAAATAAAAAAACAAATATAGCTAATGCTTTCCCATCGTAAGTAAACAAATAAATCAAAGTTGTAATCATTTCTAAATTCTAACTTTTGGTCCTCATTTGATAAATATATTAACTTTTTTGACAGATAAAAATATATAGATTTATATCTTTGTCTTTGTTGAATTAATATTTAATTGTTTACAGTTTACAATAAGCTTATTAGTTTAAAATTCAAGTCCTTTTCTACAAATCAGTCCATTAGTATTTTAAGGTGCTCGTGGAGACATTCTTGGTAAAGAATACCGTCCATAGGAATTAACTCATGTTGAACATAGTTTGTAAATTGTTTTATAACTACTCCATTTTACATTACACGTATACAAAGTTTTTGGACATGGACATTTCAGTATCTAGAAGTAGAATCTATTATTTTGTTCTTCGACTAACCAGATGTTTAAAAAACATGTTTTATGTCATATTCTTAATTCCATTTTCTTATTGTATTGCTGGCTCAAAAATGAAAGTCTATGACTCTTATGAAGAAAAAAAAAAACTGTGATAACATATAAAAATGGATACGAATCCGTATCGATCATGAAAGTCCCTCTTAAAGGCCTAAAAAGATTGGCCATGAATTGATAATAAAAAAAGAAGGAAAGTAGGACCCGGCAGAAAGAAATAGAGGACCTGATGAGATGAAATATGATTATGGGTTACTTGGCTAGATCCGCCCATGATTACCGGGAATTTAAGTCAACATGACTAATCAATTAGCCAAGTGGTCAATTTTTCTTTTCATAATTCGGTGCATTCTTTTATTCTGTTTTCCCCTTTTGTTGTCTCAATATTTAATGAGTTTTTTTAAAAGAGTTCATTTTCCGCAAGATAGGGAAGTTTCGCCGGTATTTAACTAGGGGGACAATATATAAATTCAATTGATTTTAAAGTGTTAAAATGAATTTTTAATTAATTTTTTTCGGGTCAGTCTAGTGACAAGAATTTTAGTTTAAAGGATTAAGGGAGGAATTCGATTCGAACTCGGCCCTTACATTAATAATATAATGTTTCTATAACTGAGATATGTTTACAGAGACTTTAATTAATTAAATTTATACATCAAATTTATAAAAGTGGGCAAAATATGAATTTAATTGATTTTTTAGTGTTAAAACAAATTTTCAATTGATATTGAAAAAAATTTAATTGATTCTCCTCTAAAAAAATTCATTTTTTTTGTGGTGACGCTGTATTTTTTTTGGTGGTGAAAATTCAACTGATTCTATTTTTCACTTCGGTCCATTTGAGTGTGTGTATATATATATATATATATATATATATATGGTTTGCTAACTTAGACCAACAAAAAATATGAAGGTCTAAGTTGGCAAAAATGCACCTTTTCATTTGGACAAAAATATTCTTCATTTTTATTATTTAAAACTAATAGCTTGAGGGTTATTTTAGTAATTTTTATTAAAACATATATTTGTTAACTTGCACAAATTTGCTAACTTAGACCCACTTTTATTTTATTACAAATAGCTTGAGGGATAGTTTAGTAATTTTTTCTACCTTTTCATTTGGACAAAAATATCCTTCATCTTTATTATTTCAAACCAATAGCTTGAGGGTTACTTTAGTAATTTTTATTATAACATATTTGTTAACTTGAACCAATTTGCTAACTTAGACCCACTTTTATTTTATAACAAATAGCTTGAGGGATACTATAGTAATTTTTTCGAAAAACTAGGAAACGGTTGTTGGATGTTTTTTTATTGAAAAATAAAATTAAATAAAATTTACTAAACTATCCCTTACTTTAAATTGGTTTACACTAGTGGATATTGGTTTTTTTGTCCAAATAAAAATGTGCACTTTTGTTAACTTAGACTTTCATGTTTGTTGTTTGTCTAAGTTAACAAACTTTTATATATATATATATATATATATATATATATATATATATATATATTCCTTCAGTTAAGGATTATCCGTAGAAACTAGACCTTGTAGACCGTGGATACTAGACCTTGTAGACCGTATATATATATATATATATATATATATATATATTGACGCAAGTCCATTAGTATTGAATTGATAATCGAAGATTTTGCCATGATAATGGTCTCAAATTGATTGATATCAATTCAATGTTTGAATTTGGGAGACGGTGCCCACATTGATTGAAATTTTTTCCATCACTGAATTTGATTTATTTTTAGGATTTTTATATCACATGTTAAAAAGTTTAAATAGTTTTGTCAAAAAAAAAATTAAGTAGTAAGTTTATTTTAAAATTTGTATTCGCTCAATGTCCCAAATTGTAAGTCGTTTTGAGAAAAAAATTGTCCCAAATTATAGCTTGTTTTACAATATCAATGCACCATTAATACAACTTTTCCTTTTATACCTTAATTATTTATTATTCTATCTTTTTTCAATTCTTTAATTTATCTTTTTCATACCATTTATTGAAGACAATTTTGTAAAATAACTCATAATATCTTTTTCCATACAAAAATTAATTATACTTAATAATACGTGTGAAATGCTTAAAACGTCATATAATTACATTATTTTAATACATTTTGCTACATTTCAATTTCTGATGCGTTGAATTAATTATTTTTTTATTTAAAGTCCTTAAAGAGAGTCCTCGTTAACATTTTTCATACAAAAATAACTACCATGTAATATGTATCAATTTTTAAAAAATTAGACTTGTCATCGACCGGAAAGAGTATTGAATTATTGATCGAAAATTAGACTTGTATTGACTTGGTCGTATCATCCGATCTTTATAAAAATGGTCTTTGTATTGAACCAGATGACTCTTTAAAAAATGTTAAAAAAATCATCAAACAAATTAAGATGATTTCACAAATTTGTTCTTCAAATGAAAATCCATAACAATGACACTTTGTTTCCCAAGAGAAAGGACCATGGTAATCCAGAGTTTGACCATGAGGTAAGTAAAGTCTAACCAACAATTATTCTGACCAGAAATTAAACTAGTGTTATCCCGAATGATTCATCCTTTAGTGAAGCTCATTAACCCAACAGCAGGCCTTGAAAGCATGGTTTGATGATTCCTTATCTCCACTTCTATTTACGACTCAACTACTTTTGTGTGTAACGTAGGGTATTTGGCTAAAATAAGGGAATGAGAAGGGTTTAATTAATTAGATATTTTGTTTTGATAAGATGAGATGAGAGGAGATGGATTTTTAATAGAAAGAGATGGCTAACTACTTTTTATGAGAGAAATCTAATGGAAGTTGCTTGTTGAGTTCTTGAGTTTTATACTAGCTATGTTAGGTGTAAATTGTGTAATCATTGGAGCATGTACACATGGCTGCCACATGTTTTCTTATATAAGAGATTTTTTCTATGTTACCCCTTGGTGATTTGGGGTAATTTATCCCTTTCAAAGAAAAATTTCATTTTCTTCATCTTTATTTTTAAAATCAGTTACCATTTTTATTTCAAGAACATCAAACTTCTTCATCTCTTTCATTTAACATGTGATCTCCATCTCTTTCGTTTCATAATCGAATCATATTTGATATTAGGGGAAATTTACCCCCAATTCATTAAGGGTATTGTATTTTGGTTTTTCCTTACAGTTAGTTATCATTTTCATCTCAAAAACATTAAGTTTCTTCATCTCCTTCATTCAACGCGTGATCTCCATTTCCTTCATTTTAGAATTGAATCATATTTATCATTAGGGGTAAATTACCCACATTCATGAAGGGGTAATGTAGGCCGCACCTATATAAAAAGTTTGTTTAAGACTGAACTTAAGAACAGAGAAGAGAACAAAAGTTGCTTAAAGATCATCTCTCCATTATCTTGCTAGTTTCAAAACTCTATGCCCTGTAATCTTAACTGGATCCAACTTAATTCTAGTTTTTTTTAATAATTCTGAATTATACTAATTATGTTATTTGAATTTGGCTTGTAACACAGCCTCATCAACATGCAACCCAGCAAAGTACATGTCTGGAAGATGTGGAGGAACAACGAGATTCATTGTCTTAATTGGAGGTGTGTGCCTATTTCATGTTTCGAAAACCATTTGAGATTATCTTAGAAATTACATGTCAACTTAATAATTACTCATTGAACAAATATCACATCAATTGAAATATTGTTGACCACCACCATGCCAACAAGCTTATATTATTTTGCAGGTTTTGTTTTTGGCGTTTCACTCATGGTTACTCTGGCTTCAGTATGTTGTTACTTTCGCCGTCGCACCAAATTGAGAGTCACAAAGAGCACAAAAAGACGCTTCACAGAAACTACTAACAATTACAGTGTTCCTATCTATCCCTACAAAGACATCGAAAAAGCCACAAATAGTTTCTCAGAGAAACAAAGGTTGGGAACAGGAGCATATGGTACAGTTTATTCTGGAAAACTTTACAATGATGAATACGTCGCCATCAAAAGAATAAAACACAGAGATAATGAGAGCATTGAACAAGTCATGAATGAGATCAAGCTCATTTCCTCCGTTAGTCACCCCAATTTAGTGCGTTTGTTGGGTTGTTCCATCGAATATGGAGAACAAATTTTAGTGTACGAGTTCATGTCAAACGGAACACTGAATCAACATTTGCAAAGAGAAAGAGGAAATGGACTTTCATGGCCTGTTAGACTCAAAATTGTGACAGAAACAGCACAAGCCATATCACATCTTCATTCAGCAATTGATCCACCTATTTACCATAGAGATATAAAATCAAGTAACATACTTTTAGACCAAAATTTTGGATCCAAAGTAGCAGATTTTGGGCTTTCTAGACTTGGAATAACTGAAATATCTCACGCTTCCCACGTTTCAACCGCTCCTCAAGGAACACCAGGCTACGTTGACCCACAATACCATCAAGACTATCACCTTTCTGATAAAAGCGATGTATATAGCTTTGGTGTTGTTCTTGTTGAGATCATAACAGGACTAAAAGTAGTGGACTTTTCTCGTCCTCATAATGAAGTGAATTTGGCTTCTCTTGCTGTTGACAGGATCAGAAAAGGACTTTTAGATGATATTATAGACCCAATCATATTTCTTGATCCCCAAGCAACCAGTGAAGGGTGGACACTTTCTTCCATACACAAGGTAGCTGAGTTGGCATTCAGATGTCTTGCATTTCACAGGGATATGAGACCTTGTATGACTGAAGTGGCAACTGAGTTAGAGCAACTAAGGTTGAATAAATGGAACTCTTTTGAAGAAAACAACTCTATTATAGCTTCAACAGATCAGTTGTCTTCTTGCTCTTCCTCTTCTAGCGAAAGTGAGAAACCTTTGGGGAGCACCACCACAATGAAGGATGTTGGGCCTAAGGGTAAATCCCATCTTAAGCTTGAGACTGGGCCCATTTCTTTTAAGTCAGTTGAAAGGCCCAATAGTAGCTCACCAGTTTCGGTGCAAGACCCAGACCCATGGTTTAGTGAGCAGAGCTCTCCTTCAAATAGTTTCCCCAGTAAGTCATTTGATCGTGGATCTGTTTCATATGGTCAACAAGCTAGTTTGTAGTTTATTTATTGTAATTGCATATAAGCCTTGATTGATTAAAATAGAGATATTTGGTAAGCAAGTTTATCTCACTCTATTATAGCTTTTATGATTTGTAAAATTAAACAACGTTTGAATGTATAATATAAACTTAAAAGTTAGGATTATTTTTCACTTTTGGTCTCCCAAGTATTGCGACTTTAGTTCTCCATTTTAGTTCTCCCCATTTGAAATTTCGTAGTCCCGCAGCTCAATTTTTGCCAATTTTAAGAACGTGGCAAAATAAATGGCATGCCAAGGCTTTTGTTTAAACTTTAAACTACAAAAAGGCTACAGTTTCAAAATGGGGAAAATTGAGGGGGTTACAAAATTGTGTGAACCTACGAAAGAGACATTGCGACGTTTTTTCATTTTTCTTGGATTTTCAGATGTCCAAACAGTGATAGCAGCGTACTCCACATCAACAGTTATATTATGGCCTCACATGGTTCAAACTGTGAGAAGAGAAAGCACGGAAAGAAGAAAGACAATAAGAGCTAAAGTCTCCACTAGCACCTCCAATGGTTCAAAATCATGAAGAAGTGAAGAATTGGTGAAAAAATTGATGCTATGTGAAATTTTTGGCTTTAGCAACTGGTAAGGAGTTTAACTGGTTCTGATTAACAGGTTCTGAACCACAGGTTCTGAACTTGAAAACTTTAGCACAATTTAAATCACAGTTATGCAGGAAATTAAAAGTGCAGAAATAAACAGAACACACAGGTTTGTTAACCCAGTTCGGAGTAAACACCTCCTACTCTGGGGGATACCAATCCAGGAAGGAAATCCACTATTGGAATTAATCCTTAAGACTCAGACACTGACCCCCCAGTTCCTATCCTAAGCAATCAACTTCCACCTAGTCAGACTTCTACCCACGCATGAGTATTAGAGTCCACTAACTTCCTATTCAAGCAACAGCCCAGATACTTGAACTAACCTTGAACCTAAACCAGTTCTAAAACAAAAACTACCCAGTTGAAGAACACACTTCAATAAACAAACTTCATTCGTACCTACAGGTTTTGAATGAATTACAACTCAAAATACCTAAACCAACTCAACAGAGTGGTGCACAAAACAAAGCTAAACAGCTTAAAACTAACACAGACTCTATTTCTGATATTTCTCTCTAATTCCTTGTGTCTTGAATAGCAGCAAAGCACTCCTTATATAGTTTTCAGCAAGCAACATTAATCTGAATTAAATCTTCTGAATTGATATGATTTTGAATAATGAAGGGCTTGAAAAGGAAACATATAAAACTGCAACATATCTCTCAAAGATTGCTTCAGTAAAATAAGAACATTCATAAACACGAGCCAAATCTTCAAAGATCTTCTCCAATTTAATCAGGCCTTCTAGAATCAACATGCTAGAATAAATCCTTTGTAAATCTCATAAAGATTCGCGCCAAAACAATTCAGAAAAACCAGCTTCTGATGAAGTCAACGGAAGTCAACGCTGGCATCAGACTCTGAATTCAGCTTCTGAAGTGCTACAGTGCATTCAGCTTCTGATGGAATTTTCAGCTACTGAACAGCTTCAAATGCAATTTCTTGTAACTGAAGACTTGTTCTAAACATGGAGATGCTTCTATTCAACACATTGGATTTGCCAAAATATGCAGCTAACACCAAAATACTCAACACTATGAAAAGTAATAGTTAAAAAGAAGAATTGATGGATTTAGTTTGGGAATCTCAATTATAGGGTTCTATTTGTGCCATCATTGACTACCAGATCACCTTATCCATATCCTTCTCAATATCACATACTCGTAGGACGTCTTATTTACGTCACCATCACTCGCCCAAAGATGACTTACTTTGAGTTAGTCCAAAAATGACCTACTTTGAAGTTGCACTACACCAATTTACTTAAATTAATCACCATCAATTTTTAGTTATAGTTAGTCTGGGGTAATAGCAAGAATACAATTATCAACACTAATCACCTTCCCAGTCCACTTCAAAGTAGGTTGTCCCTACATCTAGCTAAATTAGCTTTTATCGACTCCCATAACCATTACGTCACGTAATGTAATTGAAGAATTAATCATCATAATCAACATGTTGGTCGTGATTAATTTAAGTAAATTCGAAAAATAAAAATAAAAATAAAAAATGGGCGTGATAGACTCATAGGTGAAATTGCTCAAAAATAAGAGACTCATAGGTGAAGTTGGTCACAGTCCTCTTGTAGTACATACAAGCAGTCATCATAAACAAACAAACAAAACTTACATTATCTTTAATCTGAGCCAATTTGTGGATGAACAAATTTTCGATTGAGAATAAGCGCGGATAAATCATGCATATACATGCATTTAATCAATTAATTAATCCAGAAAATGTATTATGAAGCTACGATATCAAATATCAACATGAGTAAAAGAAAACAAAACTAAAATTTTGGTTTCTTAAGAGAGGTAAAGGTAACAGCAGATCCTATAGGCGATTTTCCAACTTGAATACCAAAAGTATCATAACGAAGAAAGAGTTCCACCACCAAGAGTCTAGAAAACAACACAACAAAATCCTTTCCAGGACATTGCTTATTACCAACAGTAGGTTGTTCCGTTTCACGACCATTCGACCAAAACACATGTTCCAACAACTTCTCTCCCTCTTCACCCATAAACCTTTCTCCAACAAACTCATCAGCTCTATCAAATATCTTTGGATCTTTTGTCGCAAAAGGTTGAAACCCAAACAACATTTCACCTTCTTTCACTTGAAATGCATTTTCATGATTCTCAATAACAAAATCATGTTTCGCTTTTCCATATTGTAATGACACTGGTGGTTCAATTCTAAATGCTTCATACACCACTGATTTCATCAACGGCATATTTTCCATCCCCGCCATTGTCACTCTCCCACCATTAGATTTAACAACAGATCGAATCTCATCTGCTAATCTACGGTGTAGATTAACACCACCACGTCCAATCCACTTCAACAAATTAGGAAAAAAAATCTTCATTCCACCAAATGAATTAAAACATGTGGCGAATAAAAGATTATGAACCGCTTCTTCTTTAGAAACTCCGAGTCGAACAGCTTCATCTAAAACCGGTCCAGTTGATGACTCGTAGAAAAAATCATAAAGCTTTTGATAATCTTTCTTCACCAAAAATGGTGGAAGACGAAACGTATGAAAGGCTGGTTCCTCAATCCATTTAGGAAGACCTAACGTAAGAATTGGACTTAGCTGCATCAATGTCCATTTTGATACTATTTTTGGACCATCAGTTTTGAGATTTGTTTCAGTAGGGTTTGTTCCGAAAAATGATTTTGCAAGGTAGTTAAAAGCTGCTTGATCGTTTGCATCAGCGAAAATAGCTTTTCCGGTTTTTGCAAGCTCTTTTTCTAGAGTGTTGAAGAGGTTTGTGTAAGATGAGTGAAACTCAGGGATGAAATGGCTGCTACGTGACTTGAGGAGGAAGAAAAGAAGGCGTTTGAGTTGGTCGTGTTTTGGTTCGGTTGGATCGAGGTACGAGAGGATACGGTAACCGCCGGTGAGTTCTGTTGACGGCATGAAAGTTCCTGTGAAGAGGTCGCGTTTTTCTACTTTGGAATTGTCGAAGAGAACAGGGAATGATTTTCCGTCGAGTAAAACGATGACGTTTGGGTTTGATGAAATGAATGGGCCTGGTGGCATATTGGCGCGAAAAATGGTTGATTTGTATTTGTGCATTTTGGTTCTGAAATATTTGTCGCGGCCACCATCGTTGTAGAAATAATCGAGACGGTCTTTGATGGGACCTATGAATGGGAGGCCGTAATCTCCGGGGATTCTTCGCATTGGAAGTTTTTTTGGTGGTTGGGGTGGAACTAATGACGATGTTGTGTCAGTGTCTGTGTCTGTGTCAGACACTGTTGTTTCTATTGGAGTAATTGGAGTTGGGGATGATGTCGTATCTGGGTTGGACACTGATGCTTTTAATGGAGTGACTGAAATTGGAGTGAAAGGACATTTGGAAATGGAGCAGCGATTGCGGTGTTTTGTTGTTCTTTTTAATGGAAACTCTGGTTGAAGGAAAGTATAAGATATTGAAGAGGTAAGCGCTGATGATGCCATTTTTTGGTTTGGAAAGTAGGATCAGACTTTAGATACACGCACAAAATGAAACGAGGGAAAATGTTACAATTTGTGGGTGTTTGGTATTGATTTGTATTGGAGAAGGGGATTATTGAGAAGTGCTTGTTATGGACTTTGAAACTTGTATTTATGGAAATCAACGTGAGATTAACATAGCAAGTTGAAATTGAAGACTTGTCTTGGGAAAGTTGCATGTTGAGAAATCAAAACTAAGTGTGCAAAATATGCACCGTCCAGATCTTTAGACGGTGAATTTGTATCATAAAATTCTATTAATTGATATCATGGAATATATGCGATCCGATTGGTTTTTGGCCGGAAGGTTAGTTATTTTTTATTCTTTAATTAATTAATAATTAACTTTCTTAAAATATCAACATAATATTTGGTATTGTGTTCATTCCATCTTTAATTAATGGATTAAATATGTTTTTGGTCCCTATAAAATTGGGACCTTTTAAGTTTATTCCTTACTTAATTTTAATAGTTCTTTTAATTCCTAAAAAAAATTTCGGCACTCAGTATTAGTCCCTACTCAATTCAAATTTGTTTAATTTATGCTTAAACTCTTAAGTTTTTGAACAATTTTTTGCAGACGTGTTAAGAACATTACTAAAAGTTCCTCCGCAAAAAATTATCGCAAAATTTGATTTCTTCGTCCAGATTTTGTTATTTTTAACTTTAACTTTTGTCGGTTTAAAAAATTCATATTTAATTCGTTTCATGTTAAAAAATTCTAAATTTTTGTAAATGAACCTTTCATAGTGTTCTAAACATGTCTCAAAAAAATCGTTCAAAAATTTAAGAGTTTAAGGATAATTAAACAAACTTTGTTTTAGAAGGGACTAAAATTATAAGTAAATTTTTTTTATAGGGACTAAAAAGCCTATTAAAATTAAGTAAGGACTAAACTTAGAAGTTCCCAATTTTATAGGGACCCAAAACATATTTAACCCTTAATTAATTAATATTTATACAGTATATAAAGAGAATACATGGTTTTATACTGTTTTTTTTTCATACCTGATTATACTCTTAAATAAACAAATTTGACTATACGAATTCTATTTTGTTGATGTCATTCAAAAAGATAAGAATTTATATTATATTTTTTTACAAAGATATTTTTTTATTTTGTTGGTATCATTGAAAAAAATAAATATAGTTTTTTACAATACGAAAGTGCAAATATTTATTATCTATACTTATAATTTTAATCAAAATCAAAATAATTACAATTCATATTTCATAAAAATCCTTGTTCGTAATTTATACGCATTATCGCAATTAAAAGAGCGAACAAAACCCTAAGAATAATATATAAAGAGCAGACAGAACGCTATATATATACTAGACTCTAACCCGAGCGATGCACGGGTTTTGTAGAGCTTCATATATAATTATCAAATTTGCTATATTATTACTTTTATAATTATATTCAATATTATGTTATCAAACTACCTTAAAAAACAGCAAAAACAAAAGATGGACAACAATAAAAATGACAAATCAAAATAAAAAATATATATAAAAGCTTGCACCAAGAAATTGGTCTTAAATGTAAAAGCTGGAACTGTTATGTGGTAATCGAAAGAAAAATAATAATAATAATAAAAAGGATATGTTAATAACTTATATATAATGATGAATAGAGACTCCCCCTTACCTTTGGTTTGCAGAATTTGATATTCCTACGGTAAAATCTCTCTCCAGGTTCTTCTCACTTGTCTCCTTGCTTCTTCTCTCCACAACCCTAGTTTTCCTTTGATCTCTAATCTTTTCTTGTTTGTTGTAACCCTAATTCTCTAATGTTCTCCTCTATTTATAACCTTTTAACTGAGCTAGGTTTCTCTCATAACTATTTAACGGGTTTACTCTTCAATTTTAAAATATATTATTAAGTACAAAAATATATTAGATTTAGTACAAAAATATCTCAAATTGAGTACCAAAATATATCATATTCAATATAAAAATAGTATATTAGATTTAATTCAAAAATATCTCAAATTGAGTACCAAAATATATCATATTCAAAATATATCATATTAGATTTTTTTTTCATAAATTTCTTTCAAAAGAAAAGTTAGGGTTAGTCATTAGGGTTGTCAAGACTACCCTAATTCTCTAATGCTCTCCTCTATTTATAACCTTTTAACTGAGCTAGGTTTCTCTCATAACTATTTAACGGGTTTACTCTTCAATTTTATAAAATATATTATTAAGTACAAAAATATATTAGATTTAGTACAAAAATATCTCAAATTGAGTACCAAAATATATCATATTCAATATAAAAATAGTATATTAGATTTAATTCAAAAATATCTCAAATTGAGTACCAAAATATATCATATTCAATATAAAAATAGTATATTAGATTTAATTCAAAAATATCTCAAATTGAGTACCAAAATATATCATATTCAGTATAAAAATATATTATTGAGTATTAAAATATATTTCATATCACAAACCAAAATATATTAGATTGTGCATAAAAATATTTTAGCAAAACTTGGGGACTAAGAAATCACTTTCTAACATATTCAATATAAAAATAGTATATTAGATTTAATTCAAAAATATCTCAAATTGAGTACCAAAATATATCATATTCAGTATAAAAATATATTATTGAGTATTAAAATATATTTCATATCACAAACCAAAATATATTAGATTGTGCATAAAAATATTTTAGATTTAATTAAAACACTACTTAATTCCTTCATTCAAACCCCCCTTTTTATAATTGCCGTAGATATATATAAAATAAAAGCAATTATAAGTCACAAAAACCATTAGTGATCCAGTGGTTACAGCTGTGACCTATTAGAAGTTGGTCTGTGGTTCAACTCTCAGCAAGGAGTTTTTTTCATAAATTTCTTTCAAAAGAAAAGTTAGGGAGAAATGTGTCATTTTGGGTGTTAGGGTTGCATTAGGGTTAGGGATTCATGTAATCAGACTACTTAACATTTATATGTAAGTGATATATATGTGTGTAGATAAAAAAATCTATCATACAATTCTACTAAATATATATTATCGTAGATTATATGAAGATGAAAATTTTATAAAATTCTATTAATTAATGTTTTGACTAAGAGTATAATGACTAAGGGTATAATTTACCACTTTACTCTTTTAAAATATAATCTATTTTGGCATAGACAAGTCGCCTAAGAAGCCTGGATACGTAGTACGAGCGCGGGTACGATACGATACGGGTACGTGGATACGTGGAATTTTAAAATTTAGGATACGATACGGCTAAGATACGTTAACAAAATATTTATATTAAAATTTACATGCATGTAAACTACTTGAAAAAAAAATAAGCATTGATTACTCTTCAATAATATATAATCATAAAAATCACAATTTACAAAAAATAATGCATGTGAACAAAATAAAAAATGAAACCTTTTTCGTATAAATCATATTCTATTTTCATTCATATGTTAGAATATCAACAAATGCATCAATAAAAGAACTCAAAACAAAGTGTGTTTAATGTTGATTGATTGAACCTCATCTCTCTCGTTAACTGCTTTCATCCACCAAAAACATAATTTTTAATTAGTTAATAAAAAAAATTATAGTGATTCATATCTTAAATTGAATCATATACATCTTCATTGAATTTTCACAACACAATCTCGCTTTTTTACCCTTCATTTTTTTTCTTCAGGATACGTCTCTGTGACGTATCTAATAAGTATTTGTGTGTATCTTTCGAGTATCTTATAAGTATCCGATAAAATATATATTTTAAATTAAAATAATTAATTCTGATACTCCGTGGGTACGTATCCGATACGGTACATCTTCCTTTTAGAGTATCCGGGCAAGTCACCAATTCACTTTCTATCTATTTTTTCTTTTTAATTGCAAATTTTTAGGACATATTGGACGGTAGAAAATTATAAACACGAGGAAGAATATATCACCCGCTGGTTACCAACAAATGTCTCGTTCTTTATCTATATTCACAATCAAAATATCATTTCCAATTTTATGTGGACTGTGTGCTCTTCATCTTCAGAAGTATAGTAGGCAGCCACTAACTAGCGTGCAGCATATTTGCAACGACTTTACGTAATGGTTTTGCATGCAAAGAATGAAGAAACACGAAAGTGAAGTATTCTTTTTCTTGTCTTTTTAAGGAAAAGAGGAATTTCTTGACGAAAAAAAGGAATTCTATATACAACATTGTTGAAAATATTTATCCCTTATTCAAACTTTAATTTAAAGTTTAAAGTCCAATTTAGAGCCGTGGGGCTAAGGCAATCTGAATTAATTAGTTGCCTAATTTGGGTCCACAATTGTAGTGCCGGACAAACGGAAATTTTTTACTTGTATCCCTACATTTATTCCCTCGTCCCTACATATAAACTTAAAACACTTTATTATTTTTTGGGATAATAAGTGTTTACTTCATGTCATTTGCGCGAGTTTTAGTTTAATCTTTATAAAAACAAAAGTTGAAGATTCGTCTTGTAATTTAAATATTTTTTGATTTTAGACCCTCAATACATATGATTGTGCAAGTATGCTTATGCGGTATGTTGATTGTGTATTAATTAATGAGGTGGGATGTTGAGTCATCATTTTTAGCTAAACCCTAATTTTATTCCCTTCTAAATTTGGAGTATAGCCTTTTCTGGGTTTCGGTTTAAATTTAGGGGTTTAGAAAAAAATAGAGAGAGAGAGAGAGAGAGAGAGAGAGAGAGAGATATTTTTTAATGTTTTTAATTCGTTAAATTAAGTATTTAATTAAAGAATTTCATATGGATTAAAAGAAAGTTAGAAAAGAATTAAAAATTTCAACTCAGCTTGTCAAATCATCAATTTTAAACAGTTAGCACGTCACGTAAGCTTGAGTGTAGTGTCATATGTCTTGAGGGTCTAAAATCAAAGAATCTTTAAACTGCAAGGGGGAATCTCCAACTTTTGTTTTTACATGGAGTAAACTAAAACTCGCCCAAATAACAGGGAGTAAACATCTATTAACCCTTTTTTTTCATTTATCTCAAAAAAATTCAAGCGTTTTCGGTATGCTAAAGAGAGAGTGAGGGAGTAAGTATTATTGTCTGTACCGGAAAACAATTTTTAAGTCAAAGGACGAGATGGCAGAGTTATTCCCACAGGGCGCGACGAACCATGACGACATCTTGAGATGTTTTGCTAAGCACCTTGATGAGAAGATGGCTGCTTTTCACCTTGGCCAGCTATGAGCTAGGCTCACCAAACTTTCCAAAGATCAATATGATTACACCAGTGTGCTTGTTGAGGGTCCACACAAGCCTGCTCACTACAGGTACTGAGATGATCAAGGGATGAGTACAAAGGGAAAAATAAAATGATTCTATCTGTATTGTTTCATTTTTGGATTTTTGTTTTTGCCTTACAATTTTTAGATTTATGGTAAATTGAGAATTCTTTTGGATTATTATCCTATAATCTCAATTACATTGGGTTGAAGGGTATAAGCAAAAAAAGTTTGTGTCAATAAATTTTAAAAGGTTATAATACAATTTTTCGGTTCAACAACAAAGCATCAAACCAGATATGATTAATAAAGTGTGAAGGTGAGAAAAACACAAGAAGGGGGGTTGAATTGTGTTGGCTTTTCCTTTTCTTTCTCAAATACTTAGGTTAGTTCAGAATCAGATATAGATCAGATTCTGAAACTATTTTCAAAGTTGTTTTGCAGCGGATATAAAGTAAATGAGAGAGAGAGAGAGAGAGAGAGAGAAAGAGAGACACAAGCAGTTTATCCTGGTTCCTTCCACAACCCGGAAGTAGTCCAGTCCCCTTGTCACTAACAAGAGATTTTCACTATAATCACAAAGATTACAATTGCTCAAGCACAAAGCAAGAGACTTCCTATGCTCAAACACAAAGTAAGAGACTTCATATGCTCAAACACAAAGTAAGAGACTTTTTTGCTCAAACACTAAGTAAGAGACTTTGAATCAAACAGATTTACAAAAGAATATGTTTGAGTTGAACACTTGATATACTATCAGTGGTGTTCACAAAATACAACACAGATTTAAGACTCTATACTTAAGAAATTCTAAGATAAGAAGTTTGTAAGAATTTCTAAGTTATTTGATGCCTTTCAGATTTGGCAGTTTTGCGATTCCATAAAACAGAGTATTGTTTTTCAGTCTTAATCTTCTTCTTCAAAACTTCAATCCTTTATAGAGGAATTCAGAGTTGTTGAGAAGAGTCAGTTTCATCAAAAGAGTTGTTGCAATAGAAGCTATATCCAGCATTAGTTCCTTCCTGACATTGTGTGCGCAACAGAGAAACAAAGGAATGGAATTTTGAATTGTTTCCTTAAAACAGGGAGAGTGTTTCATACAAGGAGACAACTGTTGCATGAAGCTGTTCTAACTGTACAGTACTTTACTGTTGACAGTGACAGATGTTGACTTCTGCTTTTCCTTAAAACTCAGACTCAGAAGCTGCTCTTCAGACTCCCAGTCTTCAGACGCAGTTCTTCAGACTCAGTCTTCAGACGCACTGTTCATCAGACGCTGTCTTCAGAAGCTGGTCATCAGACGCACTGTTCATCAGACGCTGGTCTTTCAGACGCACCTTAAGCTTCAATATTTTCCTTTTGCTCTTAACTTGATCTTTCAGAACCACCATTAGATACAACAATTAATTATATGGTCCTGCACACTTAAAACAAGCATTAGCATATCCAATTTTCTTTTTAACACTTTGTTATCATCAAAACTCAAAAGAGACTTGTTCATACATTTTGTTCCAACAATCTCCCCCTTTTTGATGATGACAAACATAAGTATTAATAGAAAATTGTTGTTAACTTAATTAACAAGTTGACTTCAGGGTCTGAGGTTTGTAAGCTCCCCCTGAGTCTGATCCAATTAAATTCAATTTAAATTAATAAAGTGTAAATACATTCAGAATTTAAATAACAAACTGACTTCACGGTCTGAGGTTTGTAGGCTCCCCCTCAATCTGATAATTCACAAGGTGAGGTTTGTAAGCTCCCCTTGAGTTTTATCCAAGTTATTTAAATTCAGTTTAATTCACAGAATTGAAATTCAGTTTATCTCACAGAATTTTAATCAGAGGCTAAGAGATGAGAAAATGTTCTCCTAAGTTAATTAAATTTCAATAATTAACTAACTTATATTCTGTAAGCTCAGAGCCTGAAATATCATCAACAAAAAGAAAATTCAAGAATTTAAGAGAGTTAAAACGTGAGATAAAAATGTTCAGAACATTTTGTTCAGTACCACTGAACTGTTTCAGACACAATTGTTCAGAACATATGGTTCAGTACTGCTGAACTCTTTCAGACACAATTGTTCAGAACATATGGTTCAGTACTACTAAACTTTTTCAGACAGAATTGAGAGTTTTTAAATGGGTCTGAAAATTGAACGTGTAAGATGAGAAAATTGAAAGTGTGACTGTGTTTTGAGTGTTTTTAAAACATTTCAGAAACTGAAAACAGAAAAACATTAAACACAACTGCACATTGATGACTTTAGGAGGAGCAAAGTACAACTTTCAAAGCTTAATTCATCACTGCCCAGCAGTTATAACTTATCAAATTCTGACCATGTGTTAGACAACTGTTCAGATTTACTCTCATTAGTGGGCCATGTGTAAAGTGTCCACTTATAATGAGTTTTATCAGAAGTCAAAAATTCAGATTCTGAAACTCAGACTCTGATGTCTTCAGAAGCTGAACTTTCTTCAGACTCTCAAAGTGAGTGTCTGTTAAGTCTTAGCTTCTGATGAACTTCAGATTCTCAGTTTTTATTCAGAGTCAAGCAATTTTTTTCAAGAGATGAAATGCATGTTCAGATTCTTTTTAATAAAATTAAATCTATCTTCTGTGAGGGGTTTTGTAAATATATCAGCCCATTGATGATCAGTATCAATGAATTGAATTTTTCCAAAACACCCTTCTGAACATAATCTCTAATAAAATGATGTTTAATTTCAATATGCTTGGCTCTTGAATGTAGAATTGGATTTTTAGACAAAACAATTGCAACAGTATTATCACAGAAAATAGGAATGATGTTTTCATGAATCTGATAGTCTTCTAACTGATGTTTCATCCAGAGCAGTTGTGTGCAACAACTTGCAGCTGAGATGTATTCTGCTTCTGTTGTTGACAATGCAATAGTTGATTGTCTTCTGCTGGCCCAGGATATCAGATTCTCACCAAGGAATTGACAATTTCCACTGGTGGATTTTCTTTCAATCCTGTCACCAGCATAATCAGCATCACAGAATCCAACCAGCTTGTAATCTAAGGATTTCTTATACAGAAGTCCAAGATTAGTTGTTCCCTTCAGATACTTGAAGATTCTCTTGACAGCAGTCATATGAGATTATCTAGGATCTGATTGGAATCTTGCACACAAGCATACACTAAATAAATATCTGGTCTAGAAGTTGTTAAGTATAACATAGAACCAATCATACCTCTGTAGAGCTTCTGATCTACCCTTGAGCCAGTGTCTTCTTTGCTTAAATTGCAGGTTGGATGCATTGGTGTTGTCATCAATTTACAATCTTTAAGCTGGAACTTCTTCAGAAGCTCCTTTGTATATTTAGATTGATGAACATACACTCCATCTTTGCATTGGTTGATTTGAATTCCAAGAAAGAATTTCAATTCTCCCATCACGCTCATTTCAAATTCATCCTGCATTAACTTAGAAAATTCTTTGCAAAGAATGGCATTAGTAGAACCAAATATAATATCATCAACATAGATTTGAACAATTAAGATGTCTTTCTTAAGTGTCTTTCTGAAAAGTGTATTGTCAACTTGTCCTCGTACAAAATCATTTTTAAGTAAGAAATTACTTAGTCTCTCATACCAAGCTCTGGGAGCTTGTTTCAGACCATACAGTGATTTCTTAAGTTTAAAAACAAAATCTGGATGTTTTAAATCTTCAAAACCAGGAGGTTGTTTGACATACACTCAGGGGCGGACCTGGACTTCCACTATTAGTGGGGTAATTTTTTTTGTCAAATGATTAAATAATACAAAATTTAATAAGAAGTTATACTAAAAGTGGTTGTAGCAACCAAAATTACAAAAACAAATGCTCTATTTTCCATTATAGTATGTCAAAAACATGAACAAAAAATTAATCATAACCCTGCCTAATATGCAACAAATGCGCAGCATGTTTGACAATTTAATATGTGTAAAATTAATCATAAGTCATAACCCAAACATAAAAATGATAAACCCACTTCTTGATGAAGCATAACAATTAACAGTGTGTGTGTGTTATACAATTGGTTGGAAATTAACAGTGTGTGTCAGTGTGTTATACAATTGGTTGACAAATGACAATTGACATTTGATGAAGCATAACAATTAACATAAGCCTAAAAAAAAATCACATGAACTATTGATAATTATACCTCTCAAATCTCAATCAAGACATGAATAATTAAGCCTAAAAAAATCACATGGTAATTAAGCCTAAAATCAGTTGGTAATTAAGCCTAAAAAAAATGTGCCTGGACTGGTGTGGCACCTGCCACAGCAGGCTCAGTCCAGGTCCGCCCCTGCATACACTTCTTCAGAAATGACTCCATTTAAAAAGGCACTCTTAACATCCATTTGATATAGAATGATATTATGATTTACTGCATAGGAAAGAAGTAACCTGATTGCTTCTAGTCTTGCAACTGGAGCAAATGTTTCAGTGTAATATATTCCTTCCTGTTGACTGTAGCCTTGAGCAACCAGTCTAGCTTTGTTTCTGACCACTTCTCCTTGTTCTTTCAGCTTGTTTCTGAACACCCATTTTGTTCCAATAATGTTCTTGTGATTTGGTGTTGCAACTAAATCCCAAACATCATTTCTTTGAAACTGATTGAGTTCTTCTTGCATAGCCACAATCCATCCATCATCTGCAAGTGCTTCATCAGCTGTTGTAGGTTCAATCATTGACAGTAGTCCAATCAAAGAGTCATTCTGACAGAATGTTGATCTGGTATTTCTTGGACTATCCTTATTTCCAATTATTAACTCTTCAGGATGTGAAAACTTATACTTGAATGAGTTTCTGGGTGGATTTGCTTCTTGAGAATCATTAAGACCTTGTTCAGAACCATCTTGAACTTGATTAGCTTCAGGAGGAGTGTCAGCTTCTGAGAGTTTTTCAGTCTCTGGAGAATTTTCAGCTTCTGGACTTTCTTCAGACTCAGAATTCTGTTCAGGTTCTGAAGTGTCCACTGAGAGCCGTATATCTGCAAAACTCTCAACAAGCTCTGATATTTTATTACCAGGCTTCTTGTCATCAAACCTAATGTGTATTGATTCTTCAACAACATGTGTTTCAGAATTGTACACTTTGTATGCTTTAGATCTCTCAGAGTATCCTAAAAAGATACCCTTGTGAGCCTTGGCATCAAATTTCTTTAGGTAGACTTTATTGTTTAGAATGTAACATGTACATCCAAACTGATGAAAATAAGAAATGCTTGGCTTTCTTCCTTTGAATAATTCATATGCTGTTTTATTCAGAATTGGTCTTATATAGATCCTGTTCTGAATATAACATGTTGTGTTAACAGCTTCTGCCCAGAAGTACTTTGCAATTTTAGATTCATGAATCATGGTTCTGGTCATTTCTTGCAAAGATCTGTTCTTTCTCTCTACAACTCCATTTTGTTGTGGAGTTCTAGGAGAAGAGAACTAATGGAGAATTCCATGTTCTTCACAAAAAGTTTCAAATGGTTCATTTTCAAATTCACCACCATGATCACTTCTAACTTTTAAAATTTTCAAATCATTTTCTGTTTGTACTTGCTTGCAGAATTTGTTGAACACAACATATGTTTCATTTTTGGTTCTTAGGAATTTAACCCAAGTCCACCTACTGTAATCATCAACAATTACTAACTCATACTTCTTCCCATTGATTGATGTTGTTCCAACAAGACCAAACAGATCAATGTGAAATAGTTTTAAGGGTTTGGAGGTAGAAACAATGTTTTTGGATTTAAAAAAGCTTTAGCAATTTTTCCTATTTGGCATGCTCCACAAAGAGCATCTGAGTGATAGTCAATGTTTGGTAAGCCTCTGACCAGTTGTAACTTGCTAAGCTTAGAGATGAGTCTCCAGTTAGCATGTCCCAACCTTTTGTGTCATACCCATTTCTCATCACTCACTGACAGAAGACAAACTACCTTTCGATCAACCAGTTCTGAAAAATTAATTTTATAAACATTGTTCTTCCTCTTTCCTTTGAACACAACATATTTATCTTTGTTGTTGATTTCAGTGCAAGTGTTCTTATCAAACAGGACATCATAACCACTGTCACATAATTGACTTATGCTAAGTAGGTTATGTCTTAGTCCATCTACCAACCAGACATTATCAATGGAAAAGGAAGAATTACCTATCTTACCAGTACCAATGATCTTGCCTTTCTGATTTCCTCCAAATCCCACAGTTCCTCCCTCTTTCATGGTCAGGGTTTGGAACATAGACCTTTCTCCTGTCATGTGACGCGAGCAACCAATGTCCAGGTACCAAGACTTTTCCTTTTCTTTGGCTGTCAAGCATATCTGCAACATAAATGATTTCAGATTTAGGTACCCATATCTTTATGGGTCCTCTTTGGTTAGTCTTGAAGGGATATGGCTTCTTTTGTACCTTTGGTCTGGCATTCTGAGATTTAAAAGGTTTTGTATAAACTGGTTTAGTATTCCTTGAAGGTTTTACAAACACAGCCTTTTGAAAATTTGAGTCTGAATTTTTCAGAGTCTGAGACTTGCTTGTCTTAGGTTCTGAACTCTTCAGACTTTGAACCTTTTTAGATTTAAAGTTTGTTTTCCTCATAGTCTTAGACTTAGAACCTTTTGGTTTAGACTTTGGCAAAGTTTTAGAGTTTGCCTTCATCTTTCCCTTAGGTTCAGAAGTTTTGGATTCTGAGTTGTTCAGAACCTCAGGTTTAGCAGTCTCATTTTCTGATAAATTCTGTTTCTCAGAAATCTCAGAAGCAGGTACAAAACACACCTTAGTGCCTTTCATAATATTTCCAGAACAAGATGGTATATTTGTTTCTTTTGAATGATTGAATGGGTCATTTTTGAAACCAATACATTCTCCTCTGTTTCTGCTAATATTATAAATCATAGAAGCAATCTTACTTCTGTTGATTCCAGTTAAGATAAAATCCTGAAATACAATTTCTTGTTCACTTGGAATTTCATCAGGTTTCTTATGAACCATTTCTCTGAGTTCTTTAACTTCTTCATCAATCTCATTGATGTGATTCTGAAGTTGAAGATTCTCATCAGTCAGCAAGTTATATTTATTTTTCAAAGATTTTAATTGACTCAACTTGCTTCTGAGGTGGTTCATAAGATCTTTAACTGTTTCAATAAGTTCAGAACGAGTGAGTTCAGAATATACCTCATCTTCATCTTCAGAGTCTGAACCTGACTCTGTATCAGAGGATACTGTTGCTACTAAAGCCAGGTTAGCTTCCTCTTCATCATCCTTATAAGATTCAGATTCATTATCAAGATCATCCCATGTTGCCATAAGACTTTTCTTGAGCTTGTTTCTGAAGTTGCTTGATATAGAGCTGGTCTTCTTGGATTTCTCCTTTGACTTGTCCTTCTGTAATTCAGGACATTCAGCTATGAAATGGCCAGTCTTCTTGCAGTTGTAGCAACCCTTCTGATCTTCCTTCTTGGAACCAGATCCTTTGAAGTTGCTACTCCTGTTAGAGAACTTCTTTTGTCTTTTCATTAAGTACTGAAATCTTTTAGAAAGCATTGCAAGTTCCTCAGCATCTGAATCTTCTTCAGAATTTCCCTCAGGAGATTCTTCATCAGATTCTATAGCTTTTAGAACTTTTACAGACTTTCTTTTGGATTTCAGTGCTATAGACTTAGACTCTCTAACAGATTCATCTTCATTGAGTCCCAGTTCATGCACTTTGAGAGAGCTTATAAGATCTTCAATACTTAGAGTATTTAGATCTTTAGCTTCCTCAATAGCAGTCACTTTGGGTCTCCATTTAGATGGCAGACTTCTGAGGATCTTGTTCACATGATCAGCAGTAGTATAGCTTTTCTTCAGAATCTGAAGTCCAGAAACCAGAGTCTGAAATCTTGAGAACATAGTCTCAATATTTTCATCCTCCTTCATTCTGAACAGCTCATACTGTTGAACCAGAAGATTTGCTTTTGCTTCTCTAACCTTCTTGCTACCTTCATATTTAGAGTAGAGAGAGGTGAAGATGGCTTTTGCTGTTGATTTATCACTTAGCTTAAGATACTCACTGTGGGGTAGAGAGTCCACAATGATACCTCTTACATTGTGATGTTTTCTGTAGATCTTTCTTTCAGCATCAGTAAGGCCTCTTCTGTTAATAGCTACTCCTTCTTCATCAACTGGTATAGTTATACCATCTTCAATGATGTCTCATAGACTATCATCTATTCCAATGATATGACTATACATTTTGCTTTTCCACCATGAAAATTTCTCAGGATCACCAGTAAACATAGGAGGTTTATGGTGTGAGCGAGATTTCCTTTCACTTGTACCATAGTCATATGATACAGGAGTGTGATCTCCAGGAGTGGGTGGAGGGGAACCACTAGAAGACATGTTTTTTCTCAGGATCTTTACTGACTCACTGTTAGGTGATTGAATATCAGAACTGGAGCTCTGATACCAACTGAAGGTGAGAAAAACACAAGAAGGGGGGGTTGAATTGTGTTGGCTTTTTCTTTTCTTTCTCAAAAACTTAGGTTAGTTCAGAATCAGATATAGATCAGATTCTGAAACTATTTTCAGAGTTATTTTGCAGCGGATATAAAGTAAATGAGAGAGAGAGAGAGAGAGAGACACAAGCAGTTTATCCTGGTTCCTTCCACAACCCGGAAGTAGTCCAGTCCCCTTGTCACTAACAAGAGATTTTCACTATAATCACAAAGATTACAATTGCTCAAGCACAAAGCAAGAGACTTCCTCTGCTCAAACACAAAGTAAGAGACTTCCAATTGCTCAAACACTAAGTAAGAGACTTCTTATGCTCAAACACAAAGTAAGAGACTTCTTTGCTCAAACACTAAGTAAGAGACTTTGAATCAAACAGATTTACAAAAGAATATGTTTGAGTTGAACACTTGATATACTATCAGTGGTGTTCATAAAATACAACACAGATTTAAGACTCTATACTTAAGAAATTCTAAGATAAGAAGTTTATAAGAATTTCTAAGTTATTTGATGACTTTCAGATTTGGCAGTTTTGCGATTCCAGAAAACAGAGTATTGTTTTTCAGTCTTATGAGTCTTAATCTTCTTCTTCAAAACTTCAATCCTTTATAGAGGAATTAAGAGCTATTGAGAAGAGCCAGTTTCATCAAAAGAGTCATTGCAATAGAAGCTATATCCAGCATTAATTCCTTCCTGACATTGTGTGCGCAACAGAGAAACAGAGGAATGAAATTTTGAATTGTTTCCTTAAAACAGGGAGAGTGTTTCGTACAAGGAGACAACTGTTGCATGGAGCTGTTCTGACTGTACAGTACTTTACTGTTGACAGTGACAGATGTTGACTTCTGCTTTTCCTTAAAACTCAGAATCAGAAGCTGCTCTTCAGACTCCCAGTCTTCAGACGCACTGTTCATTAGACGCTGGTCATCAGACGCACTGTTCATCAGACGTTGGTCTTTCAGACGCACCTTAAGCTTCAATATTTTCCTTTTGCTCTTAATTTGATCTTTCAGAACCACCATTAGATACAACAATTAATTATATGGTCCTACACACTTAGAACAAACATTAACATATCCAATTTTCTTTTTAACACTTTGTTATCATCAAAACTCAAAAGAGACTTGTTCATACATTTTGTTCCAACAAAGTGTTCCAGTTTAGAACTTTCGAAAATGCAAATTTATGTTTTCTGAAGTTTATGATTGAACCGAAAAAGTTTTTTGGTTACAAGTGGGAAACCGGAAAAGTTTTATGTAGTTTTAAGGAAAAAAATACAAACTGAAAATGTAAGTTATGGTTTTCCGGAAAATGCATACATGAATGTCATGTAAGGGTGAACTCATGTTGAGCTCAGAAATGATGAAAAAGAAGGTGAAAAATAAATGTGTAAAAAATTCAATGAAAAAAAAAACAAAATTGGAATTATTGATGTTTTATAGGGATGAAGGTACGAGTGTATGGGTATCTGATAAATTGTTCGACAATCGGTTGGTTGTGGTCGAAATTGGGCCCAAATTCTTAATCCGGACAATCCCATGTTTGAACACCCTAGGCCCAATTCCATCTGCTTCAAGTTCAACTTTAGGCGGGTTCAGTTTAATCAGATTGGTTGGATAAACGGGTGAGTTCAATTGGTTAATTCCAAAACGGGCCAATTAGAATTTGGTCCATAAATTTAAAATATATATATATCAATAGAAAAAAGATAATATTTTAGTGTGGGCCTAAATTAATTCTAACAGTGAGCCTTAGAAAATATTTAAAATAGAATTTTTTTTTCCAAAATTGAAGCCTCTCAATATGATATTAAGGTTTATTTAACGAATAATAATATTAAGGTCATTCATTCTAATCAACTTCACATCCCAAAATACAAGCAAAATCATCATAAATATTGATGTCATTCATCATTGATCTTAAGGTCATTCAACATAAATAATCAATTTCACATATGATGCACACTCCTCCTCCTTCCTCCTTCTTTTTCTTCTTGGATCACTTTTTTTTTTTTGACAAATCTTGAATCACATTGATTTCCTTTGATAACAATTAACCGTTGACCATTGACACCACATGTCATTGAATGCAAGGCATTTTAAAGTACTCCCTCCGACATTTTTTTTAGACTTAATTGAACTTTTGGTCCCCCAACTTATTTGTTGTTTTCAATTTAGTCTCATAACTCTAAATTTTTCCCGTTTGGTCCCTCAAATATACCTCTGTTAGTCAATAAAGTCCATGTCTGTTAACTTTAACCCTAAATGTCTATGGTGGACCAACATTATAGATGGTCCACCATAGAACTCATTAATTTTGTTAATTTGAACCCTTTGATCTTATTTTTGAAAATACAATCATTAGATCATGCAAGTCTATTGTACCTTACGGTGAACCACCACCAACTAATTTTTTTTCAATTTTCTTCATCTTCTTCCCTCATTCCCTTCTTCATCTTCATCAACCTTACTAACACCAAACCCAGAAAAAAAAAATATAACAGACTTAAATTGGAATTAAATAAATTAATAAATCTGAAAATGTATTTATTTATTTTTATATTAAATTGTCTTTTTTTTTACTGGATAGCAATTTCCTCTTCTTGTTCTTCTGCATTTATCTCAGCTTCTTCTTCCTCTTCCTTGCAACATCCACAACAACACAACAACAATGACATAACAACACGATTTCATTCTCAAATCAACCTATTATTCATACACTTACTATTACCAAGATCCCAAATCAAATTCATCAAAAAACATCCTCCCTATTCTTAGTCGCCACCCTCCTCCCATTAATTGCTTCCTACTTCTTCAAAACTTACAGATCCATAATCCTCCTCCCTTTTCATCGATTTCCTTGACGCCACTGTCCTCTGATATCAATTGCCACCTTACCCTTAACTGAATTTTGTAGCCGTTCTTTGTCTCAGCTCTTTCGCATCCACATCGACCATTTTCGTCGCCTTCCTCAATGCCGCGAGAAAGCTGGAAAAGATTGGAAGGATGGTATGAATAAAGGGTGAATGTCTGATTGAGGAAGAAGATGAAAAAACATGAACCCTAATTTCAATTCTTCCCTTTTCCCTTCCATTAAATTAATTTTGATTTGGTTTGCTCGGCCGATCTCAAACCACCTCTACAACAATGGTGATGTTCCAAAGACAAAGAAGGGAAAAAGAACATCTCTGTTTTAGGTGGAAAATTACAAGAATTTTGCAGTTTTACTGGGTTTTTCTTTTGTACCCATTTTTGGATTTTTAATTTTGCAGAAATACTGTGTTTGGGATTAGTGTTCTAATATTTCCAATTTCCAATGGATGGTTATTTTACAAAATAAATAAATAAATACATTTTTAGATTTATTAATTTATTTAATTCCAATTTAAGTCTGTTTTTTTTTCTGGGTTTGGTGTTATGAAGGTTGATGAAGATGCTACAAAGATGAAGAAGGGAATGAGGGAAGAAGATGAAGAAAATTGGAAAAAAAAATTAGTTGGTGGTGGTTCAATGTAAGGTACAATAGACTTGCATGATTCAATGGTTGTATTTTTAAAAAAAAGATCAAAGGGTTAAAATTAACAAAATTAATGAGTTCTATGGTGGACCATCTATAATGTTGGTCCACCATAGACATTTGGGGTTAAAGTTAACAGTCATGGACTTTATTGACTAACGGATGTATATTTGAGGGACCAAACGGGAAAAATTTAGAGTTATGGGACCAAATTGAAAACAACAAATAAGTTGGGGGACCAAAAGTTCAATTAAGCTTTTTTTTTAAGAAAATTTGTCCATTTGCACACTTATTAAGATAAGAAGCCAGTTTTGGTATTGATTTTATGTAAAAGCTGAGTTACAATTATTAAAATGATCTTATTTAATTGGGTCATGCTAACCGGTGCTCCCGAGACATTAGTTAAGAAAACAAAAAAAAAGTTTGAAAATGAAAATGATACTTTTTTTACTTTCGAGGAATCGATTGCACAATTTTCAATCCAATACCTACTACACCTTCTGATCACTATTATAAGTAAAAAATTGACATTTTAGATTCATTCAATAAATGATGTATATGGTCTTTAATATAGACCACATACATCATTTATTGGATGAACCTAAATTGTTAAATTTTGCTTATAATAGTGACCGGATGATATACATTTGTTTTCTTAATCAGTGTCCTCATAGGCACTTATTAGCATTTCCCTATTTAATTACTAGCAATAAACACCAAAATTTAATGAAGTTTTGGCAGCGAGCATTTTTAAGTAGTGAAGGGGTAGAAATTTTCATCAAGAGAACAAGTAAGTCTTTAATAGCAACTCCAGCCTCATAAGGAGTGTAAACATAGGAAGTTGTAGATGATTTCTTTGAAGTAACTACATACATCTGACATTTTATTTTAGAGATTAATTAGAATAGACTGACAGTGTAAAACAAGTTTACACTGTCAACCAATTAAAATCATTTAATTAAACACTTCATCTTAAGTGTTAAAAAAATCAAATAAAATCTTTATAATAAATGTCATATCTCACATTTATTTCCCGTCAACAATTCTGATTTTGGCATTGGATTTAGTAGTTTTCAATCTGCATTGCACGATACTTTCCAAACCTAGTTTTCATAGAGGCTGAAGGAGACAGTGATGAGTTGAAGAAAGAATAAAATCTTGAGCATCTCTACTGCCTCCCACACCACCCACTCAAAGGCTGGTCATTCATTATCTATCATAGCAGTCATTCATGCAAAGTAATATAGATTTCTCTCTATTGACTAGGAGTTGTTCATTTTTTATCGTAGGAGTAGTTCATGGATAGGTAATAAGAAAATAATATTATTTGTGCAATCCTTTGTTTCTAGTATGCTAAATAGTATTATGATTGTGTCACTATGACAGATTAAAGATGACAGATATGCATGAAGATTCCACCATGGCTTGTTCTCATGATGTACCTGAAACTGCTCTTGACATGGATCCTATCAATAACAGACTACCATTAGAGGCTCCCTTAGAGCCCTTCAAAAGAATGGAGTTCGCATCAAACGAAGAGGCAAAGAATCGCTACAAAAGGTACGCTAAGAACAAAGGTTTTAGCTTTCGCATGGGTCATGTTATTAAATCAGAACAGACAAAATGATAATAGGTAAAAAGTTTCTTTGTTCAAAGGAAGGGTTTCGGGCAAAAAAAATATGCAAAGGAAGAAAATAATATTAGTCATATCAAACATGATGAAACGAGGGTAGGATGCAAGGCAATGTTATATTTTTTAAAAAAAAAGTGAAGATAGATGGGTTGTTTCAAGATTTTTAAGGGACCATAATGATGTACTGTTTTCTCCTAAAAGTTGTCGTTCATCTGATTCATTTAGTATCGTGGATTTATAAAGACAATATCCATAAGGCTTGTAAATTTTCTTCATCGTCTTTAAAAAAAAGTTTCAAGACATGTTGCTTTCAAAAAAGAACCGTACTAGTTAAAACTAGATCAAAGTCAATTCATTTTATAGAATTAAAAGGCCATGGCATGAACACGCAACAGATGCAACATGATTAGAGATTGTTTAGAGAATGGTTTACTGATATTTGTAATTGTGTGCCAGTTTCATTGATATTTTGATTACTTTATTAATACTCTATTGATACTCTATTATGTTGATCAAAAGAAAGAAAGAAATGTGAAATCAAGGAATTTGATAACAAAGTAACTTCATTACATTGATACTCCTCAATTTGAATATTTTACATGTGTTCAACTTTGCAACCACTCATAAAACTAAAGTAAAATAAATCCTTAAACCTATAAATGATGAATCCCTTACACAAAATCTCTAGGCGTGCCACTTGCACTGACTATGCTTGGATCCACTAGCTTTTTACATATGAATACACATTCTACAGCTTCAAATTTTAGAGTTGCCCTTCACTTCACATTTTAAAGGTTCACTCCCTTGCAAGACAATGTCGAATGACTCTTGAAATTGGCATAATCATCCTTTGCATGACAATTTTTGAATAATTCCAGAAATTGATATATTCATTTTAACAACAGAAATTGAAAGAGTTATAGCTAATATTTCCAACTGAGAATTGTCTATACATATAGTTTAAATCTAAATTGCAGAGTTTCATGGTTCAAATCAACATTATATTGCATAAGAGCAATTTCTCTTGGTTCATTTTAGAGGCTTTTGCAGAATAAAAGAGGCTAAAAATAAAAAAGATGTGGCATTGAGCATTGAACAGAGACTCTATCACAACATGAACATTAGCATTTTTTTTTAACTTTCACCGAACAACTATACATTGGCTCTCACAACGACACATAACCCCTTTTGTTCCTTCAGTAATATTTAGTACCTAAAGAGCATCACAACGACACAAACTAAAAAAAATAACATTTTCAATAATTTTTTTTGACCCATTTACAAAAAATTGAGAACTTTTCCAGAGGAAAGCATGTAATCATGAAGAAAGACACAAATTGAAAAAAGAAGTTACCTGGGTTCAGAGAGAGTGAAAAGAGGAAGAATATTGATGATTGGGAGAGAAAGAGAGACACCAAAGAAACGAAGAAAACCTATAACGACAAAATCAATTTCGTTTATTCAGCATAACTGAAACAAAAATGACTGAGACAAAGGTAGGAGAAGGTTATCACTGAGACAAAGGTAGGAGAAGGTTAGGTCTGGAGAGACAGGATGCGATATGTGTAATGCAGATTGAAAACCAGGAAATCAAATGCCAAAATACGAAACGTGCTTAGAATGCATTTATTATAAAGATTTTATTTGATTTTTTCTTTATTTAACATTTAAGATGAGGTGTTTAATTGGATGATTTTAATTGGTTGACAGTGCAAACTTGTTTTACACTGTCAGTCTATTCTAATTAATCTCTTTATTTTATTTCAATTTAACGGGACATTCATTTTAAAATAGGGAAATCCTCCCTTTGTCTCTATATATAAGTATCTATTTGACTAAAAATTTATCCTTAAATATAAATCTCTTTTTAAATTATCAGATGCATTTATTTTTTCTTAAACATACCCATAATTAACACTACTAATTTGTTTTGAAATATGAAAAGTTAAATTTAGTACACATACAAACAAAAAACAATTTAGTAATATTAACACACAAAATAAATACATTAATTGCACTAACAATTTTTCTTAAAAAAATGTGGAAAAAACAAACTAGACTTATACAGTGACGGAGGGAGTATTAAAATGAATTACATTTATTCAAAGCAACATCACACATGAGTGACATGACAATAACAAAATGAGGAAACACAAGCAAACATTATGTCAATTAACATAGACAATGTGTTTTAGATAATTTTTGCCCAAAGAGAGTACTAATGCAATGCATTACATGATAAATAAACGTCTTCACATATCAATGCTCTTCCACAAGAGAAATGCTTCTTTTTTTACCAACGCAAGAGAAATGCTTCTTATCGCGAATACGGGTGTCACGAATTTTTCGCGAGTGACGTGTTGCAAACGTGTCAACGGCAAGTTGCAAGTTAGTTTCTCCTGAAACATCACAAATAAACAATATCGATGCTTATAAACATCGATCATCAACCACACGATGATTCCACTGAAGCATCTATCTTCAATCTGCTTTTGCATAAATGCATAAAGATTAGAAAATATGATTGTGTCTGCTATAGAAGCTCTGTTTTTTTTTTTTTGGATTGAAATGATACCCAAAGCAAATGCAGAGGTTGTTGAGATAAAATTCAAATTCATATTTTAGTTTTAAAGATGATAAATATATTTAAATTATTTATAATAAGTTGTTATATAACGTGCGCTATTAAGTGATTCAAATATAAGACAGGACAAAGAATCATTTGCCAAATCAAAGTCATGAAGATAGCAAAGTCATCTTTTAATTTTGGTTTTTGAATTTATCACCCACACATAAACAAGCTGAAAGACACTCAGCGTCTGAAAGACGATGAGCGTCTGATGAACAGTGTGTCTGAAGAATTGCTTATGATGAACAGTGCGTCTGAAGAACTGCTTCTAATTAACAGTGCTTCTGAAGAACTGCGTCTGATGAACAACTTCTAATGAACAGCTTCTGATGAACAGTGTCTGAAGATCAGCATCTGTAGTTCAGAGTCTGAAGTCTGAAGTTTAAAGGAACCTCAAAGATTTTCATTCTGAGGGGGAGCTAAAAATTCAGAACTTCTTTTACAGAAAATTTATTCATAAGATCTGATTATCTTTTTTAACTTGTGTTTTTTAGTGTCTCATTTAGTAACAAGAAAAGTATTCAAAAGGAACTCATTCTGCAAAATTATCAGTTGATGTTCAGTCATATATTTCTCCCTGCATATGGATTTTGAGGCACCAAATGAAAATCAAGAAACACACTATATTGGGACAAAATTACATTGGTGTTGCTTTGACAAAAGCAGAAATTTCTATACAAATAAATGCAATACAAAGGAAGAAACATGGTTTTAGTTTGTCCACAAAACTACCAATTATCAAATCAAGTAAGAAAGCCAGTACAAACAATATGTACTTTTTTGGAAGGTATACACGTGTAAAGACAGTTTGAAATGCAGTTGTGTCGCGTCGAATTTCGGATGTCAAGCTATTGACTAGCATTGAATCACTAAATTTTAATCACGACTGAACTTTTAATTTTTCGGGGAAAAAGGAAAAAAGTTCTAAATTACCTTGAAAAGAGATTTTAGGTTCGAAAGTCGATTATGCGAGGGGAAGGTATTAGCACCCCTCACATCCGTTGTACTCAACGGGAACCTCTTAGTTGGCTTAGGCTTAAAATGTTTTTGACGTTTTGCTTGCACGCTTAATCATGTATATGTATAAAGGAACAAGTAAATAAAATGTGAGGTGAAGAAAGAGATAAAAACAAACGAAAATAGAAAAAAAGAGAAAAAAGATTTTTTAATAACGGGCTTGACAAGACGTCGGTCTTGCTCCTACGTATCTCCCGGTAGTCGGAGAATTCAAAGCTTACGTAGTTCTTGAAAAAAGTTTGAAAACGCACAAAGGCGTAAAAGCTTAAAAAGGTGAAAGACAGACGCTAAGGCGATAAACTCGCGCAAGGCGTAAATATTTAAGGAAAAAGACAGACGCACAGAGGCGTAAAATGTTTGAAAATAAAGACGAACGCACGGAGGCGTACAATGTTGAAAAATAAAAGACAAACGCACGGAGGCGTTAAATTCGCGCAAGGCGTAAAAAAGGTTGAAATTAACGCGCAAAGGCGTGAAAGGTTTGGATTGGCCACAAGGGCCAAGATTGGTGAGTTTTTATACTTCGAAAATAGAATGACGATTGTCCGAGCAACGAGACATACGTCAAGTGTTCGTACAACCGGGGAAAGGAGAGACATACGTCAAACCACCCTTTTTCATTCAAGTTTTGTTTGAATTTAAAAACGTATTTTTTGGGAAGCTAGAAAAGAATGACGATCGTCTAAGCAACGAGACATACGTCAAGTGTTTATCCGATCGGGGAAAGGAGAGACATACGTCAAACCACCCTTTTTCATTCAAGTTTCGCTTGAATTTTAAGAAAAAGTATTAACTAAAAAACAAAAAACGCTCGTTTTTAGAACTTAAATAAAAAGAAAAATAAATTGTCCAAATTAGTTGTTGCAACCAAAATGAACAAGTTTGTTACTTAATAAAAAAAGAAAATGTTTTTCTTGTTTTGGATTTTTTACTTGGAGTTAAAAGAGAATAAAATGCGGTAAAATAAATTAAACGCGAGGAATTAATAAAACGATCGTTGGATTTAAATAAAAAAAGATTTTTTTTTTTATCATGGATTGAACTATATAAAAAAACAATGCATTTATATATATATATATATATATATATATATATATATATATGTTCCTAAATGTATATACTAATGACATAAAAGAAAAATAAAATGAACACAATAGAAATAATAAAAAAAATGCATGAGGTAATATGAAAGGTAAATAAATAAATGAGATGTTAAAAAACAATAAAACAATAAAAAGAAATAAATAATAAAAAGAAAAAATAAAATTTGCAAAGAAAATAAAAGAAATAAATATTTGGGAGGTGTAAAAATTAAAACTAGGGGTGTTAGAAGTAAAACTAAACTCAGATTTGAAAGAAAAGGCCCAAAAGGCATTGGGCTTTCGTAAATTAATCTGGGCCGTCTGATTAATCAGACGGCCCTGATCAGATCACAGGGTAAAGAAAGCAGGGCCATATGATTAAGATCAGAGGGCCAGGAGAGCGTGGGTGTACGCTAACGCGTACACCCTGCCACACAGAAACGGGGAGGGGTATATATACCCATCTCCTCCTCATTTCTCTCATTTCTCACATTTTTCCTCTCTCTTCCCCTTCTCTCTAGTCATCCGCCCTCTCTCTTCTCTCTCACCCCTCTCACCTTTTCTGCTCCCCCTTGGCCGCCGGTGAGGGTTCCGGCGTGGTGGCCGCCGGCCTACACGGCGGCGCCACCGCGCCGGAAGAGAAAATCCTCTTTTTTTTTTCAAAATTTTTAAAGCTTTCAAACCCTCTTCTCCTTCCCTACCCGAATCCACACTCAAAAACCTCCAAAAACCCTTCGAATGCTCTAGATCTACAAAAGAAATTTTTTTAAGAAACTACCTTCTTCCTCTTGCTTTTCGTTTTTGCTGTGGTGAATGTTCTTAGGCGTGTGTTTGTGTTTGTTCTGTGCGTGAGTGTGTGGGTTTGCTTGTGTGCCGTGTGAGTGTTAGGCCGTGAGTATGTGTGTGTTGTGGGTTCGTGTGGCTTGCGTTCTGTACGTGGGGGAGGTGGGTATGTGCGTGTGGCTTTGGGTTTGTTTTGTGTTGTTGCTGCTGTGCGTGTTGGGTATGTTTAGGAGGGGGAAAATGTGTGGGTTTGGTGTTAGGGGCGTGGGCTGGGATGTGTTGTGGCTAGGTTGCTGCTGTGCGTGTTTGTGTGGCTTGGTGAGGGTGCTGGGACGTGTGGGGGGTGAGTGGGATGCTGAGTGTGTGTTTTGGTGAGGGTGCTGGGACGTGTGGGTTAGGGGGCGTGTAAGATTGCTGTTGTTGTGAAAACGTGTGTAAGGTTTTGTGTTATGTTGCTCTTGTAAAAATCTGTTTTTGGTTCCCAATTTCTTCCCCTTTTTTCTGTTATGTGATCCTTGTTTTTATAGAAATCTTGCTGAGCTGCTTGAGCAGCTTATTGACTCATTAAGATAAGCTGGATTTTTGGGATAAGATTGAAGGTTTGTGATGATTTTTTTGGATAGGATTGAGGATTTTGTGATGATGAAAAACACTGTTTGGGGCGCTGCAGGCTTTGTGTTTCTGGACTGTTGACTGTTGACCATTGATTTTGGACCAAAAATAAATAAAAAATAAATAATAATAATAGTAATAAATAATAATAATGATAAATAATAAAAAGGAAATAAATAAAATGGTAATAATAGTAAAATTAATGATAATAAAAACTGAAATTAATAGTAAAAATAAAAAGTAATAAAATAAAATAAATAAACGAGACATAAAAATGACATGAGGTATTTTAAAATACCTCCCTGCCGAAATTTCGTCTGAAACGACGAAAATTCTCGGCCTTCAAAAGAAAAATGCGTAAAACGAGACAATAAGTAAAACGAGACGAAAATGGGTCAAAAAATGGGGTATGACAGATGCCCCTATTTAAGTTTCTTCGCTACGGAGATTAAAAAGCGAAATTTTGATTCGACGGGTCGAAGAAACTTAAATACAGAGTACACCATTTTTTGACCAATATTGGACAGTAAGACATTATGGATGCGATGCCATGTATGCAAAATGTTATGAATGCATGTGATGCAAGTATAAATGCAAAATGGCAAAGATGACCTGATTGGGGATAAAAAGAGACAAAGGGATACCCGGGTTCGTTAAAGAAACGGGATCCAACTCTATTGGGGATAAGGTTCCACTGGGGAAAAAGGTTAGCCGTTTGGGTTATTGCCGAACTGTTCACTGGGGAGAGTGGGCAATTAACCACGGGAACCAAAAAAAGGGTAAAATGTCAGCTGTTCGGGTTAAATTCCGAACTGCCACTGACGGCACGGATTGAATGTAGATGTCAGCTGTTCGGGTTGTTGCCGAACTGCCACTGACGACAAGAAATAAAATGTCAACTGTTCGGGTTGAATTCCGAATTGCCATTGGCGACAAGAAAGTAAAATGTCAACTGTTCGGGTTAAATTCCGAACTGCCATTGACGACAAGAAAGTAAAATGTCAACTGTTCGGGTTAAATTCCAAACTGCCATTGACGACAAGAAAGTAAAATGTCAACTGTTCGGGTTAAATTCCGAACTGCCATTGACGACAAGAAAGTAAAATGTCAACTGTTCGGGTTAAATTCCGAACTGCCATTGACGACAAGAAAGTAAAATGTCAACTGTTCAGGTTAAATTCCAAACTGCCATTGACGACAAGAAAGTAAAATGTCAACTGTTCGGGTTAAATTCCGAACTGCCATTGACGACAAGAAACAAAATGTCAACTGTTCGGGTTAAATTCCGAACTGCCATTGACGACAAGAAACAAAATGTCAACTGTTCGGGTTAAATTCCGAACTGCCATTGACGACAGGAAATAAATGTCAACTGTCCGGGTTAAATTCCGAACTGCCACTGAGGATAAGAAAACAAAGGATAAAAGTCAGCTGTTCGGGTTAAATTCCGAACTAACACTGTTGGTAAGAAACGAAGGTAAAGGTCAGCCGTTCGGGTTAAATTCCGAGCTACTAATGAATGAGAAACAAGAAGGTTAAAAGGTCAGCTGTTCGGGTTAAAATCCGAACTACCACTGAGGATGAAAACCAAGTCAGCTGTTCGGGTTAAAATCCGAACTACCACTGAGGATAAAAACAAATAAAACTGTGCACAAGTGTTCGTTAAAGAAATATCACTTGACGACAATACTGGGGAATATGCACAAGCTGTTCGTTTGAACTGCCACTTGGCATAAAGACATGATAAAAAGATGCGCAAGCTGTTCGTTTGAACTGCCACTTGGCGTAAAAGGGTGACATCACTTGACCAACCGGACCGGGGATGACACTTGGGGAATATTTACTGGTGACTATGATGGGATGCCGAGCAAAGTCGGGCTTTGGTTATGATTTGGTATTTGTGAGTGTGAATGATGACTCACTGGGGAATGCCAATAAAATTGGGCTTTATTTTGTAACATCACTGGAGGATGACATTGGAGGAAAAGAAAAAGGTAGATTATTTATGATTGATTGGTAAGAAACGCGGTGGTTAAAGCAACCATGTACAGATGATATTGTGGTATGTTGCATGTATGAATGCGTATATGCATGAATGCATGATCATATAATTTGTATGATTGTACAAATGTACAAATGCATGGATGCATGAATGTATGAATGCACTAATGCAGGACTCTCACTGAGGATGCGTGAAAGATTGGCTTGCAATGGGGGATACCCTAAATGTTTTGATTTATTGCATGACCGACAACTTGGTGAAACAAGATTTAGACTGGTAAAATGAGAAGTGGACCGATGTTGCATTGCAAACACTCGGTAATCTTTGCCGGGATGATGTCACAGGGAACACCTCCAAAATGTTGACGGGGTGAAGCCATAACCGTTGACGAGGAACACATACCTCATGGGGAAATTGTTACTTCACTGGGGAATCGTGTTAATCCGCTTGGGAAAAGAATTTGTGATTCCACCGGGAATGTTTATGTTTTGTTTGGATGCCAAGCGAGGTTGGGCTTTGATTGTATTTGGATGCCGAGCGAGGTCGGGCTTTGGTTGGGTGCCGAGCGAGGTCGGGCTTTGGTTGGGGTGCCGAGCGAGGTCGGGCTTTTATGTTGGATGCCGAGCGAGGTCGGGCTTTTATGTAATGGAGGTGCCGAGCGAGGTCGGGCTTTGTTATGTGGGTGCCGAGCGAGGTCGGGCTTTGTTATGGATTTGTGCCAATGATGATTGGGCTTTTGGGGTTAAGACTCTACTGGAGGGATGCCAATAAAAATTGGGCTTTATTTGTGGTTTCGCTGGGGATATAAAGATCATTTTGGAAGCATGATCGATATCCAGCCTTAGATGCCAACGGTGGTTGGGCTTTTGTGAGTAGGTGCCAATGACAACTGGGCTTCTGATTGTTTTGGACAAAGGTTGACTTTCTGGGGAGTTTGTTAATCCACCGGGGATTGTGCTAATCCACTGGGGATTATGATTGAATGCCGAGCGAGGTCGGGCTTTGATTCACTGGGGATATTCCCTTTGATTCACGGGGGAACTCCGCTGGGGAAATCTGTTTAGCAATTGACCATATTTGGTCTGCGAAGTTTATCCGCTCTCGGGATAGCTGCTGGCGCGCACTTCAATTATTCGCAAGTCCAAAGAGAATGTGTTTATTATTTATGCTTTCTAAAAAGATTTAAATTTTTCTTTTGAAAAAAGAGTTTCGTTCCAAGTACTATTATCAAAAATAGAAGGAATGACTAAGCAAAAGAAATGGGAATTCCCAACAAAATGTAAAGACTTCAACTAGGAAGAAATTTTATTAATGGGGTGGTGGCCCGCCAACGGCGTGGCTCCACGGATCTTACAAAGTTTGAAAAAATGGTAAATATACAGGGAAGGTTCATTGAACAATAACCGCTATTCTCCCTAACAACTTTGAATTCACTGTTTGGATGCTTCAGATTCCGAGTCCCTTGACAGCTGATTTGCCCCAAGTAAACTGTAGTCAATCCGATGCAGTTATCTTGTCTTTTGATCCTTAACTTTTGCATAGGTGGCCCTTTCGGGTTTTCGACCTATCAGGATGATTATTTCTATTTTGTGTCTCTAATTTTTGCCTGGACCGCCCTTTCGGGTTTTCAGTCCACCGAGACGCTCATTTTTTGCCTAAGCCGCCTTTTCAGGTTTTCGACTTACCGAGCTGTTCTTTTGTTTTTTAGACAAAATATTTCTTGACTACATCGGAATTCACAGGACGCGGCAAATCTTCGCCGTCCATTGTTGTGAGAATCAAAGCTCCTCCGGAGAAAACTCTCTTGACCACATACGGGCCTTCGTAGTTAGGCGTCCATTTGCCCCTGGAATCGGGTTGAAAAGATAGGATCCTTTTAAGCACGAGGTCTCCTTCTTGGATTTCACGAGGACGAACCTTCTTGTCAAAAGCTTGTTTCATCCTCTGTTGATACAGTTGTCCATGACACAAGGCGGTCATGCGTTTCTCCTCAATTAAGTTCAACTGATCGTATCTGTTTTGACACCATTCAGCCTCTGACAACTTAGCTTCCATCAAGATTCTCAATGACGGGATTTCGACTTCTACGGGGAGCACTGCTTCCATGCCGTATACTAAAGAGAAAGGGGTTGCCCCTGTCGACGTACGCACTGAAGTACGATACCCATGCAAGGCATATGGCAACATCTCATGCCAATCCTTGTAGGTGACCACCATCTTTTGCACTATTTTCTTGATGTTTTTGTTTGCAGCTTCAACTGCGCCATTCATCTGAGGTCTATAAGGAGATGAGTTGTGATGCTCGATCTTGAACTCTTGACATAGCTCCTTCATCATTTTGTTGTTCAGATTGGTCCCATTGTCGGTGATAATCCTGCTGGGAATACCATATCGACAGATGATATGATTCTTAATAAATCGGACCACCACTTGTTTGGTGACGTTGGCGTATGACGCAGCTTCGACCCATTTGGTGAAGTAGTCAATCGCAACTAAGATGAAACGATGTCCATTGGAAGCTTTAGGTTCAATCCTACCAATCATATCAATACCCCACATGGAGAAAAGCCAAGGGGAAGAGAGGACATTCAGAGCCGTTGGCGGCATATGGATCTTGTCCGCATAAATTTGACATTTATGGCACTTTCTGGCATGCTTGTAGCAATCACTCTCCAAGGTCATCCAGTAATATCCGGCCCTTAAGATTTTCCTAGCCATTGTGTGCCCACTGGAATGAGTCCCGAAGGAGCCCTCATGTATCTCATGCATTATACGATCGGCTTCTTGCTCATCGACGCATCTGAGTAGCACCATATCAAAATTCCTCTTGTACAAAACTTCTCCATTTAGAAAGAAGTTGCCAGCTAGTCTTCGCAGAGTTTTCTTATCCTTGTTGGATGCCCCGTGCGGGTACTCTTGCTTTTGGAGGAAACTTTTGATGTCATGGAACCATGGCTGGTTATCTATGACTGCTTCGGCTGCAAACACATGTGCAGGCCTTTCTAGATGCTCAACCTTGATTGTTGGAATCTCACTCCGGCGGCTGATCTCATACATGGAAGACAAGGTTGCCAAAGCATCCGCCATTTGATTCTCATCTCGAGGAATATGATGCAGCTTAACTTTGTTGAAAAAAGTTAGCAAACGTCTTGCGTAATCCTTGTAAGGAATCAAGCCGCTGTGGCGAGTTTCCCAATCTCCGTTGATTTGATTGATCACAAGAGCTGAGTCTCCATAAATGTCGAGGTTCTTGATCCTTAGATCAATGGCTTCCTCAATTCCCAGAATACAAGCTTCATACTCCGCCATATTGTTTGTACAGTCGAATGAAAGTCTTGCAGCGAAAGGGAGATGTTTGCCGTCGGGGGTGATGATAACTGCCCCAATTCCATTGCCATAGACATTGACAGCTCCATCAAAGATTAACTTCCATCTAGATTCGGGATCTGGACCTTCGCCGAATAGTGGCTCGTCATAATCCTTCATCTTTAGATACATGATTTCTTCATCGGGGAAGTCAAACTTGATTGGTTGATAATCCTCGATTGGTTGATGAGCCAAATGATCGGCAATAATGCTGGCCTTGATAGCTTTTTGAGTATGGTATTCGATGTCGTATTCTGATAACAACATCTGCCAACGGGCGATCCTTCCGGTTAAGGCGGGTTTTTCAAAGATGTACTTGATTGGATCCATTTTGGATATCAACCAAGTAGTATGGTTAAGCATGTAGTGTCGAAGACGCCTAGCAGCCCAAGCTAATGCACAACAAGTCTTCTCGAGTAGAGAGTATCGGGACTCGCAGTCCGTAAACTTCTTGCTTAGGTAGTAGACAGCGTGCTCTTTTCTACCGGTCTCGTCTTGTTGTCCGAGTACACAACCCATGGAGTCCTCCAATACGGTTAAGTACATGATTAAAGGTCTTCCTTCGACTGGAGGAATAAGTATTGGAGGTTCTAGCAGGTACTCCTTGATGCTGTCGAAGGCTTTCTGGCAATCTTCTGTCCATACTACTTCTTGATTTTTGCGAAGTAGCTTGAAGATGGGTCCACAAGTAGCTGTCATGTGGGATATGAATCTAGAGATGTAATTTAAACGTCCTAGAAATCCCCTTACTTGCTTCTCAGTTTGAGGAGCAGGCATTTCTCTGATGGCCTTGACCTTGTCGGGATCTACCTCGATACCCTTTTGACTGACAATGAAACCTAGGAGTTTTCCAGATCTCACGCCGAATGTACATTTGTTGGGGTTCAGGCGAAGCCGATATTTTCTTAGACGTTGAAACATCTTTAGCAAATATTCAACATGTTCCTCTTCATTTCCTGATTTGACAATCATGTCGTCGACATATACTTCAATTTCTTTGTGTATCATGTCATGGAAGAGAGTGGTCATGCCCCTTTGATAGGTAGCACCCGCATTTGTTAAGCCAAAAGGCATCACTTGATAACAAAAGGTGCCCCATGGTGTAATGAAAGATGTTTTTTCTCTATCTTCAACAGCCATTTTAATCTGATTGTATCCAGAGAAGCCATCCATGAAGGAGAATACCTTGGATTTGGCCGTATTGTCGACCAATATGTCAATGTGGGGTAAAGGGAAGTCGTCTTTTGGACTAGCTTTGTTTAAATCTCGGTAGTCGACGCACATCCGAACTTTACCGTCCTTCTTGGGAACAGGCACTATGTTGGCCAACCACTGAGGGTATTCTGATGTAACAAGAAATCCAGCGTTAATTTGCTTTTGCACTTCCTCTTTGATCTTGAGGGCCATGTCAGGGCGAGTTCTTCTCAACTTCTGCTTGACTGGCGGACATTCAGGTTTCAAAGGTAGATGATGCTCCACAATCTCGGGATCCAATCCTGGCATATCTTGGTATGACCATGCAAAGATATCCACATATTCTTCAAGAAGCTTGATGATTCTTTCTTTGACGGATGCATCCAACAATGCCCCAATCTTGATTTCTTTCTTGCCCTCTTCGGAACCCAAGTTGATAACCTCTATTGCTTCTTCATGAGGCTGAATAGTCTTCCTCTCTTGTTCTAATAGACGCTTGATTTCGTCCGGAATTTCTTCATCCTCTTCCTCTTCCGCTTCGTAAACAGGGAATTCAAAGTTGGGAGAGAGCCTAGGGTTATGGAGTTCAACGGGTTTATGGACGTTTAGTCTGCAAATGATGGATGATTGATTTTAGTGAAATGAGAGAAAATGCAGACTTTTTGAAATTTAAAAAGAAGAAAATATACTTATGATTGATTTTTTTTTTGGTTTTTTGTGTTACCATTTTTTCAGAAAAACGACAATAAAACAACGAAGTAGAAAGGTCGTGATAGAAACGACAAATTTTATTTATGATAATAGTACTTTAAACAAGCCCTACATGAGTCCTTCTTCGCTTTGGGCAAGACGAAGGGATCTTTTTTTGAAAGCGATAAATAAATAAACACATTACTTAGACAATTGAATAACAGAAGGAACGTCGACAGCGTCCCAATTGCGGCAAACTCCTCCGGGCGTTACATGGACATGTGCCGCTTCTTCCGGCCCATCTTCAGTGATGGCGTTGACTTCCTTTGTGGCTTCCTTCAAAATAGGACTAGCTTCTTGATGCTCTTGAACCATGTTGATTGAGGAATCATGGTTCGGCAGCGGGTTAGTTTGGACATTTGGGTCTGAGTCCTTGAAGGTCAGAATTTTGGTACGGACTAGCCTTTGGACCTCATCTTTAAGAGGGAAGCAATGTTCAACGTCATGGCCTGGTGCCCCTTGATGGTACGCGCAAGTAAAGTCAGAGCGATACCATGGAGGTAATACACTTGGTACGGGAGGTGGTGCTCTTGTTTGTACGAGATTTCTCGCAAGCAAAGCCGGGAGCAAGTCCGCGTACTTCATGGGTATGGGATCGAATGCCGTCCTCGGGCGATTCTGATGATTGAAGAGCTGTTGAGGTGCTCGAGGCCCGTATTGCTGCTGACCTTGCGGGCGTTGTTGTTGATAATATGGTTGTGGATTTTGTGGAGGTTGTTGTTGTTGATATGCTGGTTGATAAGGAGGGGGAGGCCTTTGTGGGACCTGGATCTGGTAGTTTGGAGGTGCTGAGATGGTAGGTGAAATGGCAGAGATATGTGGATATGCTGAGTACCCTTGATGAGGTCCTCCATGGCCAATCATGCCAATATCTTGCTCTTTCTTCCTTGGGTAGCCACCCCCGAATCTCTTTGTGCTGCTTGATGGAGCACTTTCTTTCACTAAGCGTCCCTCTCGGACCGCATCCTCCCAACCTACGCCCATGCTTACCATCTCGGTGAAGTCACTTGGCGCACTTGCAACCATTCGTTCATAATAAAAGGAATCAAGAGTATTCAAAAATATCTTGGTCATTTCCTTTTCTTCAAGAGGCGGGCTAATCTGAGCCGCTATCTCTCTCCATCTTTGTGCGTACTCCTTGAAGGTCTCTTTGTCCTTCTGGGCCATGGCCCGGAGTTGGTCCCGGTCCGGGGCCATGTCCAAATTGTATTTGTATTGGCGGACAAACGCCTCTCCCAAGTCATTGAAGGTTCGAATTTTAGTACTATCCAAACCCATGTACCACTTTAAAGCGGCACCGGTTAAGCTATCTTGGAAATAATGGATAAGCAGCTGATGGTTGTCGGTTTGCGTCGACATCTTCCTTGCGTACATTACCAAGTGACTTTGCGGGCAAGTATTCCCTTTGTACTTTTCAAAGTCCGGGACCTTGAATTTAGGAGGGATTTGGACATTGGGTACAAGGCAGAGCTCATGGGCGCTTTTCCCAAATAAATCCTTTCCTCGGAGGGCTTTGATCTCCCTTTGCATTTCCTCGAATTTCTCTTGGAAATCGGCCATCTTATCTTGAGCACCCACACTTTCGGTGTGAAAGATAGGCTCGTGATCATGCTGAGTGGTATGGACCACTGGCGTTGTGAAGGCCACAGTAGCCCGAGGGAAGGTAATCTCGGGTTGAGATACCGGAGCTTCTAGGAGAGTAGTGGGAATTGGAATGGACTCTTCACCAAACTCAAAAGGCATGCCCCACGTACAACCGAGGGGTTTAGAGCGTTGTAGAGCATCGACATGCAATGCTGAAGTCGAAGCAAATGCTGATGCTTGTTCTTGAGAACTGGAGGGAGGAGGAGGTGTCGGGATTTGCGCGGCAGCTAGTAGCTTCACTAACTCCGTTAGTTTCTCCATCTCCGTTTTCATGGATGTTAGTTCTTCACGAAGCTCGTGATTCTCTTGCTCTAAATTCTCCATTTTCTTCTTTAAAGCTGCTCGAGTGTTGTAGGCGTGAGTCGCTCCAAGACGATGAGCCACTTCTCTTTATGGAAAGACGCGTAGTGTTGCGGAAAAAATGCGAACACTGAATACTCAATTCGGATTATGAGAAATCCTGAGGATAAGAAAAAAAGAAATGAGTTTTGAACTCGAAGATGGACGTATGCATGATAATGAATGATGTATGTAAATGCATGAAAATTTTTGTTTTGCTTTACAAGGAAATTAAAAAATGCAATTAATTTCCTATAAAGCAAAGTGATATGCGAAAATTATTTTCATGCATGTAAATGTATGGTATGCATATGTATGTTCAAAATTTCCCCCATCCTCACGTGTGGGCACTAAAGGTGAGATTTTCTAAAAGGTCCCTAGAGATCACGGACTTCACATGGAACTATTGTCGTCAATTGCAAATGCTCGCAAGACCTCAATATATTCCAAATGAAATCTACTCTAGGCGGGGTTTTCGCATCTTCCCTTCAAGACATACGTCAAGTGGGCCTCCGCTACGCAACCCCATCCTATCTTAATTTTTTTCTCAAGCTCGGGAATAGAGCCTCACACGTCCGGCATTAACCCGAACAATGTGGAGTAACATCGCTCAAGTAACCCCACAACATATATAATATAAAGCAATATGAAACATATACATATAAAGCGAGAAAAAAACAAACAAATAATGATGATAAGGCATAAGCGTGCAAGCAAAATAAAAACATTTTAGCCTAAAAGCCGACTAAGATAGGCTTGACTTATCCTACACAAAAACAAAGTGTTTAAGGCAACATCCCCAGTGAAGTCGCCATTTCTGTCGCGTCGAATTTCGGATGTCAAGCTATTGACTAGCATTGAATCACTAAATTTTAATCACGACTGAACTTTTAATTTTTCGGGGAAAAAGGAAAAAAGTTCTAAATTACCTTGAAAAGAGATTTTAGGTTCGAAAGTCGATTATGCGAGGGGAAGGTATTAGCACCCCTCACATCCGTTGTACTCAACGGGAACCTCTTAGTTGGCTTAGGCTTAAAATGTTTTTGACGTTTTGCTTGCACGCTTAATCATGTATATGTATAAAGGAACAAGTAAATAAAATGTGAGGTGAAGAAAGAGATAAAAACAAACGAAAATAGAAAAAAAGAGAAAAAAGATTTTTTAATAACGGGCTTGACAAGACGTCGGTCTTGCTCCTACGTATCTCCCGGTAGTCGGAGAATTCAAAGCTTACGTAGTTCTTGAAAAAAGTTTGAAAACGCACAAAGGCGTAAAAGCTTAAAAAGGTGAAAGACAGACGCTAAGGCGATAAACTCGCGCAAGGCGTAAATATTTAAGGAAAAAGACAGACGCACAGAGGCGTAAAATGTTTGAAAATAAAGACGAACGCACGGAGGCGTACAATGTTGAAAAATAAAAGACAAACGCACGGAGGCGTTAAATTCGCGCAAGGCGTAAAAAAGGTTGAAATTAACGCGCAAAGGCGTGAAAGGTTTGGATTGGCCACAAGGGCCAAGATTGGTGAGTTTTTATACTTCGAAAATAGAATGACGATTGTCCGAGCAACGAGACATACGTCAAGTGTTCGTACAACCGGGGAAAGGAGAGACATACGTCAAACCACCCTTTTTCATTCAAGTTTTGTTTGAATTTAAAAACGTATTTTTTGGGAAGCTAGAAAAGAATGACGATCGTCTAAGCAACGAGACATACGTCAAGTGTTTATCCGATCGGGGAAAGGAGAGACATACGTCAAACCACCCTTTTTCATTCAAGTTTCGCTTGAATTTTAAGAAAAAGTATTAACTAAAAAACAAAAAACGCTCGTTTTTAGAACTTAAATAAAAAGAAAAATAAATTGTCCAAATTAGTTGTTGCAACCAAAATGAACAAGTTTGTTACTTAATAAAAAAAGAAAATGTTTTTCTTGTTTTGGATTTTTTACTTGGAGTTAAAAGAGAATAAAATGCGGTAAAATAAATTAAACGCGAGGAATTAATAAAACGATCGTTGGATTTAAATAAAAAAAGATTTTTTTTTTATCATGGATTGAACTATATAAAAAAACAATGCATTTATATATATATATATATATATATATATATATATATATATATATGTTCCTAAATGTATATACTAATGACATAAAAGAAAAATAAAATGAACACAATAGAAATAATAAAAAAAATGCATGAGGTAATATGAAAGGTAAATAAATAAATGAGATGTTAAAAAACAATAAAACAATAAAAAGAAATAAATAATAAAAAGAAAAAATAAAATTTGCAAAGAAAATAAAAGAAATAAATATTTGGGAGGTGTAAAAATTAAAACTAGGGGTGTTAGAAGTAAAACTAAACTCAGATTTGAAAGAAAAGGCCCAAAAGGCATTGGGCTTTCGTAAATTAATCTGGGCCGTCTGATTAATCAGACGGCCCTGATCAGATCACAGGGTAAAGAAAGCAGGGCCATATGATTAAGATCAGAGGGCCAGGAGAGCGTGGGTGTACGCTAACGCGTACACCCTGCCACACAGAAACGGGGAGGGGTATATATACCCATCTCCTCCTCATTTCTCTCATTTCTCACATTTTTCCTCTCTCTTCCCCTTCTCTCTAGTCATCCGCCCTCTCTCTTCTCTCTCACCCCTCTCACCTTTTCTGCTCCCCCTTGGCCGCCGGTGAGGGTTCCGGCGTGGTGGCCGCCGGCCTACACGGCGGCGCCACCGCGCCGGAAGAGAAAATCCTCTTTTTTTTTCAAAATTTTTACAGCTTTCAAACCCTCTTCTCCTTCCCTACCCGAATCCACACTCAAAAACCTCCAAAAACCCTTCGAATGCTCTAGATCTACAAAAGAATTTTTTTTAAGAAACTACCTTCTTCCTCTTGCTTTTCGTTTTTGCTGTGGTGAATGTTCTTAGGCGTGTGTTTGTGTTTGTTCTGTGCGTGAGTGTGTGGGTTTGCTTGTGTGCCGTGTGAGTGTTAGGCCGTGAGTATGTGTGTGTTGTGGGTTCGTGTGGCTTGCGTTCTGTACGTGGGGGAGGTGGGTATGTGCGTGTGGCTTTGGGTTTGTTTTGTGTTGTTGCTGCTGTGCGTGTTGGGTATGTTTAGAAGGGGGAAAATGTGTGGGTTTGGTGTTAGGGGCGTGGGCTGGGATGTGTTGTGGCTAGGTTGCTGCTGTGCGTGTTTGTGTGGCTTGGTGAGGGTGCTGGGACGTGTGGGGGGTGAGTGGGATGCTGAGTGTGTGTTTTGGTGAGGGTGCTGGGACGTGTGGGTTAGGGGGCGTGTAAGATTGCTGTTGTTGTGAAAACGTGTGTAAGGTTTTGTGTTATGTTGCTCTTGTAAAAATCTGTTTTTGGTTCCCAATTTCTTCCCCTTTTTTCTGTTATGTGATCCTTGTTTTTATAGAAATCTTGCTGAGCTGCTTGAGCAGCTTATTGACTCATTAAGATAAGCTGGATTTTTGGGATAAGATTGAAGGTTTGTGATGATTTTTTTGGATAGGATTGAGGATTTTGTGATGATGAAAAACACTGTTTGGGGCGCTGCAGGCTTTGTGTTTCTGGACTGTTGACTGTTGACCATTGATTTTGGACCAAAAATAAATAAAAAATAAATAATAATAATAATAGTAATAAATAATAATAATGATAAATAATAAAAAGGAAATAAATAAAATGGTAATAATAGTAAAATTAATGATAATAAAAACTGAAATTAATAGTAAAAATAAAAAGTAATAAAATAAAATAAATAAACGAGACATAAAAATGACATGAGGTATTTTAAAATACCTCCCTGCCGAAATTTCGTCTGAAACGACGAAAATTCTCGGCCTTCAAAAGAAAAATGCGTAAAACGAGACAATAAGTAAAACGAGACGAAAATGGGTCAAAAAATGGGGTATGACAAGTTGCAACCTACATCAGTTAAAACTTGGCCAAGTTGTTTTTAAAACTGCACCACACGCGGGAACAATGGAAATAGAAAATTTGAAGAAATTATGTACAGTGGCTACACGTGAGAAAGGGAGCGTATAGTGAACAGCTGCAAAGCATAATCTGCCTATAAATAGGAGGCTCATGGCAAGACAAATACTCACTGATTCTTGAGAAGTTGAAAGCAAAAAATACTCATACATTCAAAGCTCTCTTCTATTCTTCAATTTTAAGTTTACTAAGATTGCTCTTTTGTTTTGAGCTCTAGTAAGATTTTGTTTCTTATTGGATTGTAAAAGTAAAGGCTTGTAGAAAACAAGTGTGTAACTTGAGAGTGAGTAAAGCTCTGTGTAAAGAAAGATCAAGAAGATCAAGAGCGAGTAAAGCTCAGTGTAAAGAAAGATCAGGAAGATCAAGACAAAAGAGGAGTTGTGGTTAAGTTATAACTCAACTACCTAGTGGAAAATCTCACATACGTGTGGGGACTGGAAGTAGCCTAGTTTGAGTGAACCAGGATAACTCTCAGTGTTATTTCTTTCATCTCTTTTATTTGTTTCAAATTTTCACACACTCATCACACGTGATTATTATTATCTTTCATCTACTAACCATTTTTATTACTAGCTTAAAAAATAAAGGTAATTTTTAACAGTTCACAATTCAAACCCCCCTTTCTTGTGAAAATATTTTACTTCAATTGGTATCAGAGCTTGGCTTTGAGACCTTAGCACTTAACAGTGTAAGAGAAAAAGATTCAGAAAAGAAGAAAAATGTCTAAAGTAAAATTCATGTCTGAAGGAGGTTCAGTCACACGACCACCTCTCTTTGAAGGGGCTGATTACTACTTTTGGAAAAGTAAAATGGAACTGTTCTTACAATCGCAAGATAATCATATGTGGTCAATAGTTGAAAATGGAAACTATATTCCATATGATGATGATTTAAACATCAAAAAACAAGAAGATTGGTCAGAAGAGGAAGGTAAACGTATTTTATTAAATTCTAAAGCTAAATTGTTTCTAACCATGGCTTTGAGCAGGGAAGAATATGATAGAACGCAGGAATGCAAAACTGCCAAAGAAATCTGGGATACCTTAAAAACTCATCATGAAGGAACCAGTCATGTGAAAGAAACAAGAATTGATATAGGCGTAAGAAAATTCGAATTATTTGAAATGAAGGAAACCGAAACCATACATGAAATGTATGGAAGGTTTACTATCATTATGAATGAATTACGATCTCTTGAAAAGAATTTTACTACTCATGAAAGAGTAAGGAAAATTCTAAGAAGTCTTCCAAAATCATGGAGACACATTGTAACTGCAATAACAGAAGCAAAAGATCTGACAAAACTCAGATTAGAAGATCTAATTGGATCTTTAAAAGCTCATGAAGTCCTGTTACAAGAGGACAAATGTTGAGACAAAATCCTTATTTGATGTTTTAAAGATTACAAACATATTAATTTTATTTTATCTTGTTATCTACTAATTTGTTTTGTGAGAATTGTTTCATGAGAACATTCTGAGAACATTCTGGATTCACAAAGCAAATACATCAAAAAGAGCAAAGTCAGCAAAAAGGAGCATGACATGCGAAATCTCTTAAGAAGTTATCTTGGGACTGAAGCATTTTCGATCCATTTGAAAGAAAAGCCCATTAAAGGATAAATATCTCATGAAATGAATTAAAGCACATGTGGAATGAACTTGGACATCAAAAGTACAAATTAGTGACATAATCAAGGTCACTTCATCTTAGCAAAAAACAGCTCACTACAGCTGTATCCTTTCACGCAAAAAGCAACACAAAGCAAGTTGAATCAATAAGAACATTCTGAGAACATTCTGGCAGAATTGAAGAAGAAGTGTGAAATCAAATGAAGCTGTAGACAGCTGTAAAAAACGTGTCTAACAGCTCTATTTTCACCCTTGGTCACCAAGACACTCCTCACCTATAAATACAAGAGGCTTTGGAAGTTAAATGCAAGAGTTTTGAAAGCAAATATTCTCTCAAGTGAAAATCATCACTACATACAAAAGCTCTTCACAAACAAGTCTCAAAGATCTCTCTTTTTCTTTTGGATCATACTCTTTAGAGTTTTTTAGTAAAATCTCAAACATGTATTGAGAATTTTATTCGATCCAAAATTCATCTCTTTTCATACAAAGTGTATTGTAATTCTCAAGTCTATTCGTAACAATAGTTTGGGAAAGAAGTGTAACAACCTTTCTTGTGCGAAAGCAAAGAATTGTAGAAGCCTGCTGAGGTTGATAATACAAGGTGTAACCGACTGATCTGGTGTGATCAAGAATCTATGGTGCTAGTCAGAAGTTTCTGTTAGCAGTATACTATAGTGGATAATCTCACACGAGGTGTGGGGACTGGAAGTAGCCGGGTTTGGTGAACCAGGATAATTCTCCTGTGTTTTTCTCTCTTCCTTTCTCTTTATTATTTTCGTTACACAAAATTCACACACTATCACTATCATAATATTACTTATTAATCTCTCCAGAACATTCTGGTCCTAATTAATTATAATCAAATTAATCCAGAGTTATCTGGTCCAAAATTAATCACTTGTATTGTTTTATTAATTCATATAACTGCTTCCAGAACATTCTGGTCCAAGATAAAACAATCTGCCTAAAATAAACCCACATTTAAAATCAACCTATAATATTGTTTTATCATTCTGCTCATATATTAATCATTCTCCAGAACATTCTGGTCCTTACTATTTTATCATTCTGTTAATTAATCATTCTCCAGAACATTCTGGTCCTTACTGTTTTATCATTCTCCAGAACATTCTGGTCCGTACCTTACATTTCAATTATCATTTTTCTCATTCTGCTTATATTCTCCAGAACATTCTGGTGCTCACTAAAAGCAACTTAAAATTTTATATTTGATCCAGAACATTCTGGTCAGGATAAAACAAGCATAAAACCCATAATCTTCTTATACTAACACTTACCAAGAACTTTCTTGAGTATACAAACTTGTTAAGTTTTTCAGGAATAATTTTAAAAGGGTCACAATTCAAACCCCCCCTTTCTTGTGACGTTTATTGCTACTTCAACAAATCCTCAAACAAAGGCAAAATGATTGCCTTAAAAACCAATCAAGAATCACAAAATCAGGAAGAAGAAATAATTTCTGATGATCAACAGCAAGAGATTGATGATGAAGAAAGTCAAGATCAAATCATTCTTCTCACTCGCAAACTACAAAGAATGATACAAAGAAGAGATCAACACAAAAGAAACATCCAAACAAGAAGAGAGAACTCAAAAACAGATGTTGACAAAAGTCAAATTATCTGCTATGGATGCTACAAACTCGGACATTACAAATCCGAATGTCCATTAAACAAAAGAAAATCAAACAATCCTCACTTCAAACAAAAATCACTACTCACTTGGGATGATCAAGAAGAATCAACAAGTGAAGATGAACAAGCAAGTCTATGTCTAATGACAAAATCAGACAATGAAGAGGTAAACTTTGAACCATGTTCATCTTGTGAAAAAACTGAATACTTGTTTGATAATTTTTTTTATAACTCTCATATTCTAGAACAAACTTGTGAAAAATTGAGAAATGAAAATTTTGAACTAAAAAAGGAAAAAGAAGATTTAAAAAAATTAAATGAAGATCTTCTAAAGAAAATTCACTCAAAGGAAATTTCTGAAAATAAAAATGAAACTCATGAAGAAAACGTTGTTCTAAAGAAAAAAGTTTTACAATTAAAGGATGACATTTCCAACTTTGTTAAATCAAATGAAACCTTTCAAAAGATTATGGGATCACAAGTAAGTGTTTTTGATAGAGCCTGCATAGGTTTTAAAACCAATCAAAAACAAAAACTTTATGAAAATTTTTTCATTCCTGAAAAAATTACAAAAAAGAATGAAAGATACAAATGTACATATTGTGAAAAATATGGGCATCTTGAAGCTTTTTGCTTTAGAAAAAAGAAAGAACATACCTTGCGAAAATCAAGATTCACTCATAAATCAAATTCTGTTAAATTTGACAAAGAAGGGTCTTAAAAAAAACACTAACCATCAAGGACCCAAAAAGATATGGGTACCCAAATCATTACTAACTACTGCTGCAGGAATGACAGTCAAGAAAAAGCCTTGGTACTTGGAAAGTGGATGCTCAAGACATATGACTGGAGATAAACAAAGCTTTCTCTCCTTCATAAAAAGGGAAGGAGGACTGGTGACCTTTGGAAATAATGAAAAAACTCAAATCAAAGGTATAGGTGTTATTGGTAAGATCAACTCCGTAAAAATTGAAAATGTTCAATATGTAGAAGGTCTTAAACACAATTTAATCAGCATCAGTCAATTATGTGATAGTGGTTTTGAAGTAACATTCAAACCTCACACATTCGAAGTAAGACAAGGATCTTCAGGAAAAATTTTATTTACAGGATCAAGAAATAAAAATGTTTATGTTTTATACTAAGATGAACTCCCTGCTGAATCCTGTTTTATATCTCTTGAAAAAGATAAATGGATTTGGCATAAGAGGGCTGGGCACATAAGTATGGAAACAATTTCCAAAATATCAAAACTTGATCTAGTAAGAGGACTTCCTAAGATTAATTTTGAGAAGGATAAAATATGTGAAGCCTGTATCAAGGGAAAACAAGCTAAAGTAGCTTTCATCCAAAAGATTTTATTTCGACAAAAAGACCCCTTGAACTACTACGCATAGATTTATTTGGACCTATCTCAATAGAGAGTCTTGGTGGAAAAAGATATGGCTTTGCGATCGTTGATGATTTTTCCAGATTCACTTGGGTTTTATTTTTAAAACACAAAAATGACTCTTTTGAAGCTTTTCAAACTTTTAGCAAGAAGGTTCAAAATGAGAAAGAAACCAATATCATTTCTGTAAGAAGTGATCATGGGGGAGAGTTTGAAAACTCAGCCTTTGAACAATTCTTTAATGATAATGGAATATCTCATAATTTTTCTTGTCCTAGAACTCCTCAACAAAATGGAGTTGTAGAAAGAAAAAATAGAACTTCGCAAGAAATGGCAAGAACTATTCTAAATGAATCCAATGTTGAGAAATATTTTTGGGCAGAAGCCATAAATACGTCTTGCTATATTTCAAATAGAGTTTCAATAAGAAAAAATTTAAACAAAACCCCTTATGAACTCTGGAAAGGAAGAAAGCCAAACATTTCTTATTTTCATATCTTTGGATGTTGTTGTTACATTTTAAACAACAAAGACAACTTAGCAAAGTTTGATTCAAAATCAGACAAAGCTATATTCCTTGGTTACTCCACTTCTTCAAAAGCATACAAGGTATTCAACTTAAGAACAAGGATCCTAGAAGAAAGTATGCACATTAAATTTGATGAACTTGAAAATCAATCAAAAATTATTGAAGAAGAAGAAGAAGTCCAAAACAATTCAAATTCTGAAATCTCTTCTCAAAGCCCTCCAAATGAAGAACCTCATCAAAGTCCTCCCAAGTCTTGGAGAACAGTTGATTATCACCGCATGATCAAATCATTGGAGAAACAACAGATGGAATAAGGACAAGAAGGTCTTTTCAAAACAATGATATAGCAATGATATCTCAAATTGAACCTAAATCCATAAAAGAAGCAATCATTGATGAATCATGGGTTGAAGCTATGATAGAAGAATTACTTTAATTTGAAAAAAATCAAGTCTGGAGTCTTGTACCTAATCCTCAAACTCAATCTATCATTGGAACACGATGGGTTTTTAGAAACAAACTGGATGAAGAAGGAAAAGTGACTCGAAACAAGGCTAGATTAGTAGCACAAGGCTACAATCAACAAGAAGGCATTGATTATGATGAAACTTATGCCCCAGTTGCAAGATTGGAGGCTATAAGAATATTACTTGCATATGCATCTCATAAAAGCATAAAACTCTTTCAAATGGACGTAAAAAGTGCATTTTTAAATTGCTTCTTGAATGAAGAAGTTTATGTGCATCAACCTCCTGGGTTCGAAAATTTAGAAAAACCAAATCATGTGTTTAAACTAACCAAAGCTCTATATGGACTTAAACAAGCTCCAAGAGCCTGGTATGAAAGGTTAAACACTTTTTTAATTAAAAATGGTTTTTCACGAGGAAAAATTGACACCACACTTTTTAGAAAAATAGATAAAAATGATTTATTAATTGTACAAGTGTACGTTGATGACATCATTTTTGGAGCCACAAATGAAAAAATGTGTTATGATTTTTCAAAACTCATGGAAAGTGAATTTGAGATGAGCATGATGGGAGAACTTAAATTCTTTTTGGGCTTGCAAATCAAACAACACAAAGATGGCATTTTTATTTGTCAAGAAAAATACATCAAAGATTTGCTTAAAAAATATAAGATGAATGAAGCCAAAATTATGAACACTTCCATGCATCCTTCATCAAGCTTGGACAAAGATGAAAATGGAAGTAATTTTCCTAAAAAAGAATATAGAGGAATGATTGGATCTCTCTTATATTTAACTGCTAGTAGACCAAATATTGTTTTTGCAGTAGGTCTGTGTGCAAGATTTCAAAACTGCTCCAAAAGAATCGCACTACACTGCAGTAAAAAGAATTTTTAGATATCTTGTGGGAACCACAGATATTGGCCTATGGTATAAAAAGGAATCACATTTTAATCTTATGGCATATTGTGATGCTGACTTCGCCGGAGATAAAATAGAAAGAAAAAGTACAAGTGGCGCATGTCAACTTCTTGGCGAATCCTTGGTCAGCTGGTGTTGTCGTAAGCAAAATACTATAGCACTATCCACAACAGAAGCTGAATACATTTCCGCTGCAAACTGCTGCTCTCAGGTATTGTGGATTAGAAATCAATTAGAAGATTTCTCTCTCAGGTACGCAAACATTCAAATATTATGTGATAATACTAGTGCTATTAATTTATCAAAAAACCCCATTCAGCATTCTAGATCAAAACATATCGAAATAAAACACCATTTTATTCGAGATCATGTAAATAAAAAGGAAGTTGAACTTTTATTTATCGACACTAAAAATCAATTAGCAGATATTTTTACAAAACATTTGGTAGAAGACCGATTTTTATTTATAAAAGAAAAATTAAATATAATAAAAAATCCCTGTATTAACTAACTCTCCCTATTTTTTTAAAACCAACCGAAAACCTTTCTTCTCCCACACTCGCGGCTTTGCTTCCCAATCAGCCTCCACATAACCTCACATGTCCCCAAACCACAACCATTCAACCTTTGATCTTCTCCTTGGAAGCACAAACAATCAAAGCAATGATTTCAACTTTCTGTTGCACGCTAAATCTCTCTGAACACACATCAACTCATTGTCTCACTCAAACCATCTCTCTTAAATCATCCTTTTTAAGTCCATCCCTCTGTACAAACTTGAACATCCTTCTGAAACTCAAATCTCCAGAAAACAACCAAAAGAAAATGAAATCCAACAAAAGTTCTTCACCACCACTTCCTCTACCATTCTCATACTCATCTTCTACCTCCTTCTCCGAACTCAACAAAATCGTCACTCCCTCAGAAGATCCGTTATCATACTCACCTCCAAGGAGCTTCACATCCTCAGCTCCAATCTAAGCTGCAACCTTTGATCAGTTCTACAGACCAAGAAAAACCACCTCTTTTGAACCCAGAAAATCAACTCGTCTTTCCTAAAAACCTCACAAAGTCTCGTACATTACTCTAGAAGATGAACCAGAACCATGCATGCAGAGACAAAGCTCTCTCTACCTCTCGAAGCATTTCTCACACATGCATCCCTCTTCCTCCAAAGATGTTTCTACCTTCACTCCTTACGATCGCTCTGTAGCCAAAAAGCAAAAATTGCTAACTGAAATCATTCAACCCACTTCACAACACCCCACTAATCTAAGTCCTCCCAAATCTGAACTATCACTAACAAACGAGTTTCTACAAAAATGGTCCAAAAGACCACTGTCTGAAAGCAAAACCTTCGACTTTGAGGATCTAAAAAAGAAGCAGATCCATTTGGATGAAATGCTCCAACCAATAGGATGGAAAGAATTCCTTCAGATCGAAGAACCTTTTTACCCTAATCTTGTGAAAACTTTCTATTTTACTACCAAAGTCCTTGACAATCAAAACCTACTGGTTGCAAATGTCAAACAAAAAGAAATCATTATCTCTTGTGATATTCTTTCTAAAGTCCTGAATATCCCAAACCAAGGAGTAAAATACTATGGAAGAAGTTGGTATGAAAAAGCTGGTCTTGATCGTAACAAAATCCTTGAACAAATCCTCGTCAAGTTCAATCCTACAAAGGATTTCCTGCCATATCTCTCAAAAATGAATTCAAAATTCTTCACAATCTCTGTGTCCATAGCATTCTACCCAGAAGTGGAGGAAAGTATCAAGTCACTGATACAGACATCATGGTCATGTACCATTTGTCTCAAGGAAAAAGAGTCAATCTGACATACTTGATTATTCAACACATGATCCGTGCTGTTAATGCAAGCAAAAGCACAACTGGACTCCCTTACTCCATGGTGCTTACCAAAATCTTCAGATCATATGACATCTCTTTCAAAGGTGAAGAATTCAGACACAATCCAACTCCTTTCAATAATGTGTCTCATCTAAAAAGAAATGACTTTCCTGGTTCATTAGTTTTTCATGACCTTCCCATAGCTCCTGAAGAAGAAATGGAGGATGAAGATGAAGAAAACCCTCTGCACAACCTAGTAAATGATGTGATTGTAGATACTCACCGTGCTTCTCTCCACTCCACTACACATGCCATTTTTTCAAATCCACTAACTAAATCTCAACCACTTGATCTTAATATTGCTGAAGCATCCTCTGCTGATATAACAAAACCAATTCCTCCAACACTACCTATGATCCATCCTCCTCCCATTTTCAACTGTGATAACTCAACAATCTTTGGCTCTGATTGCCTCAAAAACTTCTTACATAATCCCTCAGATTCCTTTGACACTCTTGGTCTTCCCAAAGCTCATCCCTCAAACACTCTGCCCAAAATACCATATGCCTTTAGCTCCTTTGAGAGTTTCAAATCCACAGGTACTTCTGCTCGTGTGAAACTTCCTTCTCCAACCAAAGAAATTCTAGCCTCTGCCTCAAGTGATCGTGTGGAAAAGATATATCTTATGCAACTTCACTTGTTTGATTGGTTTACAAATGTCTTTTGTCCTTACTTTGGTCTTTCCCCTCCTACACCTGTGCCTGGTGTTTTTCCTCAGCCTCCTGCACCTTAAGTCATGCCATCACTTTTTGATGAAGCCAAAAAGGGGGAGATAATGTACTACTTGAATTAAAATACCCCCTGCCCCATGTCTTTTTGATGTCTTTTAATTTTGGTTTCTATGTTTTATCTTTATGTGCTGTTGTAACTTGTTGCTCAAGCTTTCCGCTTTTATTATTATCAGAAACTTTATTATGTGTAATGTCTTCTAAGAATATTACAACAAATTCACATTTTGGTCAATTTTCTTTGAATCTAAAATGCTAGAATTAAGGGGGAGTTTATGATAAAACACTAAGTATCTATCTATACTGTACACCCTAAAAAATTATCAAGTTGAGGGGGAGCTAAACCATAACTCCTTATTATAAACTAAATGTTAATTCAAATATATTTTGTCATCATCAAAAAGGGGGAGAATGTTGAGATAAAATTCAAATTCCTATTTTAGTTTTAAAGATGATAAATATATTTAAATTATTTATAATAAGTTGTTATCTAACATGTGCTATTAAGTGATTCAAATATAAGACAGGACAAAGAATCATTTGCCAAATCAAAGTCATGAAGATAGCAAAGTCATCTTTTAATTTTGGTTTTTGAATTTATCACCCACAAATAAACAAGCTGAAAGACATTCAGCGTCTGAAAGACACTCAGCGTCTGATGAACAGTGCGTCTGAAGAATTGCTTATGATGAACAGTGCGTCTGAAGAACTTCTTCTGATGAACAGTGTCTGAAGATTAGCATCTGTAGTTCAGAGTCTAAAGTTTAAAGGAACCTCAAAGATTTTCATTCTGAGGGGGAGCTAAAAATTCAGAACTTCTTTTACAGAAAATTTATTCATAAGATCTGATTTTTTTTTTAACTTGTGTTTTTGAGTGTCTCATTTAGTAACAGGAAAAATATTCAAAAGGAACTCATTCTACAAAATTATCAGTTGATGTTCAGTCATATATTTCTCCCTGCATATGGATTTTGAGGCACCAAATGAAAATCAAGAAACACACTATATTGGGACAAAATTACATTGGTGTTGCTTTAACAAAAGCAGAAAATTTCTATACAAATAAATGCAATACAAAGGAAGAAACATGGTTTTAGTTTGTCCACAAAACTACCAATTATCAAATCAAGTAAGAAAGCCAGTACAAACAATATGTACTTTTTTGGCTGCAAATATGAATTGAGGAAAAGGAAGGTATACATGTGTAAAGACAGTTTGAAATGCAGTTGCAACCTACATCAGTTAAAACTTGGCCAAGTTGTTTTTAAAACTGCACCACACGCGGGAACAATGGAAAGAGAAAATTTGAAGAAATTATGTACAGTAGCTACACGTGAGAAAGGGAGCGTATAATGAACAGCTGCAAAGCATAATCTGCCTATAAATAGGAGGCTCATGGCAAGACAAATACTCACTGATTCTTGAGAAGCTAAAAGCAAAAAATACTCATACATTCAAAGCTCTCTTTTATTCTTCAATTTTAAGTTTACTAAGATTGCTCTTTTGTTTTGAGCTCTGTTTAGTATAACACATATATTCTATTATGTCCAAGTAAGATTTTGTTTCTTATTGGATTGTAAAAGTAAAGGCTTGTAGAAAACAAGTGTGTAACTTGAGAGTGAGTAAAGCTCTGTGTAAAGAAAAATCAAGAGCGAGTAAAACTCAGTGTAAAGAAATATCAGGAAGATCAAGACAAAAGAGGAGTTGTGGTTAAGTTATAACTCAACTACCTAGTGGAAAATCTCACATACATGTGGGGACTGGAAGTAGCCTAGTTTGGGTGAATCAGGATAACTCTCTGTGTTATTTCTTTCATCTCTTTTATTTGTTTCAAATTTTCACACACTCATCACACGTGATTATTATTATCTTTCATCTACTAACCATTTTTATTACTAGCTTAAAAAATAAAGGTAATTTTTAATTGTTCACAATTCAAACCCCCTTTCTTGTGAAAATATTTTACTTGAGAGGTTTTCTCTACTACATTGTCATGTTATGTTCCCTTGTGTTGTGTATGTCTTTGTTCCTCATCTCCATTGCCCGAGATTCATCCTCGGCGACATATAGCAGTGCTTTGCCAAATTTTTTCCCTTTTGCCAGCACTACATAGTTGCCTATCCCAAAGCTTTTCTCCACCTACTCTATCTCGGAGACAAACAAATTCTTAATCTAAAATTTAAAACCATTTTAAATTAACCAGATCTGAAATGGAAAGTCTATGATAACATCTTATATTTTTTCCACACTTGATAACCGTTGATTAAACCAAATGGCCTGTATTAACTTACTTTAAGGAAAAAAATGACTAATGTACCATAGGAGACTTAATTCCCTCTCCCACCTTAGCCTTAGTCTTTAAGTTATGTATGTTAGGACGTTTTGGTTCCTATAAAAAATGATAAAAGTGTTTAAAACTTGTCATTTATGGGACCAAAATATCTAATTTATGGGACCAAAATTTATTTGAGATCAAAAGTGTAATTTAATTTATTTTAAATAAGAGTTAATTGGTCCATTAACCTAATTCCTTGTTTCGATATGGTTCCACAACTATTAAAAGTTTTAATTTAGTCCTTTATATATGGTTTCGTCGATAAAAATGATTATCCCTAATTATAGGTTGATTGTGTGTAACAATAAACCACCAACACTATTTTTTTTTTTCTTCCTTTTCTCCTTCCCTCTTATTCCTCTTGATCTTCATCATCTTGATATTATGTTCATCTAAACCCTAAAAACACAGTCTTAACACTTCACTTTCAACATCCCACATGGTACCTCACATGTATCCCACGTGCTTAGGAAAACCCACAAATTAAAAAATCAAACAAAAATTATAAAAAACAAAAATTATACCAATTTGGATGACAAAACAGACTTACAAAGACAAAAAAACATTGAAATGAAGAATTGGACTTGGAGAATCACCTACAGTGCAAACATGAAAATGATGAGAGCGAAGATGAATCAGTGAGGAAAAAATGGGTTTTGCAAAAAAGATTTGAAAATGAGAGATTTATGGGTCTGAGATCAGAAGAGAAGAAGACATGAAGAAGAGACCCATAAAAAAAAAATCGAGAAACCCATAGATTCATTAAACAAATCTAGAAATCCAGAAACCCGCAAATTTTCAGTTGGAGTGATCTTCGTCAGAATCCAACGCTGTGCATAGTCTATAATGGCTTCACCCAACAAAATCCATATTATTGATCTACTGCTTGATTTTCCAAAGTTGTTTGAGAGTGGAAGGGGATTGAGAGGAATCAATGGTGGGGGAAGAAGAGAGTGATCAATGGATATGGTGAAACACCAGTTTCTGCTTCATATTAGAAAGACAATCAATTTGGCTTTCATGGTGAAAATTTAAAGGAATGTGTAATTACACATTTGACCCTTTAACTTTGCACTAGTTGCGATTTTGGACTCCTATTAAAAAAATCAGATTTCAGCCTCCTAACTTTCTCCCCTTTTGCAACTTTTAGTTTTGATCATTCAAACTCAGATTTACAGGGCAAAAAATATGGTTTGAAACTGGTTTCTTGATCTTCTACTGTCTTGAATGGTTGATTTTGAATGATCAAAATTGAAAGTTGTAAAAGGGGAAAATTTAGGGGGGCTGGAATGTGATTTTTTTTAATAGGGGTCAAAATCGCAACTAGTGCAAAGTTAGGGGACAAAAGTGCGTTTAAGCCTTTTAAAAAATGAGTCTTGTAAATGAATGCACCGGACATTCTTTAAAGTTTCAAAAAGAAGAAATTATTTCATAAAAAATTAAATTTTCGATTTTCCATGCATTAATTACACATATTTTCATAAAAAAATTACCAGTTAAAAGCCTTAAAGAATGCATCAGGGGCACTCGTTAACATTTCCCTTAAATAATGAAGAGATTTATGGATTTTTGAGCTAGAAAGAGAGGAAGACCGAGTTCTAAAATAATAATAATTTGAGTTTATAATTTTTTATTTTCTAGGAAGATGACGAAGGTACGAAGAAAATCAAGAAATGTTAAAAATACAAGGTAATGAAGCTTAACCGTAGATAGAATGGATGTGCTTGATTTAATGATTCCTTTCTTATAAAAAGATCAGAGAGTTAAAATTAAAAAAAAAATGACTTAATTACATGTTTGATTCTGTATGTTTATTTTAGGTTTTAAGTTGATCACTTATGTTTAAAAAAATTATGTTGATCCCTTATGTTTTAAAAGTTTCAAGTTGGTTCAAAACGTTACTCACATTAAAATAAGTTAGTCTCTTCTATCACTTGGCCGTTTAGAGATATAAGCTGCGAATATGAGTGTTGGAATTTAAATTACTTTCAAAATCAGTTTTAAAACATTTTAAATTTTATTTGTTTTTATAAACTCTATATTATGTAGTGGAAGAGACTAACTTATTTCGGCGAGAGTAACGTTTTATACCAACTTGAAACTATTAAAACATAAGAGACAAACTTAAAACTTTTAAAACATAAGGGACCAATTTGAAACATAAAATAAACATAAGGGACCAAACATGCAATTAAGCCTAAAAAATAAGGTTAAATATGTTTTTTGGTCCCTACAAATATGTCAACTTTTCGTTTTAGTCCCTCTAAATTTTTTTTTTCAACTTTTAGTCCTACAAAAGTTTTTCATCTTCACTTTTGATATCTCTTTTAAAGTAAACTCATACATAGAATTCACAGTTTTGAATAAAATTTTTCAAAAAAATGTATAATATTACAAGAATCTCTGCAAAAAAAAATAGATATTTTAACAAAACATAAATTAAGTATGAATTATTATATTTTTGGCGCTTAAAAATTCATATTTAATTTATATTTTGTTAAAAAAATTTAATTTTTTTTGGAGTGACTTTTACAATATCCTACACATTTTTGCACAATTTTATTAAAAAAATACAAAAATTGACTTGAAAATAGGGACTAAAAGTAGTGATTGAAAATTTTATAGGAACTAAAAGTTGAAGGAAAATTTTAGAGGGACTAAAACGAAAAGTTGGTATATTTATAGGGACCAAAAATATATTCAACTCAAAAATTAATAAAGTCTACGTAGACCACCTACAAAGTTGTTTCACCTTAGACATTTAGAGTTTTTTATTTTTTAAGGAAGACATTTAGAGTTAAAAAATAACAGAGATGACTAATATGATTATGAGACCATTTTGAAACAACGAATTGATTTAAGGGACCACATGACCAATTAAACCTTTAAATAAGAATATAATTTTTTTTTAAATCATAACAATAAAGTGTTTTTGTCCCCGTGAACGTAGCTCAATTGGTAGAGACATTACATACTATATGTTGGGGTCGGAGTTCGAACCCCAACACCCCACTTTTCCACATTTAAAATGTGTGAGCTTCATCCACTCAGTTACTTGACAAAAAAAACAATATAGTATTTGTCATGACTACCCCCTCCGTCCCTTTTTATAGGAGTAGTTTATAAAAAAGTTTTGTCCCTAAATATAAGATCGTATACAAATTCCTAAATGCATTGATTATTAGTTTTTCAAATATACCCCTTATTAATACTACCAATTTGTCTTGGTATATGAAAAGTTAACATTAAATATATATTTAATTAAGGGTAATCTAATAATAGTCACACACATTTGAGACAACTTTATTACTCTAACAACTTTTCTTAATACCCGTGATTTTTGTAAACTACTCGTATAAAAAGGGGAGGAGATTGTCTCCCGTGAAATTTCCTCCTGTTTTCTCCTGTGAAATAATCTTAGCCGTTCATTCCTTTTAATGACACCTTAACTCATCTTAACCCTTCATTCATTTTAATGTGTCATTTTCATTTCCCTCCCTTTTCACGTCATGGCTTCGTGTAGAATAGAAATTATAGAAACTGCTTCATCTTCTTCCATAACAACACAAACCCAGTGAACACCGAACATCATCTATATTGACATCGTCGTTGTGTGCTAGTTTTTTACGTTGTCGTCGCGTGCTACTATTGTTGGTGCCGTTGTGTGCTCTTTGGTTGATGACGTCGTCGTCGTGCTCCATTGATTACCACCGCCGTGCTCCTTGATTGCCATCGCCGTCACCGTTGATGTTGTCTCCCGTACCAGTATTCGACATTCTCTCTCTCTCTCTCTCTCTCTATATATATATATATATATATATTGAAATTCCTGACAATTAACTGGTTCTGAACTAAAAACAGAGTATGAGAGATTAAGTTCAGAAGCAGAAAAGATAAAGTGCAGAAAGATAAAAACACAATGAGTTTGTTAACCCAGTTTGGTGCAAACTTCACCTACTCTGGGGGATACCAATCCAGGAAGGAAATCTACTAAAGGAGTCAACTCAAAGACTCAGACACAGACCCCCCTGTTCCCAGCCTTAGCAATCAATCTCCACTTAGTCTAGACTTCTACTCAGGAACCCACCTAAGTATTAGAAAACTACTAATTTCCCAATTACTTGATCACAACCCAGTGATCAGCACTGAAACAAACAACTCAAAACAATGAAGACATTCTTCAAAACAAAGACATCATTCGTACTTAAAAGCTTTGAATGAATTACAACTCAATCAATCTAAACCAACTAAGATGAGTGGTGTACAAATAAAGCCTAAGCTTACACAGACTCTTAATTCTAATATCTGAATTTTTACTCAATTAAATCACAATTTTGCAGCAGCACGTCTTCCTTTATATAGGCTTCAGCAGCTTCTCATAATTCTGAATCCAATCTTCTGCAATTGATATGTTTCTGAATTATGAAAGGCTCAAAAAGGAAACATATAATTCTGAATCAAATTAAGCAAAGATCCTTTTGAAATATATTCATTCATAAACCACGAAGCAAATCTTCTTAAGATCTTCAACAATTTAATCAGTCTTCTAGAAATACTTCAGCCAATATAAATCTTCAGCAAATCTCCAATAGATACGTACAACATTAATGCATAAAACCCAACTTCTGAAATCAGCTTGTGAAGTCCAGCTTCTGAAGGTCAACGCTTGGTCAACGTCTGAACAGTGCGTCTGAAGTACTGTTCAGCGTCTGAAGGAGTCAACGCTGGTCAACGTCTGAACAGTGCGTCTGAAGTACTGTTTCAGAGTCTGAAGCACTGTTTCAGAGTTTGAAGGTCCATTTCAGCTTCCGAAGGCAAATTTCAGCTTCTGAACCTCTTTAAAACCAGTTCCTTGCTTCTGAAGTCATCTTTAACATATGAAAAACGTATTGCTTGCATTTTGATTTTACCAAACAATGAAGCCAACATTTACATAACCAACAATCTCCCCCTCTGGCAAATTTTTGGCTAAAATAAAATGCTTCATAAACGCAAGTGCTTCACTCAACACCAGTTAATTAACCATGAAGAACTCCACATAATGTAGCAGTGGATTAAAACACAAACAAACTTCAAAATACTCCCCCTGCAACACACAACATCAGTTTCTGAGGAACAACTCTTCTCCCCCTGAAACACAGCACTCAGGTACTCCCCCTGAACAGCTCAGCTTCTGACAAGAAGCCCACAAACTCAGGAACACTCCCCCTGAACAAACAGATCAGCAATCACCAATCACACATACTTCGCCCCCTTTTTAGCCAAACAACTTTGACAAAGCACCAGCACAACACCAGGAGAAGAAAAACAACTCATAACACACAACCAGCACAACACACCACAAAGAATCCACCCTGCAGAAGAACAACAAAAAAAAATAGAGAACAGCACAACTGCTGAGTACAGCAGAAATTCACAACAGTCACAAACAAGCCAGTCTTCAGACTCAGCACCAGAAATTTCTTAGTCTTCATCAGACACAAACAACAGATGTTGCTCAATTGATATGTGCCTCAGGCACATTTAAGACCTTCTTCCCAACTATCTTCTTCTCAAAATCAGCAACTCTTTTCTGAACACATGTCACACCATCTTCAGATTTACTAGAAACTAGAGTCTTCTGATCAGGAACAGGAACTTTGCTCCAGACTTTGGATGGTCCAGCACCAGAATTCTTCTGTGCTATATGAATTGGCTTGCTGTCATCAGCAACAACCTTTCCTTTTCCTTTGTTCAGACTCTGAGCAACACCTTCACACTTTGGTCTCCAAACCTTCTTGATTTTTCTTTTATTCACAGCTGGTTCAATTTTTCTGAATTGAAAATGCTTGGGATAACCATGCAACTTGTAACAAAAAGGTTTAATGTGACCCTTTTTACCACAATGATGACACACCCAAGGATGAGTAGCCTTCTTGTCTTTGGACCCCTGAGTCTGGTTCTCAGGTTTCCTCATTAGTGGAACATAAGCAGCAGCAGGTGTGAACCTCTTAGCAGGTTTTTGTTGTTTGATGTTCAGATTCTGATTATTAAACCCAATTCCATTTGGCTTTCCCTGATTCTGATTCTCCAGAATCTCTTCCAACACATCAGTGGCAGAATTCAGCATTCTGACTTGCTTTTTCATCTGATCAAGTTGTGAATTCAGTTGGATAACCTCATTACTGAGAACAGAAATCTTCTCTAAGTGTTCAACCCTCTCAATCTGAAGTTGAGTATTAATTTTCTTCTGTTCTTCCATCTGCTTGCACACTTCATCAAATTGACATTGCATCTTCTTGCAAAACTCAGCAGGATTTTTGTGATGGGTAGCCAGAACTTCACAGGATGATTCTTCATCACTTGATTCTGATTCTGAAGAAGTTTCTGAACCTATAACTTAATCATCAGCCCAGAATTTTCCAGTTAAAGCAGTGACAGGCTTATTCTCTTCTCCTTCTGAGTCATCATCAGACCAGGAAATAGTCAGACTCTTCTTCTGCTTCTTGAGATAATTAGGACATTCTAACTTGACATGTCCATAGCCTTCACACTCAAAGCACTGAACTCTTTTAGATTGATTGCTCTTGTCATCAGTTCTTGTCTTCTGCTACAGGAACTTCTTGAATTGTTTACTCAGTAGCACAAGAGCTTCTGATGAGCTATCATCATCCACACATTCAGGATCAACAACAAATGCAACATCTTTACCCTTCTTATCAGTTCTGCTTAATTCAAAGTTTTGAAGGGAACCTATCAATTCTTCAACCTTCATGCTAGATATATCATGTGCTTCTTCTATAGCAGTCACTTTCATATCAAACCTCTTGGGTAGGGATCTGAGAATTTTTCTAACAAGTTTCTCATCTGAAACTTTTTCTCCAAGGGATTCAAAAGAATTAGCCATGTCCAGAATGTTCATGTAAAAGCTTTGTATGTTCTCATCCTCCAACATTCTGAGATTTTCAAACTTTGTTGTCAGAAGCTGAAGTCTGGACAACTTTACCTTTGAGGTTCCTTCATGAGTGGTCTTGAGAATTTCCCAGGCATCCTTAGCAATTGTGCACTGCTTGATCATCCTGAATACATTCTTGTCCACTCCATTGAATATTGCATTCAGGGCTTTGGAGTTAGCATGTGACAGAGCATCCTCATCATTGGTCTAATCTTCCTCTGGTTTCAAAACTGCTGTCTTCTTACCATCTTTATCAGTCATAACTGGATGTTCCCAATCCTTCAGAACAGCTTTCCAGGTCTTGCTATCCATAGATTTTAAGAAAGCACTCATGCTTGATTTCCAATAATCATAATTTGTTCCATCCAGCAGGGGTGACCTGTTAACAAAACCTCCTTCTTTCTCCATAAAGCCAGAAATAAACTACCCTGGAGCTCACCCAAATACAGGCTGGGTGCCTGCTCTGATACCAATTGAAATTCCTAACAATTAACTGGTTCCGAACTAAAAACAGAGTATGAAAGATTAAGTTCAGAAGCAGAAAAGATAAAGTGCAGAAAGATAAAAACACAATGAGTTTGTTAACCCAGTTCGGTGCAAACTTCACCTACTATGGGGGATACCAATCCAGGAAGGAAATCTACTAAAGGAATCAACTCAAAGACTCAGACACAGACCCCCCTGTTCCCAGCCTTAGCAATCAATCTCCACTTAGTCTAGACTTCTACTCAGGAACCCACCTAAGTATTAGAAAACTACTAACTTCCCAATTACTTGATCACAACCCAGTGATCAGCAACTTCTGAAACAAACAACTCAAAACAATGAAGACATTCTTCAAAACAAAGACATCATTCGTACTTAAAAGCTTTGAATGAATTACAACTCAATCAATCTAAACCAACTCAGATGAGTGGTGTACAAATAAAGCCTAAGCTTACACAAACTCTTAATTCTAATATCTGAATTTTTACTCAATCAAAATCACAATTTTGCAGCAGCACGTCTTCCTTTATATAGGCTTCAGCAGCTTCTCATAATTCTGAATTCAATCTTCTGCAATTGATATGTTTCTGAATTATGAAAGGCTCAAAAAGGAAACATATAATTCTGAATCAAATTAAGCAAAGACCCTTTTGAAATATATTCATTCATAAACCACGAAGCAAATCTTCTTAAGATCTTCAACAATTTAATCAGTCTTCTAGAAATACTTCAGCCAATATAAATCTTCAGCAAATCTCCAACAGATACGTACATCATTAATGCATAAAAACCCAGCTTCTAAAATCAGCTTCTGAAGTCCAGCTTCTGAAGGTCAACGCTTGGTCAACGTCTGAACAGTGCGTCTGAAGTACTGCTCAGCGTCTGAAGGAGTCAACGCTGGTCAACGTCTGAACAGTGCGTCTGAAGTACTGTTTCAGAGTCTGAAGCACTGTTTCAGAGTCTGAAGGCCCATTCAGAGTCTGAAGGTCCATTTCAGCTTCTGAAGGCAAATTTCAGCTTCTGAACCTCTTTAAAACCAGTTCCTTGCTTCTGAAGTCATCTTTAACATATGGAAAACGTATTGCTTGCATTTTGATTTTACCAAACAATGAAGCCAACATTTACATAACCAACATATATATATATATATATATATATATATATATATATATATACTGCGACATTCATTGTCTCTGCCGTTGTCTCGAGCTAACAGGTAACAATCCATTCGAAATTTGTTTATGTGGAATGAAAATGGCTGATAGAAGACTTAGGTAACCAAATTTGTCATTTCATATTATTTAAGTTGTAGTAGCTTTATACTCTTGTCTTTTTAAGTAGTTCTTTTTATTTCAATCAATTAGGTTGCCAATTGATTCTCTTGTTGCACCACAAGCCATGTCCGTGGATAACGAATTTGAGTGGAAACCTCGACTAGGAAAACTATTCAATACTTAGGAAGAGGCAAGGGATTTTGCAACACCCGTACTAAATTGTCTAGAATATTTAGCATGTGTATTAATCTGATACTGGATACATTAAAATTTTCAATATATAATAATACAACTAATGAGTACAACTGGATCATTTATACAATTATCCAAATACCATTACAAATACTTATACATATGTCTGATAAACTCCTGAGCTGGTACATGACGAGCAACTGCACTCCATCCAGCGTCTCCCTGAAGAACTTCATCACGAACCTCTTGCTTACCTGTAAACCTGCACCAGAAGGATTGGGATGAGACATAATGTCTCAGTGAGCTCCACCCAACCTATTGTTGGCAACCTAGGGGACACCTAGGGTCGCCATGCACTAACTCTTGGCAATCTCGGGGAAACCTATGATCGCCGTCAGTCTCTACATATCTTGCGATCAAGGGAAAACTGGGATTGCTATATGCCTTTATCATATACTTAACATATTCATAATCTCATACTTAGTGATTTGGGGATATCCTATGATCACTTCCTGATATCCGAAGACTACTCTGCCATTTCTCATTGTATTACATAAGCATGTTTATATATATATATATATATATATATATGTGTGTGTGTGTGTGTGTGTGTGTGTGTGTGTGTATCTTTCTTTAATCATTAAGTTAGAAAGTTAGCGTGTAACACACAATCATTATCTTGGTTCATTTTACGGAGTGCATCCGAGTGGAGTAACCCCGGAATACATCTCCTTACTACCGGTGAAAATTCCTATCTGAGGCTAGTCACCGGACTCCTCTTGTCATCGTGCGGTCATCCTTGCGAAATAACTCATCCCACTAGCGTGAACCTCCTGTGTCCCACTAGCGTGAACAGTAGAAGACACGACTTATCATATTATTAATCTTATCTTACGTGTAAACCTTCCGTGTCCCACTAGCGTGAACGACGAAAGACGCGACTTAACATACTTTCCATTATTAGTCTTAACTTATGCATGAACCTTTCATGTCCCACTAGCATGAACAACGAAAGTCACGACTTAACATTTTAATTAATCTCTTATGTGTGGCTATCCTCGTGGATGGTAACTTCACCGTTCCAGCTCGCCGGAAACCCCTGTGTTCTAACTAGCGAGAAAACAAGAGACACATCATATCTTTTAAATTAATTATCTTAGCTTGAACGTGAACCTCAATGCTCCAACTAGCGGGAACAACAAGAGACACGACAAGCATCTTCATATTAATAATGATAAGTTTACAATATCTTAAGACGTAGTAATCCCGTCTCTTACTCTAAATATATTATTCGTACCTTCATACTCTTCTTGGAATACATTCTTAACTTTAATTAATTTCTCAACTTATACGTGGCCTTGAAGTTCCAACTAGCGGGAACTCCAAGTAGCACGTCTTAACTTAGTCTTTACTGAACTTTCTAATCTTTGAATGTTAAAACATTCCTTGTACTTTCATACACTTAATTGAATACTTTTAATCTTGCTATCCTATCAAAGGATCTAGACATATCGTTATCATATGCCATACTTAGGGGTTAATTATCCCATCTGTAATAATTCATGTTCCTCTTACCTTTACCCTTTGTTCCTCTAATGCATTGCCTAGTCCTTGTTCACTTATGCTCTCATTTGTTGGAAGCCTTTTGGATATGTTAAAATAGTGTTCCTTGAGAAAAAGGGTTTTAGCTGCTATAAATGGCACTTGGACAGTTGGTACATTTATAAAAGAGTCAAGAAACCAAAAGCTGTCAACTTAGCAGAGCAAAGTCTAGGCGAAGTGGTTCAGAAGCAACTTCGCAGAGCAAAGTCTAAGCGAAGTGGTTCAGAAGCAACTTCGCAGAACCAAGTTGAACTTCGCTTTGCGAACCTGACAAAACAACAAGTGCTGAAAACGTGATCTTTCCACCATTTTAACTTATCCTGGCTTACCCAAGCCTCCCAACAGCATGAGGAATGATTTAAACTACTAATTGATGCCTTAACTCATGAATTAACAAGGATTGACAAGCTTTAGAGACTTAGGGCATAATTATCAAAACTTTCTAAAATAAGGGATTTCTCCCAAACTTACCCAAAGTTGGTTTTAATCTAAAGAAGCTCACGTGAACCACTTGCTTTGATTCCTTGCCAAGCTTTCCCCCCAAATCCTAGCTTGATTCTTTCTCAAACCCTAGCTTTGCCCCTTTTTCCTTTCTTGTTCTCTTGACCTCCAATGACCCAAGAATCATAATTTGAGCTTGCTTGCATAAGAATTGAGTGATGGAGATGAAGTAAGATGAATTTTGGAGGGAAGGGGAGAGGATGGCGCAAGAGGGAAGGAAGAGAGAAGGGAGAGGATTGGTTTTAGAGAGAGAAGTGAAATGGGAAATGAGGAAATTTTGGGGATAAATGGCTTTTATAGCCTAAATCCTCAAAATTACTTAAATGCCATTCCTTATAAATATCTCTGACACATTATCTCACCTTTGATAAATATCTGAGTCTGAAGCGGGATATTACAGATTTTTGGAATGATTATGGTGGAAAATTGAATTTAATGTTCGAACGCAATATTTTAACAAAAGCAAAGATGGAATGGTTTTGTATGGAAGATTTGTGTGTAGTAAAGAAGGTTTTCGTAAACCAGATAAAAGAGATCGCTTAACAACTAATCATCGACTTGAAACAAGAACTGGATGCCCTGTAAAGATGGGAATCATATACATAAAAGATATTGGGAAGTATCAATTTCATGATTTTTTTTGACAAGCATAGTCATCAACTGCACCTTCCTGAGACGACTCACATGCTTGCATCTCAACGAAAATTATCTGAAATTCAAGCACATGAGATTAACTTGGCAGATGATGCATGAATGAAGCAAAGGGCTTTATTTGAGCTAATGAGTAGGCGAGTTGGTGGTAGAGAGAACCTTGGTTACACACGCATGGATCAAAAGAATTATCTTCGCAACAAAAGATTGAGAAACATGACATACGGGGAGGCTGACAATATACTACAACACTTTTAGCAAAAGTGTGTAGAAAACCCGTCATTTTATCATGGAGTCCAATTAGATGTTGAAGGACAAATAACAATTGAAATTTGAAAGTGAGAGTGAAACCCTAAAAAGTGAAGAAAGCGAGAGATTAGATACGTACGTATTCGCAGAGAAGTTAAAGTTCATATTTGAAAATGTGATGGCCATTTTAAACTTCGAGATCCAGTATGAGAAAGGTGGGTTGAGATGAGTTTTTGAAGAAATGGATCCATGAGGAAGGAGAAAATGAAACAGACAAAACCAATTAAGTTAATTGTGTTTGTTAATAGCCATTGATTTCCATTAAAAGAAATGAATGGCTAGGATTGATTACGGGAGAAAACCGGAGGCATTAACACGGGAGACAATCCATTCCCTATTAAAAGGGACGGGAAGAATATTTTTTTGGATTAAGTATGTCTGTGGTCCATATACATATTTTAACTTATTGTTTTAATCTTCTAAAAAAAATTACTTTGACTTTTAATCATTCAAAAAAATTTCATCCACACTTTTGCTATCTGCTTTTAAGTCAAGTCATATGTATTCTTCAAACGTTTGAATGAATTTTCACATAAATATTTATAATATTATAAGAACCTCTCCAAAAAAATAGATTTTTGGCTTAATTGATCATCCGGTCTTTTAACTTATTTTATTTTTTCATTTTGGTCCCTTAACTATTAAGTGTTTCACATTGGTCCCATAACTCTTCTGCCGTTTACCATTTTGGTCCTCTCGGTTAGTTTTTAACATCAAATATCTAAAGTGAACCATATTTAAAGGTGGTTCACCATAGACCTTATAAATTCATTTAATTTTAACCCTTTGATATTTTTTAAAAAAGAGAACTGTTAGATCATATAGGTCTATTGTATCTTCCGGTGAACTATCAACACCAATTTTTTTTTTCTTATTTCTTCTTCTTCTTCCTTCATCTCCTTAATCATCACATTCATACTCCTTAGTCAATCTTCACATAACCCAGGAAAAAAAATTGAAAAAAAATTCTCTTCATCAAAATCAAATCATTTTCATCATCAACAACAACTACACATAATATCATTATCAAAATCAAACCCAGAAAATGAAATAACAACAACCCTTCAAACCCATAAATCAATAGGAAAAAAAATCAACAGAATTCAACTGGAATTCAAGAGGAAACAAGTGACAAGAAACAAAAACAACCTTTTTAAGCAAAACAGTGGTGCCAAGAACAAAACCCACAAAAAAAAAAATCAACCTTTTGAAGTGAGATTATCAAGAACAAGGGAAGGAAGAATCAGATTCACATCAAGAATCGAAGGAAGAACAAGATTATCAAGAACGACCCCATTTCTTACAATTTCTGAGATCCATTTCTCAGAATTCGAAATTCTTATTTCTTATGTTTAAGGGTTTGATTTTGGTGTCCAGATGGAAAAAGTATCAAGATAATTGAAATTGGGTTTGAGCAGTATGATGTTTAAGGGTTTTTTTCTTCTTCTTTTTTTTGTTTTTGCATTTATAATGTTACTGAAATTGGGTTTGATTTAGGTTCCAAATGAAAAAAGTATTAAGATATGAAGAAGATTGTTGTTGGAGAATATAGAAATTGTTAAAAGAATGGTGTTGCTGCATGTGAAAGAGATGAAGGGGTGGAGGTGGGTGATAAATTGATTTTCTTCTTTTGGATATAAAGTTGAATAATTAAGTTTTTTTTTTCTGGGTTGTTTTTGGATTTTATTTTATGAATGTTGATGAAGATGAAGAAGAGGAAGAAAAACAAAAAAGATTAGGTGTTGGTGGTTCAGCGTTGTATACAATAGACATGCAATCAAACGGTTGAAATTATATCAAAAATATTAAACATTAAAATACTAACGGAGAGGACCAAAATATGTAACAGAAAAATACATAAGGGATCAGTTTGAGACGTTTCTTAGTTAAGAGACCATTCTAAAAAAAAGAATTAAGTTAAGGGACCGGAGGATCAATTAAGTCTAGATTTTTTTAACAAAATATGAAATTTTAAGTGTTAAAAACATAAAAAAATCATATTTAATTCATATTTTGTTATGAAATTTTAATGTTTTTTTAAAGAAGTTCTTATAATATTTTGAGCATGATTGCAAAAAAAATTCAAAATTTTGAATTATACACGTAAGTTAACTAAAATTGGTGTAGAAATTTTTTTAAAAATTAAAAGTCGAAGAAATTTTTTAACGATATTAAAAAGAAAAATTTGAGTATTTATAGAGATTAAAAATATATATTTAAATCGTTTTTCTTTTAAGACAACTTGAAGATTACAAAAGGAAAAACAAAAAAACAATACGTTTGATTTGAGCAAAGGGTTTTAGGAGCAGAAATCATATCCATCCTTGAACCCTAAACTGATGTGATGATGGAACTTCAAATTCTTTGTTGCGCTCTTCCCTCTCAACCACTTCAATTCTCCAAACATCATGTGAGTAATAAATTTCAGTTTATTCATTGCGATTCTTCTCTGCTAATTTGAAACTCTATTCACTTTCACACTAACTTTTTTTTTTCGCAGTCACAAGCAGTTGGAACTCAAGCTCTATTCAGATATCAGAAACAGAAATTTGGGTTCGAAAAATCATCGAAATGTACGATTTTTGTTGTTGGGTCTCTATTAAAATCACAACCATTCAACAAATTGTCATAAATTTTTTGTTTTGATTTCAGCATTCAAACGGGTGATTAAAGAGCCTTCACTTTTGGGATTGAACGAATTTCAAAGGACTCTTATACATGCTTCTGATTCCACTGTAAATGGTGCATTGGAAGTTGAACTGAATCAAAGTTCTAGTGTTCCTGTTAATGGGGGGTATAATGTGTTGGAACCATTTCATGGTAAATCAGGTTCTGTCTCTTTTTATGGGTTGACGCACCAATCTGTAGAAGAAGGGAAATTGGAATCTGCTCCGTTCAAACAAGAGGAGAGCTCTTACTTATGGGTTTTGGCTCCTGTTGCATTCATATCATCTTTGATTCTGCCACAGTTCTTCATTGGCACTGTTGTTGCGGCTTTCTTTAATGATTTGATTTTAAAAGGTATTTATGATAGAACTCTATGCTTTCTTTTACTATGTTGAATTTCGAGCATTCTGTTTTGTGCTTTAAATTGGATGATAAATGATAGTTTGTGTTGTAGGAAGTAAAACCATGAAATAACAACCAGAATATATGATTGCTGTTGCTAATGTGTTTATATTGCTGATTCTGTAGTTCTTTGTCTACACTATATGGTAGTACGTTGTTAAGGTTTTTTTTTTTCTGATGTTAATACCAAATTAGTTATTGGCTTTACATAGTTGCAGAGTGATATGCGAACCTCAAAGACTATTGGTAATTGATGGTCTCATGAAATTTTATTGAAGCCATAAGTAAACAAAATCATTTCTTTTAAGTCATAAATCTTATCAGTTCTGAAGCAAACCTCTGGTTCTGTACTTACCACTGACACTATTTGTTGTTATCTTTGTGGAATGATAGCCATGTTTTGAAATTATGAATGGCTCATGATATTGCACTCCCCCTTGAATTTCTCTGTATTTCTAGTGCTTCTTGGGGTTTTAGATGTAGACTCCTGTGGAAGTAGTTCACTAACATATAAGTTGAGTTCTCACTAACATATTTGGAGGATTAAAATTGAAGCCTTTGTTGTATACCTTTTAGCGATTTTGGCAAAATTTTGTGTTTCCACGTTATTCTATCGGATTTGTTTGATGTATTCTGAACTTTGACAAGTGAAATGAAATTCGGTTCCAAAAGAAGTCTTGATGGAGTTACATAAATGTCATGGTTTTGTTTGTGCTAGAACATTGTAAAATGTGGACAATGAAGTATCTCTTGACTCTTATACACATTTCTGTTACCAATAAAATGCAGATATTGTGACTTCATTCTCTTCCGAGGCACTGTTCTATGTTGGACTTGCAACATTTTTGCAGGTGGCTGATCGTGTCCAGAGGCCATATTTACAGTACAGCTCTAAAAGATGGGGTCTCATCACTGGCCTCAAAGGATACATAACCTCTGCTTTCCTCACAACGGGTTTGAAAATTGCCGTTCCTCTTCTTCTTTTGTACGTGACCTGGTCGGTGGTTCGCATGGCAGCTGTTGTTGCTATAGCGCCCTTTTTAGTTGGCTGTGTTGCTCAATTTGCATTTGAGAGATATTTGGACAGACGTGGGTCATCGTGCTGGCCCCTAGTCCCTATTATATTCGAGGTTTGTCTATCTATTCATTTTCGAATCGATTTAAGATCTTAATGCAGCTTGACGAGTCTACTGGCCTGAGAGGATTAACAACAACTTGGATTTTAATACTATTAATTAGTAGTTCTGTAACATTCTGAATTGACTTGCCAGGTATACAGATTGTATCAGCTAACTAGAGCAGCCAATTTTGCTGAGAAGTTGATGTACTCTATGAAGGGGCTACCTGCGTCACCTGAAGTACTAGAACGAAGTGGAGCTTTGTTTGGAATGATGGTGATTTTCCAGTTACTGGGTATTGTATGCATTTGGTCATTGATGACGTTTCTCTTGAGGCTATTCCCTTCTAGGCCAGTAGCAGAAAATTACTGAGTTTTGTATGGAAGTGGGAAGAGTGTTGTACATACTCGGAGTGGATAACATTTATAAGGCGATTAACTTCAATGTAGGCTTTTCATTAAAGAAGCTGTGTCACTGTTATTCATTTATTATGTTTTAATTTCAGCATCATCAATTGCTAAGAAAATGAACAATGTCTTTGAAATGTCCTGTTTGTTTACGGCAATTCGCACACTGGTAAGTTGTTAGGGTTCATTTATTTTTATTTTTTTTTTACAACAAAGTCAGCATTAGCTGTTCTATGTATTTAATATCATTTAAATGAAGTACATAATAGCACATGGAACAATATAGTTTTCCCCATCAGAAAATTTTGAAAAATATTACCAGCTACATAAGCATATGTAAATTTCGATCATAATTCACAAGGTGGTTGATATTAACTCAAGTTCTAAACCAGATTCTACTAGTGATAGACAACATTCAAAACATGATAGAATTAGAATCCTACCACACAATATCATCATCCGTTAACATCAAAATACACTTTGAACTGCAAGCATCAAGTGCCATAGGTACGTTTGAGAATCCTTCATCAAAGAACCATCAATATCCTCAAACAAACAAAAATTCAGATGTTCCGACCACCACCTTGGACATTGAAAAGTAATATCGGCAAGCTTTGTTTTTTCCCTTATTCTACCCAGATTTCAATTCAGTTGCTTTCTCCAAAAGACAGTGGATTCCAAAATCGTCTATGACCTCGTTACTTGACTTATTCCTCTACCAAGTTAACATCCCCAACACTTTGAATAACTAGGGTTTCAAAAGTTTCCTTGGAGTCAATTTCTGTCTATTGAATTTTCTTTGCATATTTCGTCATTCACAACATTTCTTGAGGCAGAGGATCTTCTCCAAAACTGTAGGCAATTTTTCTAGCTTCACCTAGTCAGAATTTCCCACACCCTCTTCAACTTTCCCTGATTGAAATCCCAAATAATCAAAACCTAATTTTAGTTTTTTCACCGAGAATTCACCCAAATCAGAATTTTCCCTTTCCAGTACCTCAAATTCATCCGACTGTATCTAGAGAATCTCACCCAGTTCATCTCCCCCAAATGAGCGAGTTCATTGGGATGAAAACTGCACTGATTTCATGCTTCAATTAAGCCTTCGAAAACCCTAATTCATAATTCATTTCCAAATCCAGGAACTCCAAATTTGGTGGTTTATAGTTTACAAATTTCAAGAATGTTTTAGTCAATTTCTTATTACCTTTGGACATAAATTAAATTTAAGATTAATTTTTTAAGTTTTTCAATGTTAGTTTTGTCATAATCAATTCTATTAAAATTTAATAGAAAGGGGTCCGCTGACACTATTCATGTCAAAGCGACATGTGATTTCATTCCTTCAGGCTTCAATCTAGAAAACGTTGCTCTATTGTTTTTTTTCCTCTTCCTTTTGTTAAGATTAGGGAGGAAAATTTGTTTATAACGTTATCAGATAGCCTATTATTCTCAAGCAATTGGTATCCTAGAACACAAGATAGAGTAACAAGTGTGTTTGACTGCTAGATTGAAAATGCTTTAGTCTGTTCATATCTACTATATTAAAAAAAAAAAAAAACTAAATAAAGGGACTGCTGTGTGCATCACAAAAATTCAAGGTTTGTTGTTTCTTTGGTATGATAACTTCCTTTCCTTTACTTTCACACAACATGGGTAAAGAAATAGTTTTATGATGTAACTCAAGCTGAAACACTTTTGAGAACTCTTCAATTAAGGACTTATGAGCAATATGAATAAGACTGTCATCATTCAAATGATGAAAGTCAGCTGTTCCATGATCATTACATGATGACCGAGCTTCTCTCAGCAACCCTTTGATACTCCCTACTTGACGGTTGTGTATTCCACATGGGACGATCCATTTAAAGGGATTCAAATCCATCGTGACATTGAGTGCTAAGCCATGATAGGTTATCCATTGAGCCACTCTTATACCTATAGCTGCCACTTTCTCATTTCCTGAAATGAAATGTAATGAAGAATAAGGAAAAATACAAAGATTATGGACAGCTAAAATTTCAGCATTTTTTTTAAAACATAACAAACTCATGCACAGATAGAATAAGCTCTGACAACCTTCATATGTTGCAGCATACCAAAATATTAATTCTGACATTGATTTCCAAATTATAAATAAAATCTTATCTGACCCATTTTGCTGCAGATAAGTAATACTAGTAATCCTGATCTAATTTGCCATGATGCATGATATGAGCACAAATGTTACAGGCAATAACATAAGATGATTTCTTTGATCAAAACAAGACAAAAACGAGGCCGTGCAAATACAGATTATTGATGTGGACAGTAACAGAGATAATGCCAGACTTTGAGTGAATGAAACACCAAATTGATCCTTAAAATTGTAACTGGTTTTTTTTTTTTTTTTTTGGAGGGGAGGGGGGGATTTAAAGGGAGATTACACAAAAATCAGATGAGGAGTAGAGACTCTCATACAATCAGCATCTACCAAAAACTAATCTCAGCTGGAGTAGAGACTTCCCATGAGTGTTCTTGGTACACTTCATAACGGCATCCGAATCCACTTGCAGCTCTAAATTGGAAACATTATGTGCTTTAGACATGGTCAAACCTTCTTAAACTCCCCATAATTCCACTATGAATGCATTGGAAGATCCCAGAGATTTAGAAAAGCCACAGATCCACTTTCCACTATTGTCTCTGATAACTCCACCGCAGCCAGCAAACGTGTCACCACACTTAGCTCCACCATCAGAATTGAGACACGTCGAAACATGGTCTGGAGGAGACCATCTGCTTAACACTTCAGACTTGCCAAGACCAGACCCGTGTACACCTGAATTGGTTCCAGTCTCGTAGTAAATCACTTGCTGCATAGTTACATTGGAGGGATGGTAAGGTCGAATTAAAGATGAGTCATGAATGTTCCTGTTCCTCCAAATTCACTAGGAGTAACAAGCTGTTGCCCAAACAGAAGGCCAGGACACAACATCAGAAATTTTAAGTTTATTGGACATGTTGAAATTAACACAATCTTTAATGTCGCCTACAAAGAAAAGGTGTCTCTGACCAAGAGGAAGCAAATGGATCCAAACAGAAGATGCTAGAGGGCAGTTACAAAGAACATGTATAATTGATTCCTTCCTTCTTGCACAGTGATAACAATACGGATCAGCACTCCCCCGTCTACTTATCATCTTATTAGCGGGGAGCCTCCCATGAACAAATTTGCCAAGCAACACACCCGCTCTGGTACATCCGATTTCCAAACCATAGACCAAACCGAATCAGGCGCTTGTAGAGGAAAATCCACATAGCAACTTATAGGCGCTTGAAATAGTGAAATTTCATCTACTCTCACCAGACCAATATCTCAAATCCGGACCTTCCTCAACTGGGAAAATAACATTAAATTTTGGAGAATTGCAGCAGGCATTGAACCTTGGAGCTCACTCAACTTCCACTCTCCATTATCATCCACTAGCTCATGAACACACCAATCTCTCATATGACTAGGAATATCATTCACCCAATCTTCCAATCGTGTCTTTCCCATCCAACCACAAATACTGATGGAAAATTTAGTTTTTAAATTGAAGAAGGTAAGTCAATTTAGTATCTCCACTAAAACATATCTTCAGAAAACATGAATTGAAATCAATAAAAGACGTGCATATTATATTGCCTTGAAAACTCTCTTGTTGCATCAAGACAAATACAAAATCTTTAAAATTATGATACTAAAATATGACTAAAGGCGAACATTCAATTAAATTGTATGGAACTTATAATTCTGTAATTCAGATTGTAGAGTTACTTACCAACCCAAACACCAGTTAAACCTTCCATCCTAGAAGCCTGAATTGAAAATGTTGAAGACAGAACACGAATAACAACTTCCTCAAGTGTCCTCATATACCAATGAAGATCCATCTTATGTTTTCGGAGATTGATAATTGGATACATCACTAACTACAAAACCAAAACACATTTACAATTTAATACAAAATTCCAAAAATAAAATAAAAATAAAACAACAACAGAGTGAAGAAACAAAGATAACTATTTGATTAAATTAACAAGAAATTAACCTGGCCAGGACCATGGTATGTAACTTCTCCGCCACGTTCAGTACGATGAATATCAAAGGGTGGATTTTTAATGTCAAAATTGAGGTTGTCGTTGGAACTAGCAGTACCCAATGTAAAAACAGAAGGGTGTTGTAAAACAATAAGAGTGTCGTTGCAATCTCCTTCATTTTGAATCTGTGATTTCTTTTGTTTCACAATGTCTTTTTGTAAAGACCATGCCAATTCGTAAGGGATCAATTGTTGATGGAAATCTAAGAGCTCACAGCTTCGTAAACATTGCACCGTTTTGGTTCTTCTTCTTCTTCTATGGACATTGATTACGAGAGAGGATGATTTTGAATGTGAATTGGAGTGGTGGCGGAGTGGTCGAGGTTGAGGTTGGGTGAAAATGAAACAACACTCTCCCAATAAAATCATGCTTGTGTTTCAACTGTGCTTTTCTCTGTTTTCTCCTTCAATAAATTGTATTTGTATTTGCCATAACCTTTGTTAAGAAATCTCAGAAAGAATTATTGGAGATGAAAACAATAAATTAATAAGTAGACTCATTCTCTCATAATCAACTGGTCACCGATTTAATCACATGAAATAACCGGATTAAATCAAATGATTCGATCATATAACTCGATCTCTATAAAATAATTGTATGCATAATAAATCAATGAACCAGATGACTCGGTTTCTAAAAAATTAAAAAACTCATAACACTTATAACATTATAAAAATTATTGGAAAATTAACTTATTTACGCAAGTTCATTCTTCAAATCCATTCATCATAAAATATTATCTAAAACAAAACTCATAAATTAGTTACAGATATATCGTCTTTATAAAAATCAAGCATTTTAAATAAATATTCAAAAATATGTAGCATTTTTAGGGATACACATATTTAGTTGCAAGTAAAATATTTATAAAAATACTTTATTATATGCATTTATTTAAGAATTTTTCTTTTGAGGGATTTATAAAATATTTATAAAAAACTCTAATATTTATAAAATATTAGATTTTATAATTATATGTAGAGAGAGATAGTTTTTTGTTTTACGCATGTGTTTGGTTATACGGTGGGCATAATTGATTTTGTAAAATTAATTTTGGTTAGAAGTAATTCTGATTAAAAGTGGTTTGTGTTTGAATATATTCACGGGAAAGTGAGATGAACCATAAGTATGTGTGTGAAAATCAATTCTAGAATCAAAAGCTACAGATGTTAGCTTCAAGTAGAAATGATTTTGGAGGCAGAATCAGTTCTATTCAACTGCAACCAAACATGTCTAAATCTATTCTACAAATCCATAATCAATTATGGTCCCTTTAAAAGTGGAGCCAAATATAGACTAAATTTCAGGTCATTCTTTTTACGAAAAATAATGAGGGTAGGCGGTGGTTTCACTCTTAATTCAAAACTTACTTTTAATAAAGCATCGTGTTTACAAAATGAACAAACGATGTAGTAGTATAGTCAACTTCTCTTTTACATGCAGGCGTAGGTTGCAAGTTCTACTTTCACTGATTTACTAGACTTATCCTAGTCACATCGGTTTGCGCCGGTTCTATTATTGGACGGTCTAATAGGTGACTAAAACCGATCACCCACCGGTTCACGGTCTCATCAACTGGTCCGGATTTTAAAACACTTCTCAAAATTGTTTCGCAATGCATAGTACAAGTGCGAGTACAATACAAATACAATGATACACAATAATTTTTTAAAAATTTATGATACTATTAAGACACATCAACAAACTTTTGATCTTTTTGTTTTGTTTTGAAAAGACCAAAAGCATAATATGTTAAAAACAAACAATCACATACAAAGGAGTGTTAAAACTGAAAAAGTTACAAAGTTCTCAAATACAAAAAAAAACACCATAAATAATGATGTCTCCAAATCAAGAAAAAATAATTGAAAATCAAATTACAGATAAAACTCCTAAGCATCTGAGTGGTTGAAAACTCTATTAGTAGAAATCGTATGAATAATCTTTAGCTTTCTACTTGATCCATGACCAAACCAAAAGTTTTACCATATTCAAAGATGTACGAGTTATACAATCCTGATTACCGAACACTAGATAATTACGGTGCTTCCAAATGCATGTCATCCAAATTGCGTGAATGCATTCCTTCACTTTCTTTCCATGGGCGATGAAGAGAGCTTGCAAAAAAATTAAAGAAAACTAATCCTCGTGTGTTTCTCTCTTTAGAGGAGCCGGATCCTTCTCACTCTCTTCGATTTTGTGGCTCATCCATTAGATTGATCAGATGATTCAAAATAACACAACAAAGATAGCATGATAGAAGAATATAGGAGGTGATCCAAATCCATATACCTCTTCAACCAATTATACATTTTGTAATGAAAAGTGAATAGCATAATCTCATGTATATGAGGAGTGATATGTGCACTCTCTTTTTAACACTCACTCTCTATGAAATCCATTTATAAAATTGTGGTAGAGCTTATACTTAATTATCAACATATATTTAATTGAAGTATAAATATAATTTAAGTTTTTTGACCAATTAATTTAAGTTGAATATATAATAAAAGTACAAAACTCCTTAGGTTATTTTTCAATTGTATGAATTTGAACGGGTGCTGGTGCAAGCGAGATTAGGCAGCAGACGAACAACATAAGATGGCAACTACCTCTGTATGATATCTCAAATGCAATATACTGTAGATGCATCGTCGAAAAGTTGGAATGGGGCGTGCTTGCTGAGTGCAATAGGGTAGTTTATGGGAGGAGCATTAACTACTGATCTTTGCAGTTTTGTTATGACAACAGCAGAAGTTGAAAATTGGGGACTGGCGTGCACTTGAATGGCTGGCCTCATCAGAGCTACGATATGTGATATTGGAAATGGATTGTAAATTGTTGATGATGATGTCAACAAAGACAAATTAAATCACTCAGAGTACAATGTGATATTGCAAGATTGTAAAACTGTCTTCACAAATCACAACAGTTACAAAGCTGTGTTCATTAAGCGTCAAGCAAACGGTAGGGCTTATGTTCTTGCACGGATAACTATCTTACACTTCTCAAAATATTTTTTATGAAATTCCGAATTGTATTGCTACTAATCTTATTAATGAAATACCTTAAGTTTGATTGCATAGTATGAATTTGAAGAGATTTTTGTGTTAGCTATGATATGACATAAAGCTTTAAATTATGTTATTTTCCATTTTCAATATCCCCCGCCACAATAATTAAAAAAAAAACACATGAAATAATTAATATCAAAACATAATCAAAACATGAAATGCTTGTTTCAAGTAATTAAAACCATAGAAATGCACTTCAATTAAGTAAATTACATTTCATCTCAGTAAAAAAGAATGACTAAATGTAGACACGCATAAACCTTTACATTTTAGCTAAAAGCTCTCTCAATTCTGCTGTAGAAGGGACTGACTCAGCAGGGTAAATTTTGGCGACTAGTTGGACAAAACTGTCATACTTATCAACAAAATCCTTCTGCCATAGTTTGGGGAAACGAAAATCAGAACTTGAATATGTACCAATCAAGCTATGTGAGCTATTACTGTTTCCTACTTCAACTACAACTTTAGGAATACTTAGAACTTATCCTTGACTATTAAATTAGATTTAGATAGAGCCATCTAAGTCTGAGCATCGTTAATTTTTTTCAGGGAATAAAAAAACCATTCTCTGCATATCATATTTTCTTAAGTCTCAACATACCTTGCATTTATCCCACAAGGAAGGTAACAGTTCTTCTGAAGTCAAATTCTTCTGCAATTTCTTATACATTGCATTTATGGACTTGTCCATCTATTTATACAAAAACAAAGACAAGTCACAAATTATGCCACTTGCAAAAGGGTAATAGAAAAAGATAGACTTACCCCACACAAACTGGCTTTTAGCATTTTTCGAAAATCCACTTTTGACAGCCCAAGCTGGAAAGGAATCTGAAATTGATGTATAACACAATAAATTGTTAAGGTAGAAAGTGAAATATCTGGACGTAGATGTCAAGTTTGGCTATATATTTAGTACACATGAAAATAAACAAAAATGACAACTACGAGGTGCAAACGTAAAATCCTTTAAGCCATATAATGGCGTGTACTAACTCTGATGGTAATTTTCGAAAAAGAAAAAAGAAAATAAAAGACGTTATAAATGTCAGGTCAATTTGAAGATGAAGATCATAGCAAAGTTGAGAAGAGAAATTTTGAAGATTTAGATTAAGGAAAATGAGAAATGTTTGAGTGATTTGCACTCTGCTGATCCTCTATTTCTACACTATTAACAATTAAAATATAATTTAGATTTACAAGGAAACTAATGATATTGCTACTACCCAAGTGCATGAAGATATTACCTAGGTACAGGGCCAACTACATGAATGTCTTGCACTGAAGTGGAAAAAGTAATAATAGAATGAAAAGTGTTGGAAATTGAAATACATTAATTATCCTCTTTTTCCAAGTAGCTAAGGTTCATTTTACAGCATGAAGAGAAGTTGTATCTTAGGAAATTGTGTTAGCTTAATTATCTTGTAAGTTGCATATGGTCATTTATTACCATTGCAATTACCATGTCTATAAATTAAGCCTGCTGCTGAGAGCTCTGTAACTCAAGCACATTCAGAAAAATATTCTTTCTATCTTTTCACATGGTATCAGGCCCAAAAAGAGTGCTAGGCATGAGGGGGGTATATTGGGAAAAACCCAAGTCCCGCATCGGATAGATAAGACTCATGATAAGAGTTTATATAGAGGAGGCAATCCTCACCTTACAAGCCGGTTTTGTAAGGATGAGTTAGGCCCCAAATTTTAACAGAGCTCCTAATCTAGGGGACTCTGCTTCCGCAAACAATTATTGAGAAAATCTGACTGGGCATTTTCTGCTGTCAGAAACTTCAAATCTTGACTGGGCACTACTTGCTGTCAAGTTAATTTGAAGTGGGCTCAACTTGTTCGTACTGTGTTAAAAGGAAAAGGGAAACTCAGTCACTTAACTGGTACTGGACCAGCAGAGGAAGATCCAATTTTTACTGAATGGGATGAGGAAGACTCGAGTATTATGGCATGGCTATGGAACTCAATGATTCCAGAGATTAGTGATACTTGCATGTTTCTTGGCACTGCAAAGGAAATTTGGGATGCAATAGAGGAAACCTATTCAAAGGCTAAAGATGCTGCCCAAGTTTATGATGTAAAGGTGAAAACAGTTGCTGCTAAGCAAGGAAATAAATCTGTTACAGAATATGCTAACCAATTGAAGTCTCTTTGGATGGAACTGGATCACTATAGAGTGATAAGAACTCATTGTGCAGCAGATTCAGCAGTGCTTAAGGAGTTTATTGAACAAGATAGAGTCTATGACTTTCTTGTGGGACTAAATCCTGAATTTGATCAGGTAAGAATTCAGATTCTTGGAAAACCACAGGTTCCTTCCTTAAATGAGGTAGTTGCCATTGTAAGAAGTGAGGAGAGTAGAAGAAACTTGATGCTAGATACTCCATCCATTGAAAGTTCAGCCATGATAGCTGAAAATCTTAGAAGTGGAGGACAAGCAAATGTGGAAAAGAAAAGTGAATTGCGGTGTACTTACTGCAATAAGACTGGACATACTCGTGAGAAGCGTTGGAAGTTGCATGGAAAACCGCCTAATCGTGAAGGAGGACAGAAAGGGGGCCTTTTTGGAGGTGTATCTCGCAAGAATGGTCAGGCTTATGTTGCTGAAAAAGTTGAAGAAAACAAAGCAGAATCTTCAAGCAATTCTGGATTAAATAGCCTTAACCGAGAAGAGATTGAAAGAATGAGGGCTTTCCTCAATAGCTTGGAGAAACCATCAGGTACTTGTACTTTGGCGTATTCAGGTATGCTTCCAATTTCATTTGGGTTTAATGTCTCAATTACATTTTCCACTTCCCTTTGGATCTTAGATTCCGGAGCTACCGACCATATGACACCTTCATCCAAGTACTTCTCCACATATCACCCCAGTCCTAGTAATAAGAAAATTTCTACTGCTGATGGTACTCTAGTAACAGTGGCTGGTATTGGAGACATCCAAATAAGTCCTTCCATAATCTTAAAAAATGTCCTTCATGTTCCAAAACTGTCCACAAACCTAGTATCTATACAAAAACTTACTAATGATTTATCTTGTAGAGTCATCTTTTACAACAGCCATTGTGTATTTCAGGACAAGGATACGGAGAGGACGATTGGACATGCTAGAGAAGGGAATGGCCTTTACTATCTTGAAGAACCAAATCAGCTTGTTACAGCAAACAATCTCTTGTCTTGCTCTTTAATGTCAGGGTCACTTCTCACAAGCAAAGAAAAAATTTTGCTTTTCCATTGTCGATTAGGACATCCCTCTTTTGGAGTTATCAAAATTATGTTTCCAGTTTTGTTTTCTGAAGTTAAAATTGAGACCCTTCATTGTGAAGTGTGTGAAATTGCAAAACATAAGCGTGTACATTTTCCTTTGAATAATAAAAGATGTACAATTCCTTTTCACCTTGTCCATACTGATGTTTGGGGTCCATCCACTATTCCAAGTGTGTTTGGGGCTCGATGGTTTGTTACTTTCATAGATGATTGTACCCGGGTTCCTTGGCTTTTCCTTCTTAAGAATAAATCTGAAGTAAGTATTGTTCTCCCAAAATTTGTCCCAATGATAAAAAATCAATTTGGTACAAATATCAAAAGAATTAGATCTGATAATGGGAGGGAGTTCTTCAATCATGTCATTACTCCTTTTTGTGAAAAAGAAGGAATAATTCACGAGTCTTCATGTGTGAAAACACCACAGCAAAATGGAATTGCAGAAAGAAAAAATGGCCATCTTCTTGACCAAACTCGGGCGTTGTTGTTCCAAAATAATGTTCCAAAGTATCTTTGGGGAGAAGCTGTTCTCACAGCGACATACCTCATTAATCGGCTACCCTCTAGAGTGTTGGAGTTTAGGAGTCCTATGGATATTCTTTCGTCCTTCTATCCAAACATTTCTACCACTAATAATCTTACACCGCGGGTGTTTGGGTGTGTCTCGTTTGTTCATATCCATAGTCAAGGTAGGGGAAAGCTTGACCCTAGAGCTCTAAAATGTGTCTTTGTTGGGTACTCTAATACTCAAAAAGGGTATAAGTGCTACCACCCGCCATCAAAAAAAATCTTCGTGTCTCGGGATGTTACCTTTCATGAAGGACAAGCCTATTTCACTCAACCTTATCTTCAGGGGGAGAGTCTTAGTGAAGATAAGGATAATAATCTTGAAACTTTTATTCTTCCTGATCTTGAATCATATTCCCATAAGCTCAAGTCAAGAGGAGAAATGGTTGGAAATGAAACTGAAAATGAGGCATTGACCGAAGGTGGATTTGGACGTGAATCTGGAGACAATGAAACATTGGTTGAAAACAGAGCTGAAAATGACAGGTTTGGAAAGAATTTGGTGTATGCAAGAAAATTGAAGGCCATTCCTGAATCAACACATGTCCAAGAGACTGATCCAAGTCCTTCAATACAGGTAACAAATTCTGATTTCTCAGTTTTACACGATAATATTTCAGTCCCACAAAATGAAACAGAAAATTCAATAATTGAAAATAACCATGACCTCCCAATTTCCATCAGAAAGGGGGTTAGAAAATGTACAAAAAGGCCATTATATCCTCTCTCAAATTATATTTCATTTCAAAACTTTTCTCAAACTCATAAAACCTTTCTTGCAAACTTAAATACCATCCCAATTCCAACTGATGTTTTTGAGGCATTAACCGATAAAAATTGGAAGCATGCTATGGATACAGAAATGGAGGCATTGGAGAAAAATAAAACATGGCAGTTGGTTCCTTTACCAGAAGGGAAGAAACCTGTTGGTTGCAAGTGGGTGTATAATGTAAAATACAAGGCCGATGGGACAGTTGAGAGGTACAAAGCAAGGTTGGTTGCCAAAGGTTTCACACAAACCTATGGGATTGATTATTCAGAAACTTTTGCCCCAGTGGCAAAGATGAATACAATCCGAGTTATATTATCCCTTGCTGCCAATTACGGGTGGGATTTACAACAATTTGACGTGAAAAACGCATTCTTACATGGAGAGCTTGAGGAAGAAATTTATATGGAGATTCCACCCGGATATGAGAAAAATGTTGCTGTCAATTCTATTTGTAAGTTGCAAAAGGCATTCTATGGGTTGAAACAGTCACCTCGGGCATGGTTTGGAAGGTTTACTAAGGCTATGACAGTCTTAGGGTACAAACAGAGTAATGGAGATCATACACTGTTCATTAAACACTCTACTTCAGGGGGAGTAACAGTGTTGTTGGTATACGTTGATGATATCATTGTGACTGGAAATGATTGTCAGGAACAACAAGCCTTAACTCAACATTTATCAAAAGAGTTTGAAATGAAATCTCTTGGGAGGCTGAAGTATTTTTTAGGAATAGAGGTGGCTCACTCAAAAAAGGGCATTTTCATATCTCAACAAAAGTATATCATAGATTTGCTCATGGAAACAGGTAAGCTAGCTTGTAAACCTGTGGGCAGTCCTATAGATCCAAGCCATAAGTTGGGTAATGCTGAAGAAGGTGCAGTGGTGGATAAGGAAATGTATCAAAGATTGGTTGGGAGATTGATTTACCTTTCCCACACAAGGCTAGATATTGCATTTGCTGTAAGCGTGGTTAGTCAATTTATGCACAATCCAAGGGAAGTTCATTTACATGCAACTTATAGGATTTTGCAATATCTTAAGGGAACTCCAGGAAGAGGGATTTTGTTTAAAAGGAATGGGAATGCTACTCTCGAAGCTTATACCGATGCTGATTATGCAGGCTCAGTTACAGATCGAAGATCCACTACAGGGTATTGTACATTTCTAGGCGGAAATCTGGTAACTTGGAGGAGTAAAAAGCAGAATGTTGTGGCCCAATCTAGTGTTGAAGCTGAGTTCCGAGCTATGGCACAAGGTATTTGTGAATTACTTTGGCTGAAGATTATCTTAGAAGATTTGAAGATTAAATGGGATGGACCTATGAAGCTTTATTGCGATAATAAGTCAGCAATTAGTATAGCTCACAATCCAGTTCAACATGATCGAACGAAACACATTGAGGTGGATCGGCATTTTATCAAAGAGAAGCTTGATTGCGGTATGATTTGTACTCCTTATGTTCCTTCACAAGGTCAACTTGCGGATATCTTCACCAAAGGATTATGCTGCCCAACTTTTGAAAGAATTGTGTCCAAGCTGGGAATGGAGAATACCTATTCACCAGCTTGAGGGGGAGTGTTGGAAATTGAAATACATTAATTATCCTCTTTTTCCAAGTAGCTAAGGTTCATTTTACAGCATGAAGATAAGTTCAATGTATCTTAGGAAATTGTGTTAGCTTAATTATCTTGTAAGTTGCATATGGTCATTTATTACCATTGCAATTACCATGTCTATAAATTAAGCCTGCTGCTGAGAGCTCTGTAACTCAAGCACATTCAGAAAAATATTCAGTAAATATTCTTTCTATCTTTTCACAAAAAGATGGCTCAAAAGTAAGGTCCGAGCATTAGAAGTGCATGAAACACGTTAGAATTTGGGTTGGACTTAACTCAACCACGTGAATCAGGAATTAATCTGCCTTCTTAATTATATTTATTAGCTTTACTAGAATAGGCTAGTAAAATCAGGAATGGATCTATGCTCATTAATTGCAATGATTAGCTCTAAATACCTGTAAATGTTGTAATCTCTATATATACAAGGAATAACCAAGCAAAAGGCAGCAAGCCATTTGACCTGACATGCCATTTTACCAGACAAACCCTACAAAACGGGCCTATAAGATGAGCACTGCCTGAACTTTAGAGGCACTAATGAGGTCATATCTCTAGGAAATAAGGGACTAAACCCACACCTTCACACCCAACACAATGAAGATGTAATAATATAGTAAACCTTTCATTTCCATACTTTATACTTGATGCCCAGAAAGGATTTTTGGAATTGGTTAACAACGATTAGTTCTATAATGTAGGAAAAATATTGCAAACTTGTTTATTTAATGAATGAATTCCGATACATTGAAATGTTGTAAAGCAGGATCTATAAAAGAGTATTGAAACAAACAAACCTCTTCAGGTGAAACATTATTTAAAATCAAGTCCTCAATCCTCCGAGCATACTGGAAAAGGCGTTCAAATTGCTTTACAAGGCAGAAAATGGATAATGAGATATTTCCAACAGGGTACAGATTCAAGTATGGACTATGGTCAACAACCAGAACAAAATAGAGAATAAATACTTACATAATAGATAATCATGCTAATATGGCGTGAGCACGATTGCTCATATGCTTCACTAGCTTGATGATAAAACTTGGCCAAAGTAGGCACCACGTTGGCTAGGTCATACAAACTGGGTAAAACAAACAAAACAACAAGTGAAAATATTCTGCCTTCTTATACAGAATCTACTTAACATACAGGAAAACTGAAGCAGCCATGAGCTTCCTCTTTTTCTGGGAAATGAAAACAAACCTATTCTGAAAAGCAGCATAGTTCTCTATAAGGAAAATATCTGCATACTTTGGCTCTGTTTGTGCAAGTTTTTCCAAAGTTACAAACATTATGCTTACCTGTCAAGCAACAAACCCATCAGCAAACAATATGCCGATATTAGTTACATATTGAAAATAAAACGATGAACAAAAAAGAAAAAGAAATTTTGAATACTTGGACTGCAGACTAGAGAGGATAAGCAGTACACAATTGAAATCATCCTTTGTATTTATCAACACAATACAGATGATTTAAGACTATCAATTCTTGATTACGGTCCACAAGGGTATAAGAATGAAAACAATATTATTATTTTTTATTTCCAATTCAAATCTTTGAAAACAATATGGTATTTTTGTAATTAAATTTATTATTATTTATTTAGGACAAAGTTTACCTACAGTACTATGGGTGTTGTTCTTTGCTAAAAATGCTCATAATTGCCCATAATCGCCTTCAAAGTCCATAACTATATGCAGAAAGTGATTTTTAGTGGACAATAGCACTATGGTACTGTAGGTAGTTTTTATCCACTTATTGAATGGCGTTGCATTCTTTACACCAAATGCAGCATAACTGCATAAGAGACAAGGAGAATGCAGAATAAGACAATTGGGAAACCACCTAACATCAAAAGAAACAAGGAAGCCTCTCAAAAGTCAGAGGCATACTCTACGTAGGTACAAGGAGACTATCATGAAAAAACGAACCCTCTCAAAATCAAAAGCATAAACCTACACCGATGCAAGAACACAACAGAAACCATAGGGTGGTAATCCTTGCAATATATTCCAAATAAATGCACCACACGCATGAAAAAAGATAAACACCTTAACTATATTTCTTCTCCCACAACCTCTATTATAAAGGAAGAAAGCAGGTAGAAAAAACATATTCAAGAGTGGTAGGGTGATTAACTAGGTTTATTAAAGTTTCGTCATTTTAGGAAAGCTAGTACCTTAAATTAACTAAATTTCTCATGTAAGTTCAATATGAGATAGCACAAAACAATACAGAGCTTAAAAGGAATCAAAATAAAACAGTGCTTAAAAGGAATCACTTACAAATTTAGTGTATGCTTGGTCAACCAAATCCCTGGACTGTCCAGCAACGTACTGCTCCATCTTTGTTGCAAGGGTTGCAAATCTATAAGAGAACAATTAAAACATCACTTAACGCAAGAAACTTGAGACGTTAAATACAGATTGGAATAAAAAAGTGCAGCTGGTATGATAATGGAGGCAGTTTATCAACTTCAACCTGAGAAGCACCGATACAAACACAAACACGACACTGACACATAAACGCTGGTAATAATTTGAAAAATAGAAGTAATTTAACGTAATCACATGTGTCGGTGACACCGGACGTGCCTTCAAGTTAAAGTGTTGATGCTACATAGACTTCAACCTATGATGAAACATGTACACTTCTTGAGACATCACAGTGCCTGGGAAGTTTCCTACACAGATACCCATATGACCTTCATATGACACGTGTTGAACACTCCTTGTCCATTGTCTTACTAAATATTTAATGGTTTGGATATGTGACAGACACTTCATAGGCACTTAGTCAATTGACCAACATTTAAAAGATGCGACTCTTAAAGAAAATAATCTCAATTTTTCAATTAAAAAATATCTATAATTTGGAAATGTTTCTCTTCCACTTTTCATCCATACAACCTACACATGTACATAACTACATATACACTTGAGAAGCTAGCTTAGTGGTAAGAGCTTATAGCCTTGTAACCTCAAGTACAGAGTTCAAATCCCCTCGAGGACATTAATAAAAATTTCTCTCTTCCCCAATTTTTTTGAATTAAAAAAAATGTAAATGACTACATATAGGGGTGTATCAAGTGAGAACCTGATAATCGAGGGGAGAAAATATTGACCAGCACCATATATTGTTAAAATTAACATCTTTTATGTTTTCAGCTAATATGCTCTCTAGTGTCCCTATATTATAGATATTTTATTGTGTTAGCCTGTGCATCTTGATGTTGTCTCTGATGTTTGTGTCTATGGTCATGCTTCATACACATCAACATCTGCCCTCAAAGTTCAAATAACGCCTTTATTCCCAGATTTTCCAAATAAACCAAAATAATATACTGGCTAATAAATGTAGATGCATAAATGGGCGTTCTTGATTTGATAATAATATCAGAGAAATATTAATTAGCATTATTATTCACATTCTCCACCCATATCTTAGCTGCTATCAATTTCCATCTCTTTAGCATTAAGCACATACATTACTGGGAGCTCACATGAATATAAGGTTGATAATTTAAACAGTTAAACATATTCCTGTCATGCATATAAATAAGCAAACATGATAATTTGACACATCATCAGAAATTTTTCTCTGTCATCCATTTTCATGCCATGTCGGTATATTTCTAGACAGATAAGCAACTTTAGATGGCATATTTATAGTTTCATCTAAAAATGAACTGGATGAAAAAAAACAATTTTCTCTAAAACTCAAAGTGATGTACGGATGTCGTGTAAATAACCTAATCTGACCTTAATGAGGTTCACAATAGAAGATAATGATTCCCTGTTTAACAATCTTCAATAGTTACAGAGTTTTTCACTACATGTAGTAGATAGAACATTTTAGGTTTTTCTACATTCTAAATTTTGTACAACAGGCTAAAAACTAAATTTTGTACAACTGAGCTATCATTCTAAAACATATCAATTTCATTGGAGAAAGAGGGGGAATGTAGATTCCAAAGATCCATTTTACCTGGGAATGTAGGGTAAGACACTTTGGCGAACATTACGTTCACTTCTTTCAATATTATGGCAAGCCTCATCAACAAACTAAAAGATTTCCAATTAGATGAATTGTGTTAGCATTTTAATATTCTAAATGTAATTGGAAATTCTTTATAAAGCTAGTCACATACACGGATGAATAGCATAGATATCCGAGACTCGAGTTCACCAAGCAAAAGGCGGACAAATCTTGCTGCATCAGCTTTTTGACCAGAAAGATAGCGTTCTGTTATTCCATGCATTGATATGCAGCATAAAGGATCAATCTTACATGCCCAATCTACAACAGCATAGAAGTCTTCCTGAAATTATATAAATTACAGAGCAGATTTATAGCAGCACAATCTTTTAACTTATAAGAAACAATAAGTTGAAATGATCTTGCAGTGACTACAAGTATTCTAACTAATAGCTTCTCTTGTAAGTTTGAATCAACTTTTGTACCTCAACATTTTCCAAGATCCCTAATCTAAAAAGTGATTGCTATTTATATGGCATGCCTGCATAAGGGCATTTTTGTAAGTTAAGTGCTAAGCATTTAGTTCAGCTGAGAAGCTCCTACGTAAGCTAGAAGCTAGTTCAAACAAGGCTTTAATAAGATCCATAAACTTATCGCAAAATGTCCACTTATAAGGAACAACTTGATCATCACTCCATAACATCCAATATGTCATTTCAGCTTATGTAAGATAAATGCACAGAGTTGCTATGGATAATTGACAAGGTTTTTACTTTTTACCACATTATCTGGTATTTGGGTCCTCTTGCGAATCATAACAGTGATGAGCGCGATAAGAAAAAGATATGGAACGAGACAATAAAATTTTCATCGGATCCGTATCCTATGTAACAAGAGAAGATCCAGATCTGTTCCTCTCATATCATAAATTCAAACTGTAAAAGAGAGAAAGATTTCATTCTATGCATACTTGAATTCCATCAAGCAAATCCTGAAGTGATTCATTTAAAGCTGCAAGCTCCGCAGAATTTATACCTAGAACATTGAATAAATAAATGGCCAAATTATGGAACAACTTATCACAACCGAGGAAAATCAAACCACAATGTTTAATTATAAAATATAAAACATTCGAAAAGGATATTTGTTGAGAGTGAGGTAAATGTACCAGATTTACTATCATTCTCATCGATGTCTGCAATTCCCAAATCATCATCATCGTTAGCATCATCGTTGTGTCCAGATTTATTAACATCAAGTGTAGGAACTTCAAAGCACATGAAGTGTGCAAAAAAAGAACTCTGAAACATAATCATGAATAGTTACACTTTTAAGTTCATTAAAGATAAACTAGTTTCAATAAGGAGCGAATATTAATAAGTTTCACCTCATCCACCATTAGTGGGATAAAAACAGTGAGCATCTTTGCATATGCATCAGAAACTGTAGAAGAGTCGGCAGAATTTACATTCTGACTAGAGCCCATGGAACCTTCAGGCGAAACATTTGGATTTTTAGAAATTTTAGTACTAGCACGAAGTTCATTAGCAAATTCACGGGCCTGCGAAGGGATGTGTGAAACTTTAGATTCTGCATACACACTATTCTACCAAAACATAACAAACTAGTAAATATGACCTAGAACCCAAATTAATATCAACAAAAAGAACCAAAGACTTTTTCCATTAGAAGAGTTGGTTAATTGGATCAAATAGCGTCATGTAGTGAAAATTGAAAAATCATTTAAATAATCCTTCATAATTATTTCGCACATAGTTTTTCTAGGTCTGTCTCTACCTCTGCTAGCCTCCCCCTAATCTACTTTTCTTACTCTGGCTTCTATAGACATTACACATACCCAACAGCATAAGTTAAAATTCTATAATATTTTCCACAAAGAGTGCTACCTTAAATTTATCTATAATGCAATCATTCCTAATACTATCATGTTTTGTGTGCCCATGTGTCTGTCTTAACACTTCTTCGTCCATAAAATTTGAGCTTAGACTTGACTCAGCCCAGCAAAACCGAATTGTTAGGTGAAGGTTGTCCAAACCTTATAAGTACTACTTAGGTCATATCTCTAGGTGACGTGGGACTAAACAAACCCTGCATAGTGAAGTGCATGAGGCTGCAATGAAGACAACCCAAGATTTCTGCAATTAAGGAGGCTAAGGGGGGACCTCAATTAAGGTGAATTTCCAATATACCCTCTCATGCACAGGGATTTCAACCTAGAGAGTGGACGAAGCAGGCGAGCCAACAATAGATCTAGAATAGGCTATGATATTATCTTAGAATTTGGCCCAACAAAAGATCTCTAAACCAATCATTCCTAATCCTATCAGGTTTTGTATGGTCATGCATTAGCCTTAGCATTTTGTCATTTCTAAAATTTGGGCTTAGGAACTCAGCCCCCACAACATTGGCTTGTAAGGTGAGGATTGTGAGTTCCAGCAAAATTATCTGGTTTGGCTTCAAGAAGTTCAGCCGGTTATGCGAGCTCATTGTCTCCGTTGCACCTGAGTTTCCAGTGTGTTTTCTTTCTGAATGGATCATGGAGTATGAGTTGCGAGTACTACATCTACGGTCTCTTAGACCTCATTAAATTAAAGGAAGACTTACTATGAATCCAATATGTGAGGAAGAGGAAACCCAAATTGGTTTAATGGCAAGTCCAATTGCTTAAACCTGTGGTAATTATTGAAGGTAATGATTTTCCTACACTTCTAACTTATACCTAAGACATATTGTTGAATGTTTGTAATCCAAAAGCAAAAGACCTATCGATTGCACTCAGAGAAAGAACATGGACTTGTACCCAATATCCTCTCTAGACTCTATAAGAATCCCGGCATTGGTGCAAAATGCATTAAATGATAAATTGGGAGTTCCAAGTTACAACAGTTTGATGTAAAGAATAAATTTTTTCGTAGAGACATGGAGAATAAGTTTATTAGGGGTATGATTTCATATGAGGAGCAAAGGTGTGAGAATTGAGGAAGGCTTTGTATGGATTGAAACAATCTCCTTGTGTAGGATGACCATACTCTATTCTTGAAACATTCACAAGATGCTAAAATCACAGTAGCAGTGTATGTTGATGACATTATCTTTACAGAGGATGACTTGACCAAGAAACAACTACTAAAGAAAATGTACTATCTGAGTTTGAGATAAAGGACCTGGAAAAACTGAGGTACTTCCGAGTAATTGAAGTTGCTTATTCCAAAAAAGTATTTTTATTTCTCAAAGGAAACATGTTCTTCATCTTCTTAAGGAGACTAGGAAATTAGGTTGGAAGGTTTCTACTTTCTAGTATACTATGGAATAAAATCACAGGATTGGGAATGATGAAGAATGCCCCAAAGCTGATAAAGCTCAATATCAAAGGTTAGTGAAGAAATTGAAATATCTTATTCATATGAGACCATAGTAAGCAGATGAAATTACCATTGTTATCACACTCATGCATGACCCAAGAATGACGCACTTACAAACAGTGAACAGAATTCAACAGTACCTCAAGTCTACAACTTGTAGAAGGCTATTATTTAGAAAGGGTGGAAACCTATGCAAACGTTGACTATGCAGAATCAGCCAATGATGGGAGTTCAATCACGGGTTACTATGTGTTCTTGGGTAACACATAGTTGCGTGGAGAAGCAAGAAACAATATGTAGTTGCCCATTCAAACGCAGGTTATTCTTAATCTGTGGCTCGAGGAATATATGAAGTTGCTGTTGAGCAATTGCAAATCGCTCCTAATCTAGCTAAGCGTGATAGGGCAAATAATGTAGAGATAGACTAACACCTCATCAAAGGAAAACTAGGTGGAGGTCTAATTTATACAGTTTATGTTCCTTTGAGACAACAATTGGCAGATGTGTTATCTAAAGGACTTCCCACCAATTGGTTTCAAGATCTTATTGGGAAGTAGAGAACAATACGTATCCACCATCTTGCATAGATTTTTCTTTATTTCCATTTACTAGAACAAATTTCTATACTGTAACTTAACACTAATATTGGAAAGCAGAGGCAGGATTAGTATATACATAACGAAAATTCCTTGTACAATGATTCAGAATAAAATTTTTCCACCTGTTTTGTATCACTCAAAAGATATCCAGGAAAGAGAGATTATGTTGGATTTTTTTACCATGTCCAAGACATTTCATAAAACTTCATGCTAGTAATGTTTTGCAATATTTGTTTCAAAACCTTGATTTTTTACAAGTAATTACAACAGTGAATATTTCTGCATGTATAGTGGTCACTTCACAGTTCATAAAATGCTCAAGTGCAAGTCATAGCATGATTTTACCACCAAATGATAAAGAAATAAAAAATAACAATAATAACAGTAAGTATTTGTAATCTCAGACCTCCCTGCGAAGAAGCAAGTTTAGAGAACAACAATAAGCCTTTTTCAATGGGCCCAAGCAATTCTTATCAAGAATCTGCATGTTGAGGAGAATAAAAAGAAGCAAACTCAACAAATATAGATTTGCAAAACAAAACATTGAGAAGATGTTGTATTTCATTCATAATCAAACCTTTAACTGTTGCAAAAGGCGTGCATATGTCCTGCACTTGTATCGAAGGTCAGCATGATCTGGCCTTTTCAACTGTCCTCGCTGTTTAGAGAAAGCAGACAAAGTGAAAATTATAGATTTTAAGTTTATAGTTCCATAAACAATTTATGCAGAAAATACCTGAGAAAAGTAATTTTTATCATTCATCATGAAATCAACAAAAGTAGCAAAGTAATTCCTCAAAAATTCAGAAACTCTCCTGACGAAAGTAGATTTTATTATTTGAAGTTCTCCTCGCTTCTCTTTGAACTGCAGAAGTAGAAAAACCATCATTAAAACCAATGACTTTTTAGGTCCTAAAAATGTTTTAGTTAGAACATGGGAAAAATATCTCATAGTATCTTCATGGTATCATGTAGAGTAATTTAGATTCTCTTAATAGGTTTTCATATTTCCTTAAGATTTATTTGATTTGAGAAAATATTTTCTGGTATTGTTTTCTGGTTCTTGTTATTGTTGTATTGTTTTCTGTTTCCCTTAATAATTACAAAATGTCCCCTTTATTTTTTTTTTCTTTTCAAAGATTTATACATCAACCAGGGAAAAAAAATTGAAAGCAGGAAAACAAGCATGACAGTGTGTGACGTTATTGTGATTTATTACTGAAAACAGAAAACAGAAAATTATGTGTGACATTATTTTCTCTGATCAACAAACCCTTAGGTTTTATGACTTGTTTCCTTATTTAATAAAGATTATGTGTTCAGTACTAGTACAAACAAAAGTTCAATGCTTTGTGCATATCCATCACACCAAAAAAAAACAATTTCAGGTATTTCAATCACATACTCTCTCTCTCTCTCTCTCTCTCTCTCCCTCTCCCTCTCTTCCTCTTACCCTATCTAAAACCTTACAATTTTAACACTTTCCTCATTTTACACATCCAAGAATAACTTATTTGCTTAGGGAGACTCCAAAATCAAAATAGGGACATAAAAAACTTATCAAACTAATCAAAATGCTAGCAACTAATGAATAAAAATCATAATTTCCTCCTTAAAACAATTTTATTTCTTTCATTTTTTTAACAAATGAAATCAAGTTTGTATCACCATGAACTGTTTTGTTACCAAATTATCAGCAACTTTCCCATATTTAAAAGTAAGGCAGAGAACATACAGCTCTCATCTTTGCATAAGTAGGATCTATGTTAGACGCTTCAAAACTACGCAAGGCACCGGTCAACCATTCACATGCTTCTATATTTTGAAGCATTTGCGCTTCATCAAACGAATCTCCTGTCAAAAATGCTGAATACTACAGCAAATGAAAATTCATTAAAATAAATATTAAATATATTAAACTCAAACTATGAAAAATCACCACGTAAAGACATACCTCAGAAGGGATATTCAATTGCTCAAGAAGTTTATCAAGCTCTTCAATGAGAGATTTGTTATTTACTGATTGCATTTCCAACTTGTTATTGCGGATTTCAATCTAGAAATAAGAAAAGTAAGTGAACAAAGATGAAGACGTCATTTTTTTTAATTAATGAAGTTCATTAAGACAGAGAATATCGTTATAAAGGATTAGGAGGATAAGAAAACCTCCTTAGAGATAAAAGAAAACAAACAAGAGATTAAATAACACTTCAATCCAGCAAAGCTACCCAACCTCTCAACAATCTATAAGAGAAACCCTGGTAAAAGTACCATAAGTTTTACATAAAATATAGCCCGGATGCGTAAACTTAGCCAAAAGATGTTCATCAAATGAAATCTCCTTGAAGATGCAACTTACTTTTCCAACCATGTGCACCAAAGAGTGACACAGATTGAATATTGACACAAATATTAATCTTCTTTTAGTGTAAAGAGAGCATAAACTATTAATACTAAATTTAAAGTAGTTGACTGTGATTTTAAGTGATAGCTATAACAGAATGTGAGTCTGTTATTTGGTAAACTATACTGTACACTATTACTTCCGCGTCAAAGTCACGGTAGTTGACTGAGAATTATCTTGTCTTCCAACTTAGGCTTGTGTATGAGTGAGAAATCTTAGCGGAGTGACTTAGTGAGAAGGTTAGCAAAATGGTTCCTAACAACTGGTTCCCAAAAATATCCTCTTTGACAGAGACAAAAAAAAAAGGTAAAAAATACTCGGGACAATAAAGCTATCCGTCCCTCTACACAAGGCCGAATACCAAAGAGCCATTAAGTTTATGCCTCTTTACACCAGTCATTCTTTGACGCTAAGCAAGATAAACTGGTTCAAATGAAAAAGGACACATCTAAGAATCAAGATTCACCACATGTGCCATCAAACTCGGTATTCCACTCCATACTAAAGTGGAACTTGGATGCTACCAAATTAACTTGGTAACTGTTGTGAAGCTAGATTGGGAGATAAAGGGTCTGTTTTCATGGTTTGTTTCTCCTCCTGCTTACCTTTTTCCTTTTCACATTGTTCTTGGTATTGGCTTTAGAAAAGAATACTTTTAAAATAAAATAAATGTAAAATATTAATATAAGTAGACAACAGAGTAAAAAGGAAAAAAAAAAAATCAAAAGTATCTTCACTATTAGACTTGTGAATGTGACATGCGATGCTTTAGCCAAGAAACTAAGAAATCAATTAAATGAATGAACAGGGATTCCCATTAACACTCCTATAAAACCACAGAGAAATTTGTGAATAGGCACAATGTGCTGCAACTTGAAGTTTACAAGCCCTTACTGATTCAATATCCTCCCTCATGTGTCGGAGTTTCACATTGAACATGCCTAACCATTCACCCATGTCTTCCACACAATTTGAAGCAGCTTCAAGTCCTTGCAAAACCTTCAAGACACAAATTAATATGAGCCATTTCATAAAAAAGTGTGAATGCATATTTAAACAACCAACTATAAGAAACATGAGGATTAATAAAATGAAGTAGCATTTTCCGATCATAGTGTTGTTACCACAACAGCTTTAATGGTTGAACCAATGAAGTGGCAAAGATGATATAAAATTGCAGCTAAAATATATCTGCAAAGGTTAAAGGTTTAGGCAGGGGATTGTTGAGGATAGTCTCACATCAACTAGAGATATGGCTTAAGTAGTGGTTATATCGTTTGGGCAGTTCTCACCTTACAAGAGTGTTTTTTGGGGTTCAGTTAAGTCTAAAACTTAATATGGTATTAGAGTTTATCCTAGACCCGTTATTGGAGCATGATCTCTGTGATTCCACCATCATTTGAGCACGTTCTAGATGTTCAACCGTGGGTGTGATAGGGTGTTTCGAGATCCCTTCCTATTATTCCACCCACATTAGTGCATGCTTCAAATGTTCAGTCCGTGCATGAAGAGGTGTGTTGAGAGTCTCACATTGACTAGAGACATGGCCTAGATAAGGCTTGGGCACAAGCCGGTTTTGTGGGGTTGGGTTAAGCCCAAAACCCAAGGGATAAGTTAAGCAAATTGGTTTATCTAAAAGGTCAAGAATCCAAGCTGTATTCGTTTTAAATAATCATAATCATGACTTGAAAAACATTAACGGATTTTTCAGTCTATCATTATGAATTCACAAGGTGAGAAAATTAAGCAACAATATAATATACGAAATAAGGGGTCTGTTAAACACAAATAAACAATAATGTGATACCAGTAAAAGAAAGGTAATAATCAACTCAATGAATAGCTGTACCTCATCTATCAAAGGTTCACTTTCTAAAATAGCATGCACATTTGCTGCTTCCAGAGCCTGGAGCTCTCTTTTCAACCTTTCAGAAAACGCCTCTGCTTGACTAATACCCGTGATATAACTGCCCATTCAAAAACTACAACAATTCAACTCTACACATTAAAAAAGATAGAATTTTAAAAAAATTATACAGGCATAGATGAATTGCTTGAGAGAAATTACTCTCTCAGCCTTGTTATTTGTAACCAAGTGATTACGATCAAATCTACAAATCAAATCCCTTGATTACAGGGATAAAAAATACCAAACCTAATCATATAGAGATATTTTCTCAACAGAATATAATTAAAATCTATACATATCAAAACAGTATCCAACCAATGCAAGCACATAGTTGTTTCATTTGAATTCTTTTTGACAAAATGTAGAAGCATCATGTTCGGTACTTTCTATTTGTCGGGGATAGTAACACCACGGGTGTCCTCACACCCTTTTGGGTATAAAGTAATCCCTACTTGGCCATTCGCTTAGTTCTATCCCCAAGATTCTTCTAGTAGATTTTAAAATTACACCAAACATGACATTAGCACCTAATTTGTGAATGTCAATCATAAAATATGGCCAAAAATTTCATAGGGAAAGTGGGGCTTTTTATGGCATTGAATAAACCCTCTGCACCCATAAGACATTATATTCTTACACATCATAAATATTTAACCTCAGAATACATTTTAAGTTGAATGATAGCACCTACTTTCCCAAAAGAGCTTCCATGTCCTCTTCCTCTGCCTGGGAGACAAGCTCCTTTTCAACATTGACTTTCAATTCTGCTTCATTGACAGCAGATTCAACAGTAGCACCATCTGTTTGGTTATTTTGAGTGGAAACTGCAGGTGTATTTTCCTATATAACATTGGTGAAAATAAATAGAGAGAACATAGGGTCTAGAATAATTAAAAGAAATTAGTCATCGAGTACATAGGGTCTAGAATAATTCTCAACATTAAATCAAGGACTTCAAGATCACTAATGAGATAAGTCACCCTCAGTCCAAGGCAATAAATGTTGAATACATAAATTAAACAAGTAAAAAAGACAATGACTGTAGCTTGATTGTAAAGCAACTTCAAGTTTAAGCATTAGAAGACCATTATGCACCTTAGCCCAAAGAGCCATCTCCACAACATCAATACCAACAACCTTAGGAAGGCGACCCAAGACATCTTTGCAGATATTCAAGGTAGAAAGCAGGAGGCGGTTCCTGCAATAATGTAAGAGACACAATGAACAAAAGTCCGTCTCCTTACATATAATCATAGGTGATTGAAATTTACGTGTGTAGATTTAACCTGTCGTCAATATTGCGCATTGTCCACTGTGGAGGAGCCACAGTGTGATTTCTAAGGTTATCAAATCCCTGTAAGACATACATTCATCAGTACTCCGCACCCCATCAGAAAAAAATAAAAAAGATAAACAAAAGACATTTAAAACAAACTTCCAAATACAAAATGGATGTATCTTGATTTGCTTCTGAGTTACGAAACTGAGAACATTGCCATGTAAGTCAGGCTATTTAATTTTATTAATTATTTGGGATTTCGAATATTGTAATTAGGGTTTTTGGTTTGGGATTCTTTATTGTTGCTTGTTAATGTTATTTAGGGATTTCATTCTATTTTGGAGTATCTTTTTCCATCTTTTGATTAAGAATAGCTTATTATTACTACTACAGTGTACACAAAGAGAGCTAGCAACACACTCTTCTATTGATCGAAATTCAAATGGTTCAGCTAAATCATGTAGGCCCCACATGAATTTAGTGGGACCAATATGAATTTCAACCAATAAAAGAGTGTGTTGCTAGCATAATTATAGTATACACGTATGGAATACTTTTTATTACTACATGAGTATATGCATTAAGTTTTCTTCATTCAAAGAGTAGGGGAGCCCTAGGTTATCAGCAGAGTACCCTGCTTGGATTGTCCTACATCAACTATCTTCATAACATAAAGATTTGTATGGAAGAAGGAAAAATATGGAACATTACCAACGTAAACGTACATCCACTGGGATCATTTGTTACAACTTCCACTTTTGAGAGATGCTTCAGCTTGTATATCTTAGCAGGCTGCAAGAACAATAAATGTTACACAACCAGTCTTTTTCTATGGAACTTTACAGATAAAACATAAAATAGGTTAAAACATCTGACCAAGACAAATTTGGGACAGAGGGCTGTGACTTGTGAGGTATTAGCTGAACCAGTTTCAGTTTATCTGTTTCTTTTAGCAACAAAGGTAAGGTAGACAATTTCTTCACTTCAGATAAAACAAAATTGACTCGTTTAAACCTTGCAGCAAGGGCGATTTCCAAAGTTGCTAAGGATAAATTGTATATACTGAACAATTTAAATAAAAAGGGAAGGCAACAAAGGTGTATGAGCATTATTTCGACTAAAATTATACAAAGATCATTTTTCTAATGCAGTCCTTTTGTTTCCTTTCTTGGGAAACCAGCACATGGAAGATGGATTATGGAATAGGATGAATAGGAAACTTTGAAAAAAAAAACAAAAAACAATACTAGTAACATGCAAGGAAAAAGCAACTTTTCTGGTTCCTTCGTGAAATGGAATGGGAATGGCAACAAAGTACAAAATCAAACATATCCCAGAGAGGCAAGGAAGAGGGATGAGATGGAAATCACCTCAAGAACTCCTCCATTTGAATATTTTAAAACTCGAAGAAAAGCTTTTGTCCGTTGAGTTTTCGCTTTTGCTACACAAAACAACATGTTGTCACCAACAATTCTACAAATAAAGAATTAAGCAACTAATTGCAGCAGTAACACAGGTTGACCACATGCAATCACCTACACAGAGCGGAAAGAAGATTGCTGCTCTCACCTCCCTTTCTATTCCTTTTTGTTCAAATAAGATAATCTTACCGGTATATAAACTAGATAAGAACACACTGCAAGCTAATGTCTCAAATTTATACTAACTACAAGAAGGAAAAACCTACAATGATGTGTTAAATTAAAATAAGAGAAGCATAGTTTCTGTTTTCTGATTAAACCCCCGCTGTGGCCGCTGCTAACATTAAACAGAAATTGCCTATTAACTGGTTTCATAACTTGCAGAAGTATTTGAGTGCATAAACACTACATGTTAACTCCTTATAAAATCAACTTAATCAACACTTGTGTCCCAGTGTCCGACACATACACATGTGATTTCATTGAATTAAGTCATTTTCTCAAAATTTTTGAAGTGTCAACATGTCAGGTCGTGTCTATGTCCTTGCTTCATAGCTAATAACACACCCTCAGAACCAAGTAACTATTACATTACTCAAAAAGTGTTATGTTAATTAATATATATCAACAAAACAACCAGCACTACAGGCACTGATTCATCTAACAAGTTCCACAAGACGCACAAAAATTCACAAATGCTACATTTCAAATCTTTTCACTAATAAATGAATTCATTTTAGCGTTACATTCGATGAAAAATTATTGCAATTTAATAAAACCTTTTCAAACAGTGTTTCCAGCATTATTGGTAAATGTTAAATCAGAGAGAAAAATGCAATGCAGAGAGCGAGAGAGTAATGGCACATACTAGAAATAGCGAGAACCCTAGGTTTCGCCATTTGACGACCAAGCTTAGAAGATTTTCCCCAGGTACCGTGAGTCTTGACGACTCGGATGGAAATGACGATCTTCTGTTTGGTGCCTTCAATTGCAGCTTCACAAGCTCGCCGGAGTTCGGCATCGTCGGCGCTAGATTTCGCCATTTTCGTTGCTCTGATCTGAAAATCGAGAAGCGATGAAAACTTTGGGAGAAGAAAGTGCAGAATGACGCAGGGGATTATTTTTACGAGTGGAAATTGGGGAAAACGGTTTCAGTTGGATCTTCTTTCTCTTTGCTTCTTCCATTGTGACTCGTGTCACTTCACTCTTTAACGCTTCCAACGAATTCTGTTGGTTGCAAAAACAAATTTGCATTTTTTTCGCTCCAAAATTTCCATGCACAGCTTTTTCTATTTATCCACGGTCTCATTTCATAATAAAGTTAACTGCCCTTGTTGTCTCTCACAAAAACTACCAGGGCGGAATAAAAATATGAAAAATTATACCAGGGCGGAATAAAACTATACCTAGGAATAACTTATCCGGAAATAAAAATATGAAAAATTTGATTCCTGGGTATTTTTTAAAAAAGTGTTTGGCAAATAAGTTGACATTCCTGGTAAAATTGGAAGTTACAAATTTTTTTTTTAAAAAACCATGTAGAATTTCATGGGAATACATATTTTCACCTTCTCATATGGGAATAAATTCATGGAAATAAAAGAAAGTTATGGGAAGTTATTTCATTCCCAGGAACCTTTATACCCAGGAATATTTTTTCTCAAACTTATAACAAACATGAGCATAATCATTCCCTAGCCATGTATTCCCAAGAATGTCATTTGTAAACTTGAAACAAACACCCCCTATAGAAATCAAATTTGGAAAAAAACTGTTAATAGGGCTTAAATTAGCCGATTCAACTTGTAGTGTTTGATAAAATGACAAAAAAAAATATAAGTTTAATAAATTTTTTGAAGAAAAAATATAAGTTTAATTAATATTTATTATTTTTCAATTAAAATAATAAGTGTAAGAAAAAAATCTAATTGCAAGGGAAGAATCCACCTTTTGTGCCCCACATGTTTTTCGACGAAGATTAGTCACGGTTAAGCGGTAATGGAAACTTCGTATCAATATCATAATAACAAAATAATAATAATAATAATAATAATAATAATAATAATAAGTGTAAAGATTAAATTTAAAATATATTTTGGCTTATATTTTGCTTATATCAACTTTCTTTGACCAATTTTTACTTATATTATGAGACAAAGTAAGTTATAAGCTACTTGAATTATCTTATCAAAATAATTTTTTTTAACCATATGAACTTAGAAATTAGGCTAAATTGTATCAGAGGTCCTTTAAGTTAAACGTTTGTAATAGATAGGTTCTTTAAGTTATTTTTGTCACACGTAAGTCTTTTAAGCTTGAGGTTTGTAACAGGTTGGTTCTGTAAGTATTTTGGTCACACATAAGTCCTTTAAGTTTGTAAACGTTTTCAATTTAATCCTTCTGTTAACCAAACGTTAAAAAAACGATGATGTGACGGTTAAGTGTATCATGTGACATGTATCCTCGTCAGACATCTTAGAATATAAAACAATTCAAGAGCATCCATCCTTGCAACCAACTCTAACACTCTCATTGTCATTCTTTATGAACCTCAAATTGAAGCCATCATACACAAAATAATTAATAACAGCTTCCTTGAACGCTTTCTTTGATGAGAATTTACATCCTAATGTCCATCGTTTACAGACTTAACTGTCAAGTCATACACTTAAGTGTCACATCATTGTTTTTGTAACGTTTGGTTAACAAAATGACTAAATTGAAAACGTTTACAAACTTAAAGGACTTATGTGTGACCAAAATAACTTAAAAGGGCCAATCTGTTACAAACCTCAAACTTAAAGGACTTATGTGTGACCAAAATAACTTAAATGATCAATCTGTTACAAACCTCAAACTTAAAGGACCCCTGATGTAATTTAACCTATAAATTATAAACTATAAGCCAACTTCCTTAAAAAAAACTATGAGCTAACTTACCGTGTTTGCCAAACAAACCCTCTCTTGAAAAAGAAAATACGCATAATTTGCATGTTTTGACCAAAATAAATATGGATATCTTGGACTTTTTTGTTCTGTTTGGTAAAAATAGTGGATAACCGATAAGCTAGTTGATAGCTTATAATTGATAGCAGATGACTGATGGCTGATAGCTGATGACTGATTGTTTGGTAAAATCAGAAGGACATTTTATATCACTCTATTTTTTTTATGAAGACAATAACAACATACATTTTTTTGTATATTGTTACAAAAAAAAATTAAAACATTTATAACCGACTTTAGTTATGTGTATGAATTTTCAATGACTACTATCATTTGTCAGTCTATCTAAAAAAAATACATTCTGGACAACTCAACAATAATTTATTTTTAAAGAAGAAATTTCCATAAAACTTAAATGTTATGAGATCTATAACACCACACACACACACAAAAAAAAATTAACCATGTTGAATACATAGAGAAAGAAAGTAAATTTAAGAAAATATGGAATACTCTAAATTTTAATTTTGCTGAACACTTTTCTTCAGAAAACACTATTAAACTCCAAAAAAATATTTTTTTATTTTAAAAAAATAAATCGTAAAAATTTAAAAAGAAAGAAGGTAAAGTATGATTTTAACCATACCCTCCTCCTTTAGATTGATGATCTTTCCTATAACTTCCTGTATTTAATACACTTATTTTTTATTTTAAATTGTGATAAAATATAAGGGATAAAATTGGTATTTAAATAAATTAATAAGGGTAAAAGTGAAAGAAAAACAATAAGTTATAAGCTCAAACGCTACTTGAAATAGCGTCTGAAAAATAAGTTATAAGCTCCTAAAATAAGTTATAAGCTCGTTGTAAAAAGACTGTTACTAAACGAGACTTTTTTTGTCATACAAACTTATAAGCTATAAGCTAGCTTATTGGCCTTACAAAACAGAGCCTTTGTCAAGTTTTTTCACACAACCAATTTTTTTCTTCATAAGCACGAAGTGTTGAAAATTTGAGTATCGTGGATTTTGATATCTATGTCTCACTCACAGTATATCAAATGTTATCATCTAAGTTATACTTATGATATTTATTTATGCTTTTGCCGATGTTCATGTGACACTCCACAAATCATTACATGAAACATGTGTTACATTGAAGACCTTATGAGATAAATTTGTCCCTATAACAAAATTGCAAATTAACTATTTGCTCCTGAAATTATATTTAAATCTAGACTAAATTGCTATTTTGGTCCCTTAACTATTTTTGAGGTATCGCTTTGGTCTCATAACTAATTTTTGAATTGTTTTGGTCCTTTAACTTTATTTCCGTCACATGTTTTGGTCCTTTCTGTTAGGTTAATTTAAAAACGTTAAGTCTGAGCATTTTGAAAGGGACCATTTTAATATCAATATAAATACTTAAGGGACCAACACAATACAACTTAAACATTTAAGGGACCAAAACGTTAACGTTTTTTAAATTAACCTAACAGAAAGGACCAAAACATGTGACAGAAATAAAGTTAAAGGATCAAAACAATTCAAAAATTAGTTCTGGGACCAAAGCGATACCTCAAAAATAGTTAAGGGACAAAAATAGCAATTTAGCCTTAAATCTATGACCAATCTTTGATTTTTTTTTCCTTCTTCTTCCCTTTACTCCTTCCTTTTCAATTTCTTCTTCCTTATTGAAGGAACAAACTCACATGGTGCCTTCATATGTGACAGTATAAAGTGGTACTATATTCCATTCTTCTCCATCACCTTCCAAGCATAATGTAAGTTTGAGTTAAGAGTTTTTCAAGATCACATACTACGTAATATTGCTCTTGATTTGAAGTGTGAGATAAAATCATGTATGTGTGTTGCAAACGGGAATCTGAATAGGTCTTTCTTGGTTGTTATTTCAAGGTAATCTTTTGTGTATGTTTTTCAAATCGTTGATATTTATCTAAAATCACATGTATTGTAATTGTTGAATATAGATAGGGAGCCTCCAAAATTGAGAGGTGTGTTTGATCTGTTAAACAATAAGTATTTGATATAATAGCACAAGACACGACAACAAAAGACAATCCTTTGAGGTATTGATTGATTTTTGGTTTTAAATGATTTTTGGTAGATAAGAGGCTATTTTGGTATTAAGGCTATTTTGAGGCTATTTTTGTTCTTAATTCAAATGTACTCTGAATTTTTATGATCTTGTCACGGTAATCATGTAGAGATTAAGGCAAATATGTGAGGGACTAATTTATCATTTACGTCACATTGAACTATAAATAAGATTGACTTATGAGCTATGAAGCCCGGATACTTCAAAATGGTGCCGTACCCGTGTCGGATACGTATCGGATACTGATACGCCGCGGATACGTCCGGATACGTATCCCAGAAGTATCCGAATGATTTAATTTAAGTTTTATTTAAAAAAATATGGGATACGTTACGGATACGTTCGAGATACGGAGAAATAATTCGGGATACGGCTTAATAGGTAGGATACGGACGGGATACGTGTGTTAAAAATACAACATGAGTTTATTTTTTTTATTTTTTTTTGTGAACCATTTGCTGTACTAGTTTTATACTTTTATTATACATGTGAATTATAAATTATAATATAGGGGTCAAAACATATTTTGATTTAGACAAAACTCTAATTTGTATTTTGATCACAAGTATTATTTTTTGTAAATTGTGATCATTATACTGGTCATGACTTGAAAAATGTGACTATCTTCATACTACCTTGGTATCTTCATAGTGCAAGTTGTTTATATGGTATGTTTTGGTTTAAAGAATTACTATCTTAATTGGTGAATCGTGATCCATTGTAGTTTGACTTGGTGTAATTAGTTTTAAGATTTCATGCTATTTATTTTTTATGTGCGTGTATGTCTAATATATATATTAAAAAAATTGTAAACGTATCTAAGCCGTATCGTATCCTAAATTTGAAATTTTTGACGTATCCGCGTCCCCGTATCGTATCGTACCCGTACCCGTATCCGTATCTGGGCTTCATAGCTTATGAGACATTTTGCTTCCCTCGTTTCCACTCTCATTTAAGAGATATTATACTATCGTCACAAGCATGAATGAACAGTATTTTGGCACATACACATTAAAAGATTTTTTAATGATAAAAAAGAAATTGATAATAAGATGATTTAGTATTTTGATAAAAAAAAATTGTTTATGTGTGTGACCAAACACTATTCATTTATGTTTATGACCGTTGAAGAATACTTCATCCTTCAAATAATTAAACAAAACAACTCAAATTTAACATAGTTCTTCCTCTACCCTTCATTTCATTTTTGGCTTACTCAAACTTAACGAGCCCTATCACTTGCGACTGGAACAATGTTGTGCATAAAACCTCTTACCACTCTGCCACTATTAGAATGTTTTCAATCACATCTTAAGATGTAGATATTTCCTGAAATACTTTAAGAATTAATAAAAAATGACATCATGATGTAATTAATTACATACATGTGTAAACAAAATTATATGACTATCTGTACATAAAAATTAAACTTATTTATTAATATGTTATCTTATTTTATTTCTTTTACGTATTTTTATTAAAATTTATGTCTGAACACAAATACGAAAACTAAATGATGGAGGAGAATACAAGATTGGAAAATAAATTTACAATTTGCTTTGAGAAGGGATTTTAAAGTTGTGCTTGTGGAGATAGATTTGTAGGTGGCAATCAACTTTATTATAGGAGGGCGTTTGGCTGCTCATACCAGCTCTGAGTTAATCCTTAGAGTGGGGAAGTTTTTTGTGGTCTCATATTTTGGGGGATACTATCTAAATTACAGATAGTTTGACAAAATATAAGCTATCTTTAGACCATATTAGTAGAATTTTTTAGTTGGAGAATTCTTTAGAATCCATGAAAAAATGTGAGCATCAGTAGGGTAATTTTTAGAAGGAGGAGGTCAAGTGTCTTAGGCACTGTTCAACCGGTGCCTCCCGTAAATTTTAATAAACGACGTCATTTAAGATGTTTTTGTTGTTGACACAAGTTTGAACGGTTATTTTATGTATCACTACAAATTAGTACCAACCATACCCATCGAACAAGATGTAAGTAAGTATTTTCCTTTTTAAAATAATAAATAAGACTAGTGTAAATTTTAACTAATACAAAATGAATGTGTTAAGATAAGAGTGCTAGAGCCCAACACACACTCCTTGAAATTTAAATATCTCACAATAATATAAACGAGTCGTTTTTTTAAGGAATTATATAAACGAGTCATGTTAAAAAGATGCTTGTGGTATAGAGGTATATGGTGAGGAAGGTGGAACTATAGGAGATGGATGGAGATTAGTTTCGGTGTGGTGGTCTAATTTGCTTAACGTCACGAGGGGCGCTAGTGAGGGTGTTGGTAGTTGGTTTATCGATCACTTACGACTTGAGGTGGAAGATGAAGTTGGAACTTTATTTTGGTGGGATCCTTGGTTAGAGGGAGGAATTCGAGATAGATTCAATCGTCTTTTTTAATCTTTCGGATAACAAATTGGCGACTGTGGCAAACATGTTTTCTTTAGGATGAGGGGAGGGGGGTGAGGCGTGGAAATGACAACGAAGATTGTTGGCTTTGGAGGAAGAATTGTCGAGTGAATGTTGTACACTTTTATTACAAATTGTTTTGTAGGCTGATGTGAATGACAGTAGGATATGGCAACTTCACGCCTTTTCAAAATACAATGTTACAAGTGTTTACAATTATTTGACAACAAGGGATCAACCTCCAAACAACAACCATACTACAACCATTTGCCACAGGGAGGTTCCTTTAAAAGTCGACATTTAATTCGTTTGACGTTTATTATGTAACCGTCTTCCAACAACTGACAACTTAATCAAAAGAATGATACTTCAACTGAATATTTTCTTTTGCTCAGGCGGGTGTGGCTCTCACGAGGATATTGATCATTTGTTTTTGCATTGTGACTTTTTTGGTCAAATTTGGCACGAAATTTATTCTTAGCTCAGATTGGTTTCGGTCAAGTCAGCTTATGTTCACGACTACATTCTTCACTTCAAATTGATGGGTGGCTTCTCAAAAACCATTTCTTCTATTTGATTTGGCTCTCTTGTGTTTGGACTGTTTGGCGTGAGAGGAATGCTAAAGTCTTCCAACAAAAAGAGAATTATATTAATCAGCTTACAAATAAAATTAAACTTCAATCCTTTTAGTGGTTGAACGCAAATCATCCTAATTTTTCTTTTAATTACCGCATGTGGTGACTTAATCCCCTCTTATGTTTATGTTTGGGAGTTGATCTTCGGTTTCACTTAGTTTCTGTCTCTTTTTTGTGGTTATAAGCAAGCTTGCATTATGGCTTATCGCTTAGCTTTTTTGGTTAACCGATGTAACATATACTTTTCTTCCTTAGTTCTTCTCTGACACTCCTTGTGTTTGAGAGATTAAGTTTCAGTTATATATTCCATTTTATCTTCTTCAAAAAAATAAAAATAAACAGTCATGTTAAATCATATATACACATTTTTTCTATCATGTAACATGTAGGGTGGAGTTTGAGACATGTTGGTATCTTTAAAGGAGATAAATATAAATAATTTTGTAATTGTTTTTTAATCTCGAATGTCTTCTTTATCATAGATTGGACATCATCCTCTCACCTTAAATTTATGTAATAAAAAAAATTTATACACGCTTTTTTCTCAATTACAATTTGATTGAATTGAAAATCATATATATAGGCATGGTTGTATAGTCTATACAGAAGTTTACTCCGTTCTCATTATCATAATGAATTCAAGCATCCAACTTACAGAGATATTTTGATATGCGAAGTTATTTGACACAAATAACAGAACAATTATCAACAGCAAATAATAATAACAGAACAATCAATTAGTTGTCATTGCAAAAATCACAAATCTTACTCATCAACTTTTCTCCCTTATTACCACCTCTTCCCCCTATGTTTGCTTCAAAATTCAACTTCGTGTGAATATTATTTACCCAAAAAGAAGATCAACCTTCTCTTAACCAATAGGAAAGCGCCAGATAGTGCTCAAATTGTATATAACTACATGTATATGTAAATATAAAAATGTGTATAAATGGATGATTCCGATTCACAAGCCATGAGTCGTTAATACCACCATGATATGTCGACACCGGTAATAATTGAATGTATTACACATGTGTTACTGTCAAACATCGAACACGCCTTTCATCACAGGTAGTGAATTGAAGATTGTCAAGAATCAAAAGAAAATGGAGTTTGTAATAGATCATAGGGTGCCCAAAGTGCATCCAAAGGACAAGGCCTACTAGCATCCAATCTAACCCAAGGCTTACCTTTCCCACTCCAATGCAACAAACTCACAGGACCAGGATGAAGATTTCTACAAAGACCACGAAAATTATCACCACCAAGTCCATGTTGATTCCACCTATGATCCACCGGAGCAACATTCCCGGCAAAAACAAGCAAAAACGGCGGCAACGACCCCAATTCATAGATCCTCATCCTCTTCTGCAACTCCATCCAATCCTCAATCTTTGCAGTATAATCCCCTTCTCTCCATCGTTCCAAATCAATAACCATCACACCCGTGTTGAAATAACACGGCTTTCGATTCGCAAAAGTGAGAGACAAAGAAGGATTAGACCAAAACGATGGAGTAAAATAAGAACTGAAATTTGCGTTACAATATTCAGGTGCTGCTAAAACAGAGTTTTCTCCTAACGGTGTTTCTGCTAATTTTGCAATGTCATCGACAAGAATAAGATCTGAATCAAGATAAACAACGCGGTTAACGGAAAGTGGTAAGAGATTTGGTAAGTAGCTACGAGCGTAGTTGAGAGGGCAATCGAGAGCTGAACGAATGGAGGTTGAGATGAGTCCGGTGACAGTGGTGTCATCAAAGGTGTAGAGATGGAATTTGAGGTAGGGGAAGGAGGTTATGATTGCGGCGCGTAGATTGGACGCGTTTGATGAACAAACGAAGTGGAAGAATATGTTTTGTGGACATGATGAATGTTGGAGGATTGATAAGATTGCTGCCATGGATCCTCGGATGTATGTTGTGTCGAGTGTCATTGCTACTTGGACTGTTGATTTTGAAGTGTCGGTAATGGAAGGGCATTTTGGGGAATTGTAGAATTCAGGGGCTTCTTTGAATTGATGAGTGATGGTAGATGATAGACACGGTAACAAGAAGAATAATAGGAATAGAACTGTGAATAGGAATGCTGGTTTTGGTGGTTTTGATTTAGATTGCATAATTGATTTGTGTTTTTGTTGAGGTGTTTGTGAGTGTTGGGTTAAGAGTGGGGTGGAAGTTTGAAATGATAGAGAAGAGTGAGATCTGTGTACGTATTGAAATTTGAAAGACACGGTTTGGACGGTGATGGTGGTAATAGAAAAAGGGAATATATTAAAGAGAGAATCTGGGAAAAAGAGAGGGAATAGAGTAGCTGGATGGGCTGGCCAGAATAGAAGATGAAAAGTCAAGAATTTATGAAGGGTGAAATTTGGTATAGTTCACATTGCTCTTGTACTGGGGAGTATTTATGACTCATCGTGGATGGTTTGCTAGCGTTTTCAGGTTTTGGTCCACATAGGGAAAATACCTATTCGAGATTGTGTGACTTTGTTGACTTTAGTTTATTTTAGATGAGAGAAAATAATAGATAAATAATTAAAATAAATTATTTCGATAAAAGATAATTATTTGTTAGAAGAAAGATAGAGACAAAGTCACAAAAATTATCGAACTCAAAGTCACTGAAGTGTAACCGGTCCACATAGAGCATCCATTCCCTCTCTTTCCAGGTTTCATTTCCCTTCAGTTTAAACTGTCCATAACTTGTCTCACTATATTTTACACTCTTTTTTTTCATTCTAATATATATATATTTTACATAGTCGAATTTTACAATACTCCGTCTTCTAATCCTACAATCTCAATCTTAATCAAATTAATCTTTTAGATTTATTCAATAAATGAACAGACTACATACATTATTTATTGAATAAATCTAAAAAAATAAAACTTTTCTTATAACAAGGACCAGAGGGGTTAAACAATTAGTCACTTTAAAATTAATTCTCATACAACCGTTCACTGAGTAGGTTTTTACCTATTTAGCACCATATTAAGTAAACACTTCCATTGTGGAGTAGAACATTTGGATGCATGTAAAGAATGATGACTATGGAAACATATTTTTTCTTTTCCTTTTCACTTCTGCAGGCCCGTTTAATAAATCATAACAAAATAAATAAATTTTGTTGAAATATAATGATATAAAATTATTTGTGGAACCTTTTTAATAAAAAATTGAGATGCTCGGTTGGCGAAAATTGAGGTTTATTAAAGACTACTATAAAATGAATGATGTGAACATAAAGAATCTATTTAAGCACTCAAAATAGGATGCTATCTTGTGGATGATTTACGAGGTAAAGAATGATGAAAGTATACTGATCGTGGACTTGAAGATCTATTGATCGTGGTTCTGAAGAAACTGATCTAGAAAGGGAGTACGACATTGCAATGGAACATCAACAAGCTATGAGAGATCACATCAGGAAACTTGAAGATAAAATTGAAGTACTGGAATCTGTTTCTGAAGACAGAGTCATCAAAGCCTTGGCAGATCATGAACCAATCTTTGAAGAATACCTAGTCAGATCCATTGGAAAAAGCAGGCTAGCCATGATGATTTACAATATATGCAAGAGCCATGACAAAGAAGTATGTTGTTGTGAAAATTGTTGCAAGAAAATGCAAACTCCAGAAGAGTCAATAAAGGCTTCGAGCCCTGTTCATAAGGAGAAAGATCTGAACACTGACTTTGTGCCGGAAGGCTCAGAAGCTCAGAAGTTGAGCAACTCATAATTCAAAGTCTCGGAGTCCCAGGATCTGACGAAGCCAAAGTTTGTGACTGTAAAGTCAAGTGTTCTAATTAAGTCAGAATCTAAGGTAGAGAAGTTAAAGGTTCTGACCAAACCAGTGTCTGAGTTCGGAAAGGCAAAGACTCCAGTAAGATCAAAACCTAAGACACAGAGACCTCAAATTTTGAGTAACTCAAAGTCTGAAGCTGAGAACCATTCAAGACCAGAAACTCTTAAATCAAAAGTCTTGGATAGTTCTCAGCACCAGAGCTTCAAGTCTAAGGTACAAAGGAAGGGAAAATCTTTCAGAACTAACAAGAAAGGATCCATCAAGTTGTGGGTACCTAGAAAATAAATTGTTTACATTTCATGTAATCCTCAAAGCAAATCACTGAACTCAATTCTAATTCCTGGAGAATGGCTATTCACAAAACATGATGGAAGAAATGCATGTGTTCCAAGTCCTCACACTGAAAGAGGAAGATATTGCGGCTTCTAGAGAGAACCAGAAGAGGAGGACTTCTGTTACAGTACTCATGGTTAATCCCTCTCTCTCTCTCTCCCTCTTGTAATTACTGTTTTATTTATTTTTGATAAATATGAACAAAATATGCTTAGCATAGATTGATAATGTATATAGCTGTTATGATATGAGATGTGAGAATCTGCAAAGTTATCAATGTGACAAGTTCATCAGGTTCTCAAGTCTAAAGAAGGGACAAAGATTTTGAAATAAACTTTTGAAACTGGTTGATCAGAAGATACATTATTTTTCGTGAGTATGTTATGTTTGATAACTTTGGATTAAAAAGTTTACAACATGTCAAATATAGAATAACTTCAATAGTCTGGCAAGTTGAACTAGTCAAGGGACTATCAGAGTTATAACAATACTTAAAGGCTCTTCAAAAAGGGGCAAGCCAGAAAAGAACTTTTAAGAAAATCTTTTCAAAAACAAATACTATTGTCCTATCTCTTCAAACTTTAAGAACCTCCTCATCTGAAACCGCTTATGTTAGTTGACACTGAACAAAGCAAACATGCAGGATTATGAATCAGTCACACTTGATAACTAAAAGCAGAAATTAGTTAATTTCTCAGAACCTGAGTTGAGTCATATGATCTGAACAAGAACATCATATGAATCAGTTGAGAGAAATGAACCAAGTATGTCTCACTCCCATAAGTTTAGATGAATTAGTTATGTCTCAAACATCTGAATATGTCTGAAGCAAATTGTGCCATAATCCTCCGAGTGTATTCCTCTATGAATACTCTAAAGGATCAAGGCATACACAATATATAATTTTGAAACTACATCAGTTAAAGAATATATAAATATATTATTTGCTAACAGAAAGCTTGATGATAAGTGTCAAAGGTAGTTAAAAAGGTTATGTAGGTACACATATTTCAAAAGACATCACATATGCTACACTAGTGAAAGCCATATGGAATCTTGAAACGAATGAATAAATAAGAAGGATATCCACATGATGAGAGAAATGCGACTAAAGGAGAATTTGGTCTTCTAACAAGCAAACAATGTGAGATCTTGATGGAAAGCAATCCCATAAGAACATTGTTGGAAACAAAATGAATGATCAAAAGAAGATACTGAAGAATAAGTTGATCAGAAGTAATGCAAAGGTATGATAAGCTTTTGTTGTTATTTAACAGACTTAAGATATGACGAAGTTTAGAGTCAGATAACACTCAGAAGCTACTCCAGTCAGAATCTCTATGAGGAAGTCTGATGGAAACAAGCATCTGACTGAATCTGTGACTCTAAAGGTTCAGAGTTAGATAAACACTTATGCCTGACGTATCACATAAGTGGAAAGGTCTTCAATATACTTTATTAACACCTGGCCCACTTACTTGACGCTAGACTGAGAATTTTTTATCTGACGTGTATCTTGAATGTTGGATAATAACTGTTAGGCAATGATGTTTTGCTTTGAACATTGTAACCTCGCGCCCCTCTTTGTCTTTAATGCTTTTGTTTGTCATCATTGCATTTTATGTTCTCAAAACGTTTGAAGTTGAAAAGTTTACACAAAATTACTTATACCAAATCACACATTTTCACCTTCATGTCCTACATTTTCGTTCTTAAGCCTTCTTAGTAAAACAACCCTTTTTCAAAACAAACCCTTATAACAACCCTAACTCCAGAACCATGGCCTCAACAACATCATCATTTGGGCAAGTCTCTGCAACTCTCAAGGGAAGAACAATGAAGATTCTGGAACGAGAACTCAAACTGGTAAAGGAGTTCGTGGTGGATTTTAATTCATTTGCTGAGAATGGGTACAACATGAGAGCGGAGTTCAACAAGCATGAATGGATGAGATTTTTCAAGATTCTGGATGGACCCTTCTATACAACATTCGTGAAAAATTTCTGGGTTAGAGCAGAGATTGTGAAAGCCACTGAAGAAGGACGAGAAAAAGAGATGAAATCATCAGTTATGGGGATTGAGATTACCATTACTCAATCCACCATAGCCAAGTTGACAGGGCTTGACGACGCTGGGTTCTTCGAAACCAAGACGAATTCCATTTCTTCTATGTTTGGAGATGAAATCAAAAGCAAACTCTACAAAGCTATAGAGGAAAAGGTTGAAGAAGAAAAAGAAGAGGATGCAAAGGATGGCAAGAAAAGTAGAGAAGACAGAGCCACCAACTTGCTGGACATGGAGATGATTCTGTTCAAATTATTCATTCAGTGCATTTTCCCTAGAACAGGAAGCACATATCAACCTAGCTGGATTCACAAGGTGATTCTCATTCATCTTCAAAAAAAATGTTAAGGTCAATCTTGTTGCATATGCGTTCCACCACTTATGCACAATAATTGACAACTCCTGGAGGACACAACACAAGAGCATCACGTACCCAAGGCTTCTATCTGAATTATTTCACCAAAGCAAAGTAATTCAGAAGTTGGAGAGTCTAGGTCCTTTCAACCTAGGGACACAATATGGGGAGGTTATGATATGAGAACTTCTTGGGAAGATGAAGATTATCCAACCAAAGTATGTGAAGAAACCTTATGTATATGCCATCAAGGAAAATGGAAAACCATTCATTCCATATTTTCCTAAGATCATCAGAAATCTAAGCCAAGAGGAGCTGACAGACTCGGTGTTAAAGGCCAGAGTATATTACAATGCACAAGTCAACCTGGAAGACATTCCTTCTGCACCAGAAGCTGCTGGTGGAAATAAGAAGAATAAGAGAAAAACTTCTGATAACGTCACAAAAGAATCCAAGGCCAATACATCTACACATGCCAAGAAGAATAAGAAAGTGGAAGTGGAGAAAGAATTGCAAAAACTGTCTACAACATAGGTTAAGAGACAAAAACAAGAAGTGGTACTGCTCAAACTGAGACTCAACCACTGAACCAGAATCCTACCGCTGTTGGAACCAAGAGAAAAGGCTCTGAGAAAACATTTGGAGTCCCTAAAAAATCAGAGTATATGTGGATAACAGATCAGGTTCTGAGACAGAATCTGATGATCACAAGACTCTTGCTTCAAAGCTGCCTCATCTAGATAAAGTTGTAGCCAAAGATCCTTCAGCTAAGAAGATGTTGCACAGAAGGCAGAGTCCCTCAAGAAAGCTGCTGAGGAAGAAATAGTTGCTTAGAGGAAAGAACCTGAGCAAGTAACAGAAGTTTCTAGTGAAAAGAATCTGCTAGAAGGAAATGCAGAAGATGCTCAGATTATGCAAGGTAATGATTTTGTATCTTGTGTAAATGTTGTTGGTACTTCTTCAGACCCCTCCACCATCATTCCACCACCTCCATCTTTCCCACTTGAGTATGTTGATACTGATGCCTTGTACCATTTGGAAAGGCATTCTGATGGTATCTTATACTCCTCCCTACCACCATCACCTCAAACCACTCAAATTGCCACATCTACTATTCAAATCAATCCATAACCTCAAACCCCACAACCACAAACAACAACAACCATTCTCACATAACCTTCAAGGCTGCAGATGCTACTGTTTCTTGAGACCTGGGTAAATGATGAACTTAAAATTGTTCCTGTTGAGCCAGAACAAATAGTTTATTCACTACCCATATCTGCAGACTTAATGCCTAATTACCCATAACTAATTGTCCCTAAACTACGCCTACCTGCAGATTCAGCAACTAAATTATCTAATGAAGAAACATCAAATGAATTAGTTGAAACTCCCCCATAAATTATTGAAAGCCTATATGTACCACCCGCCTTCTATAACCACTCAAATAACCTTAAAGAAATATTCAACAACATCTATGCAATAGCTAAAAGAACATACTGTACAAGCTTGAGAGCTGTTTGTGCTGATAGGATCATCTTTGAGTGGAATCTTCTGCAAAAATCAGTCAATCTGACTCTTGAGCAAATCAAGCCTTTGTTAGCTGAGAATGCAAGGAGAAATCAGTTCAATTGGCTTGATGTAGTCAGAGGAGTAATGGATAATGTAGATCTCAAAAGGAATGTTTTCAGACAGCTGTAAGCTCCACCTCAGTCTGTCTTAGAAACCACCATCGAGGTCTCTCACAGTTCATCATTTACTCAACAACTTTTCCCAGTACCAGAGTTGAACAACATGAGTAATATGGATGAAGATCAAAGGTTGAGGGATCTGGAGGAAGAACAAAAGACTTTGAAATCTGTAGTGACTTCGTTGGCAGCTGAGCAAGGTGATATGAAGATAAGAGTGGAAGAAATTGGTCAGACTCAGAAAGATATGAAGGTTGAATCTACTGAAACCAATGAAAATGTCAAGACCATACTTCTGTTGCTGAAAAACAAGACCTAGGATTTTTGTTTTTAAGCCTTTATCTTTTTACTTGATTTGTACCCTTATTTGTACCTTGCTCAACGCTCTTTGCTTATATATATCTTATGCATCTGTTATTTAAAGTTTTAACTTGCATATATTTTTTGTTGATGACAAAAAGGGGAGTATGATAGAGTATTTGAGTTCTGAGTCTAATTAAAAAAGCTAAAGGAACTTAATTTAATTCAAGTTAATCTGCGCTTAATTGAAAATTTATTAGAATCTGAAGAAGTTATCAGATGTAACTAAAAAGACTTGAGAAGTCCTGAGTAGTTCTAAGAATCTAATACAAGCTAAAGTTCTAATAAGTTTATTCCTTATTTAACTTGCATTTTTAAGAACTCATCAGACTCTAAAATGTGTTATTAGACTTGAGTAAACGAAACAGACCTTAACAACTCTGATATGTTTAAGAATCTAATACACTGAAAATTCTGAGGTGTTAATATGTATGTGCTCCGATGCAATTCTCTATAATTAACAATGAATTTAATTAACCGGGATATGACTTAGGGGGAGCTTGCAGACCTCTCCTTAGGAACTATCAGACATGACTTAGGGGAGCTTGCAAACCTCGCCTTAATGAACTATCACAGACTCAGGGGGAGCTTGCAAACCTCAGACCTTGAGACTGTTAGACTCAGAGGGAGCTTACAAACCTCAGACCCTGAAGTCTGCCTGTTAATTAGATTAACAACAATTGTTTCAAATACTTGTGTTTGTCATCATCAAAAAGGGGGAGATTGTTGGAACAAAAGTGATTTGTATAATTCCTCTAAAGTTCTGATGATAACAAAGTATTAAAGAACAATTGAATACACTAATATTTGTTCAAGTGTGCAGGATCATAGATTATAATCATCAAGAGATTGAACATATATTAAAGCATCAGAAGCACAAGAGAAGCTCAAAAGACTATGATAGAAGATCTAAAGAAAGGTCAACCAGAAGTCAACATATTGGATCAGAAGAAAAGGACGCTTCTCAGAAGCTAAAGATTTGCCTCATCAGACTCTGGAGATCACCAGACTCAGAAGACCTAGCTACTCACAGAAGACTCCATCAAACTTGGAAGACCTTCAGACTTTAGAAGAACCCGAGGGACCCAGACTCCACGTCAGATTTGTCGTCTTCTATAATTGTCCACATCAAAGGATATGGGCACAATTTTGTCATCTTCTGACCACAAGTAGAAACAAACAAAGAACTTCAAGGGCAATAAGAATGAACAGGTACTTCCAGTTTCAGCAAATGATTTTTGAATGACTATCCAACAGAATTATCGATATCAGGTCATGACTCAACGTCCTAGATTTGAAGCTTCTCATTAAATATAAATTATCTGAATAATAGATTATGATTAATTAAAACTTCTATATATTTTAAGTAACTAAATTTATGATTTTTTTTTATCAACGAATGATGTCTCTAGCGAAGGTGGTTAAACTTTCATAATGTTGTGAATCAATGTTCGAATTCCAATTAAAGAAATATCTATATTTAGTGTCTGATACATCTTGAATAAGAATACTTTTGGTAGAGCAAACCTAGGGGAAACTCAAAACTAAATTATGATTTTTTTTGAGAGGAAATTATGATTTTTTATATATTAGAAAATAACAATTTTTATAATGGTACGAAATTAGGAAATGGCTACATTATTTTATAAGCAGTAAGTGTTAGCCAGGAAGTTTTGCATACTCACAAACATTTAGACATATCATTTAAGCGTACACACAAAAATACATATAATTTAATTATATTAAAAGTACATGTTATTTCATTATTTTATTTTTCTACATTTTCTCAAATTTGTTGTATCTATGTAGCCGACCGCATCAATATAACTGACCCCACTTAGTAGAATAAGACTTAGTTTTTTTTTTTTACATCTGAGATAAGATTTAGTTGTTATTGTTCTTAAATTTGTGTGAATATAGAATTTTCAATTTATTATTTAATATTTAATTTAATGCCATCTCAAAGGTATTTAATATTTAATTTTTTTTTTGTTTAATTTGTTTGACGTGAGAATTAAACACGAGATTATCTTTATCACTTGAGTCTTCCACCACAGTCATCATGTCATCTTATATCCTAAGGAAATTAGCTATTAAAATTTTTCATTTGATTTGATGAGAGGAAGGGTCTGTTTGGCAAAAATAGCGGATAACTGATAAGCTAGCTGATAGCTTATAGCTTATGACTGATGATTGATGGCTGATAGCTGATAATTTATAGCTGATGACTGATGACTTATGACTGATAAGCTAATTGAAGTGTTTGGTAAAATTAGCGGTTCAACTAACTGATAGATGTAAAATGACATAAAAGGACATTTTTCTATCATTCAATTTTTTATGAAGACAAGAACAACATACAATAATAATAATAATAATAATAATAATAATAATAATAATAATAATAATAATAATAATAATAATAATAATAATAATAATAATAATAATAATAATAATAAGAAGAAGAAGAAGAACAACAACAACAACAACAACAATAGGGAAAAATCGCAAAGTTGGATGAAGAAAGGAGAGGAAACAATGGAGGAATGGTGGAGAAGGAGAATGACGATACAGAGAGAATGAAGAAGCAGTAGAACCAATTTTTATCTCTCTTTGCATGATCGTTGGTATTCCCTATATTTAATACATTTATTTTTTATTTTAAATTATAATAAAACATAAGGGGTAAAACTGGTATTTAAATAAAATAGTAAGGGTAAAAGAGGAAGAAAAAACAATATGCTATAAGCTATAAGCTCAAACGCTACTTGAAATAGCGTCTGAAAAATAAGCTATAAGCTCCTGAAATAAGCTATAAGTTCCTGACGAAAAGACTGTTACCAAACAGGTTTTTTTTTGCCATACAAGCTTATAAGTTATAAGCTATAAGTCATAAGCTTGTTTTTGTGCCTTGCCAAACAGACTCTAAAAGACTTTCCAAAATTGACATCATGAACTTAACTCAGTTGGTACTGACATTGTATTATATATGCAGGTGTCTATGGATGACAAAGTGGGTCGGCCCGCCCGGTTTAGGCTCGCCCCGTCTAAGCCCGCTTAAAACGGGACGAGAGGAGCCGAGTCAAATTAGGTGGCCGAGTCAAAAATCTCACCCTGCCCTGTTTAGTGGCGGACAAACGAGTTGGCGGGCCGGCCCCCAAACAAAAAACTTTGTTTTTTAGAGAAAAAAACAACTTTTTTAATGCATTTTTTTACAACTTAATTGTTACAAAAAAAATTATGTTGCTTTTATCATTTTTTTTAAGTATACATTGCTTTTATCATAAAAAAATATATAAAAGAATATGCAACAAATAAAATTGTGGTAAAAACAAGATAATTAATAAATTGTCGAATTCAACATCATACTTAATAGCAAAATAATAAATATTTGCCAACATAAAATAAATCTAACAACCAAAATAAATTCAAAAAGATAAAATAAGTCTAAAAGAAAAAAGAAAAACGAGTTAAGCAGGCCAGCCCGCCCTATAACGAGTGCGCCACATTTTTTCAACGAGTTAAGCGGGACGAGCCAACTATAGAAAGCGAGTTCAAAACTTCGACTCAGCCCGTCAAAAATAGCAGGTTAAACGGGCTGGCCCGATGGGTTGGACCCATTTTGCCACTCATACATGCGTCGGAGTTCAAACCTCAAACACCCTACATATTTATCTTAATTGGTGAATTTTTAGTCACTAAACAATTTAAAATATTTTTTTCCATATTAGGAAAAACCTTCCAAATTAAAAGAGCCATCTTGTACCAAAAAAAAAAAAAAGCCGTCTGCCCCGAAAAGTTTGGAATGGAAAATCCAGAACGGTAGCGCCTGCTTCATGCTAAAGCGACTGAGACATGACTGTTAAAGACCAACAAAGAGGTTTTCACTCGTATTCGATGCGTTTCTTCATCGCACCAAGCGTTGTTTTTACGGTTGTACGTCTTTGAAAACTAATTCATGTAATTAAGCAACACGTATTGAATGTGTTTGTTAATGGTTCATGGTCAAGCCATTTTACTTGTTTTTGTTCTCTTCACCTGCTGGTAAACGTTGTACTGTCACACCCTCTTCCGAAAACTATTTCCCAGCAACCGAATCTTACATCAGCGTTCCCACGAAACAAAAGGATTATTTATAGTAATAGCAATTAAAACATTCAACAAAGAAGGACGGATTCACATTCAAGGATCACCGACTTATCTATTGATTAATTAATATTCAATCTGATGTACACTTTTTGTTTTATTTGTGTTAACCATCTTATTTTCAGAGAAAGAGACTCTCTTAATTCAGAGTTCGACTATAAAATAACAAAAATTGTTTCACCAAAAATCGGTTCTCTCTGCTCTTTAAAATTTATTAATCATTTGAGTCAAATTGTCCGTTTAAATTGACGTACAAGTTGTTCATCATAGGAAGCAAAATATGAATCACATGTTTTACACACGGGACAGTAGAAACGTAGAAAAAGAATTTTCAAAACAAAAAATATAAACTCACAAAAAAAAACGTACAAGACCAAAGTTTTATTTTGCCCCATACCGTATTTTATTTCTTTCTCAACACAAATGGGAAGAAAAGTTAAAATAAGGATCAACGGCGGCTTAATTATTGATCGAAACCCAGATTAAAAACGTGCATGAATCACAAGGCCTGAAACTGAAAGTGCAAGTTTGGATTTACAGGGACTTTAACCTAATCACCATGACATAATTTTTTTCAATACGGATTTGTTACACTGTGAAATAAATACTATTGAATATCAGTGATATAAGTATATAGCGAACGGCCTTTCAAAAAAAATATATATAGCAAACGGATTATTGCAAACAACTCATGAACAACACATTGACCAATAACAATTGGTGCTTATTTATGAAGTTCGAATGCTCTAAACATGATGACAAATCAGTATTAGGTGTTGTCTCCGGTGCGAGACCTATATAGGTCAAGCACCGTGAGAGACCTTCAATATTTTTTTTTTGGTGTATGAGTGACCTTCAATTTTATTTTATTTTGGTACAAAATAAATAGAAACTATTGGATTTAAATGAAAACTAATGGAAGGTTGTGATCTAAAGGAATGCTTGTCCACTAAAATATTATTATTTAAACATTGACTAGTTTATTTATCCGACGTTGTTTGGATTAGACATATAATCAAAGGTGACACAAATTCTGTATGTATGGTATTCGAAAATAAAATTCACCACGGATCAATACGGGATGAATAGTAAAATGAGTACACGCGAATAAAATAAAATAAACCATATTTTAAGTACTCATAATTAATAGATGCACATACAGATGGAATTAAATGAATTTAGTAAAATTGTTAATACATATAGAATACAATAAATATATTTGAAGTATCCAGACTCGCAGAAAACCCGTACTCTTTATTAAATTAGTAAAATTATACAATTGTCGTATCACTTAAATAAAAATCTTTTCATCAAGAAATAAAATATAACTAGATTTGCTAATTAATGATTTATGTTTGATTAATAATTTGTTGTCAAAGTTAAAGTGTGTGATATGAAACTTTTGTCTTGTCAAAATAGAAAGAATAAGTCTAAGAGGTGACAACTCAATAGTAAAAGCTTGACTTAATAACTACAAAAGACATTGTCCAAATCTCACATGAAACGGATGTAATGATCATTAATGCCACAATTATTGATAATAAAATTTAAGGAATAAATCACACATAATTTCAATTATTCTATAATAATGCATTTTTTTATTTTTGCTTATAATAATGTTTAAATAATAATATTTTAGTGGGTCAACATCCTTTAGATTGCCACCATCCATTAGTTGTCATTTAAATCTAATGGTTCCTATTCATTTCATACAAAAAAAATTGAAGGTCTCTCACGGTGCTTGACCTATACAGGTCTTGCACCGTAGACAGCACCTCAGTATCAGATATATATCACATTGCCATAATCTATGAATACTCGCAGATACGTTTTCATGAAATATCATAGTTAACTTTTGGATGTTGCTAAGGATCACAAATTTAAAAAAAAAAAATCTATAAAAAAAGTCAAATACTACAATTTTATTTGAGCATTTTCTTCTATTTGGAGTTCTTGGGGGTTTCTTCAACAAGTCTCGTCTGACTTTTAATATTATTTGGATTTTAGCTCTTTTTACTATTTGGAAGGACCACAATATGAGTCATTTTCACAACAAATCGGAACAACTTCTATCTTTATCGGAAAAGGTTAAACTCCATGTATTTTGGTGGTTTAAATCTTCTTATGTTGTTTTTGATTTTGAGTATTGGGTTTGGAGGTTAAATCCTTTAGTATGTTTCCAGGTTGTAACATAATGTTATTTTTCTTGGCTACTTTGTTGTAGCTTGTGGATTGTCTCATTGTAATTTTTAGATACTTTAACTTCTTTGGTACACATTGTGCTAGAAGAGCTTGTGTTGGTTTTTTTAATATAATTTGTTTAACTTCTTAAAAGAAAACAGTTCGGAATAGTTCAGTTCGGTTTGAAACAATTCAGTTCAATTCGAAATGCAAACAATTCAGTTATTTTAAATTTACCAAACAGTTCAATTCAATTTAGTTTTCATCTCGTACCAAACCACATTCATCCCTAATCACATGCATCATTTTTATTTGAATTGATTTGTACGTGAACAAACACTAATTGGACAATATGGACCCCCGGTTCCTTCAACACCTCATTTGGCCCAGGAATAAAAAACGTGTAGCCTCCAACCCACATGACACATCCTTTTTTAAACCAAGTACATGTAACAACCATTATTTCCGGAGCAATTTGAGTGCAGTCACAGATCAGTGATGGCATACAGTAAGAAGGCTAGTAACTGTCTGATGTTGATCAGACGATCCATAATTTAACATCAGAATTTTATACTAAACGAAAATCGGAAACTACCTTGAAATTTGAACTGTCTGATTACGATCTTATGATTCTAATCTGGTGACTGCACCTGACTTCATGTAGTTGTGGTTACATCTAATCCAATTTCATGAATTCCAATAACTATATATGTCACATAAACATTTATCCGATGGATCCACTTCATCAGTTTCATGGCTGTGGCCTACGACATGTGCCATCCGGAATGAAGAAAAGGAACACATAGAACGAATTCACAAAGCATGATGGGACGAGAGACGGAGGCAAACTTCTAAGGTGTTTCAGTTGAGTAGCTTTGAGTTTTTGCAACATTGATGATTTTTTTTTTTACAGTTGATGATTTTGTCACTATTTCTTGTATAATTGATCATTCTCTTTTATTAAAATAATTTATTTTAATCATTTATTTATCATTTTTTTAATATAAATACACTAAAATCACCAAAGTCACGAAAACTTAAAACCAACAATTGTTTTCCATTTCTAAGATAGCAAAGACACATACAGTAGTCACATTTAAAATTGCATTATCACAATTGAGAGTGCATGGCGTATTAATCACACATTCGCGTAACGCAGTTATGCAAGACAAACGAAGTTGCAATATACTCTGGATGTGTCTACTCAAATGATGCATGATAGTGTCAAGTTCAATATGCACTACAGTTAAAGCAAATAGCAAGGCATGCATGTGCTATATGTGTGTATACAAACAAAATCAGCGGGTCAGCCTAGAGACAGGCCACATGCAACAAATTATTATAGGAAAATAGGAGGTTGTACATGTGTAAGAATTTTGAGACAAAAAAAGTGGGTGACCTCATTAAAAAAATCTCATTGCTATATTAGTACAAGAGAAATTTATCACAAAACTCATCAATGAATATGTGACAATTTTTTTGGAGGAAATCGAGACCGTTTCGCCATTGTACTTTCTTTTTGGAATGGCCATCACTAATATTACTACACTTATTATTATGAAGACTCTGTTTGGTAAAAAGAAACTATAAACTAGCTGATGGTTGAAAAGCTAGCTTATGATTGATAGTTGATAGCTTAAAAGCTACTAATTTAAAATTAAAGTGTTTGGTAAATTTAGCTGTTATAAATATAAAATGACCTAAAAATACATGATAATTTAATTTTAAAAAAATCTAAATTCTGTCCAAAAAAAAATAAAATTGAAATTAATCTTGTATGAGTATATGTGGGTTTCCTCCTTCATCTCTTCTTCTTTCCTACCCAGTCCCTAACAAAAAGTATGAATTTGATAATTGAGAAGCACCACCCTGCGCACTGCCGCCCAACAAGCATCGCGCCTCACAACATCTTGCCGCCCCTCACTGGTCGTTCCTGTCGTATCATTTGCACCACCGTATCCTAAAAGGGTCGTTGAACACATAGGAACAACGAACTCACATTTTCAATCCATTTTTTCCTTCTATCCCAATTTATCATCTCATAATCATACACTACAAGCTCACCCACGAACAACAACACTAGTACATATTGTTTTCTACTTTCTTTGAACCGTGTATTGGCACGTGCACTATTTACTTCCTGCACAGTTTGAGAATCATAGAGCAACACATACATTCTCTTATGTTACAGTAGCAGAAAGAACACGAGGAAATTCAACGAAGAGAGACGCACAAGACCTCAATTCATGTAATACCTTTGATGGCTCTTGGATTCAAGATAATTCTAATAAACCCCATTTATCAACATATATAATAATGACTTTTTTTTAAGACGAGTATCATTGTGTTTTGTGTAGTTTGAATGTAATGGTCTTTAGCATGTAAGAGTGCAATCACTCCTTTGTAATTTATTTTTCGTTGAATTGGCTAGTAAAAATAACGAATTTCTATGTACACAACATTAAAATCAACATCATGGATCAAATGAATTATTGAACAAGAGTCAAGACTCGATTTTAATTAATAAAATGTATTACTGCCAAACTTTCTTTGGAGCCAACTGTCATGTTTAGCATATCCACTCAAATTGTATCAGAAAACACCATAAATCAAAGCTGCCAAATAACTAAGAAAAAAAATAAGATCCTTTAAATACATATGACATAATAATATTAAAAACATGCGTATTATCTATCATTTCCATATTAACTTGGCTATATTGTTACGAGTCTCTCTCATCGTATCCTCTGGAATTTCATTGCTTGTATCATCATCATAAACATCTAGAAGTTCTTCATCACCTCTGTAATTTGGATTATGCGCGACCATAGTAAAGAGTAAGTCATCAAGTGAGTTCATCCGAATATAATTATGTAATGCAAATGCAGCAATTATAACATCAATTTGGGTCTCTACGCTATACTTTGGCATTTGGCCAAGTATCTTCCATCTTTTTTTCAACACTCCAAAAGATCTTTCAGTACAACTTCGAAGAGATGAACGCGAACGATTAAAGGCTTCTTGAACATTGGTTGGGAGCTCATTTTCAAATTAAGACTGATGATACCTTACTTTAGGGTAGGGTACCAAATATCCTTCTTTATTTGGATATCCTTTATCAACTAAATAATAATGACCTATTAAAGAAAAAAAACAAAAATTAGATTCTGTTAGCATACATAAAAAAAACTAATCATAAAAAAACTAATCACAAAAAACATTAAAATAACAATACCTTGTGGTGGCTTTGGAAAGTTTAATGTTGATGTGTTGATTGCATGGAGGAAAACACGTGTGTCATGTGCTGATCCCTCCTGTAACAGCCCGTTTTTAGCTAGAATTATTTTACATATTATTTATACGTGCTTATATGTGTTTATGTGTGATTAATTGCTTGGTTGTGTATTTGATATGAGATTAGTGGATTTTTAGCCTAGAAGTGTATTTTGGTTTCGGTGAGCAAGGGTAAATTAATAATTTTATTTAGAGGGTTATTTTGGTGTTTTAAGTGGGAATTATTATTTTTACTAAGTTACTAGTGAGTTGGGGTAATTAATTAGAGACGGTAATTGTTCGTTATTTTGACGGTTTAAGCGAGTAGTAACTTTGGGGAATTAGTGGTAAGAATATTAAGCCATTAAGACAATTAGAGACCTAGCCCAATTATGTGGTGACTATATAAACACAACACTTGTGAGAAAATTAGGTTTTTACATTCATTCATTTCACAAGATATTTTGAGAGAGAGGTAGAGAGAGAAAGTGGATCAAGAGGATATAAGAAGAAGCTAGAGAGAGAGCTTGGGGTTTGAGGAGCTAGGAGCTAAAGTAAAGCTTAAGCTAGAGGAATCAAGAGCTAGAGGTAAGGGTGGATGGTTCCTTTCATTAATTAAGTCATAATCTCTACTTTCAATTATGTGTTTAAGTGCTTTTATGTTAATTGTGACTTTTTATGATCTTTGATGATGAATTTCGTGCTCCTAATTCATGTGAATTTGTGGGTATGATAAACTTCATGAAATTGTTGGTTATATGCTTAAATGTCAAAGTTGTTGTTATTGATAAGTTGTTTTGATGATTGTGGATTAATTGGGTGCAAATCATGAATTGATGTAAGATTGTTGTTGAAACATGTTTGAATTCACTTCATCAATGTTATGTATGATTGTGTGTTGATGGGGAATGATTTGGGTGTGTTGGGATTGAATTAAGTGATTTAAAAGTGATTATTTGGAGAAAACACGTTTTAGAAACTGATTTTTGGTGGCTGACTGTCAGCCAAATCGTGTCACGATTTGGACAATCGTGTCACGATTTTGAGTCCAGAATTTGGTGTTCTGGCTCTGTGAAAATCGTGTCACGATTTTGGTCTGGACAGAAACCTAAATTCCGCTTTCAATTGGTTTTTTCCACTATTCTCCATTTTGAACTGGGTTTCGGTGTAAACATAAAAGTTGTAGCTATGGATGTTAGCTTTCCTATGACATTGGTTTGACTTCATTTAGATTTATAGAACTTGAGTTATGAGTGATTTACTACACATAGGTCATGACACATTTTTCGTGAAAACTTCCGTATACTTTTCCAATGAACTATGAAACATCTCTATAATTAATAATGATCTTAAGGAAGTTTTTAGAGCTAATAAATGAGTATGTATTGATGGAGTTGCTATTCATAATGATGTGCCATGAGTGATTAATGCTGAGTAAAATTCGTAAAGTGAATATGTGAATGATGTTATAGATGATGTTATTGATGATGCTATTGATAATGACTGGTTGATGGATGTAAGTATTTGATAATACAATTGTTGGTGAAGAACATAATTGGTGGTGCTTATTAGGTTAATGTACATGTTGGTGAGTCATGCATTGTCAAGTCCTTGCTTGAAGTCCATGCATTCATAGTCATTTTGAGGTGTTTGAAGAAGGTAATTGGTGGTGTTTATTACATAGTTGCTGCAGAACATAATTGGTGGTGTTTATTATGTTGGTGGATTCATTAACGGTAAAATTATCTCCGGAATCCTAATGGTACCACATGCATCTAGATGAGTCTAGAGCATTGCATGCATTTAATAGTTGGCGAGTCAAGTCATACTTGAATATTTGAATTGGTGTATATGTGTACTGGAGAACTTTTGGTGATTGTTGTGAATACTTGAAAAGGGTGAATTGGACACGTTACTTGATTATGCTCGTATACTCATTGGTTTATAATGATGGGGAGTATATTACATATGTGAAATTAAATTATGCTATTTATTCTCATTTGACTATGTTCTAATTATGAATCGTGAACTAACCCCCAGTGGTCGTTTGGTTGACCGTCTACCTTATTCTTATGAATGGGTAGACGGCGTGCATGAGTAGTTGCTTTAGTTCGGTGAGTTGCAGGAGGTTAGCTTTGGAACTACCACACTTTGCCTTCTTGGAGTCCTAGAGTCGGGCTCTGATTTAGGGGTGTATGTTTGTTTATTTATTTTATAACTGTTGTGATTTGTATTACTCGGTGTGTCGAGATGAGATTTTATACTTGATGTTGTATTGAGATTTATATGATATAACTACTTGGAGATGTTTTTAAGTAGTTGTTGTTTGGATGTTTTGTTGTATATTTCCATTGCGACGTTTTAAAAAGAAAATTTAATTATGTATGTTTGAACTTATTGAAGAGAGTGACATCTAAATCCCTTGTATGATTGTATTATTTGCGTGATTTATCGCTTTAAGGGTTTAGGGTGTTTCAACTTGGTATCAAAGCCATGTCGGTCTAGTCTGGACCAAGCCCGAGTGATTATTCCTGTTATATGTGAATGGTATAGTGATACTTTCGGTACTTGTTCTGTTGTTCTTACCTGTTAGTTGTAGTGTTGTGTAGAATCGAGATGGCTGGAGGATGTGGTAGGAATGATGAGGCAATTGCGGATGCTTTGGCCGCAATGGCACAGGTGTTGGCTCGGGTTAATGAGCAGGTGGCGCAAGGTCAGCAAGACCCGGGTGAGGCTGAGGAGCAAAAGTTGGATCGTTTTATGAGAAACCATCCTCCAACGTTTAAGGGTCGGTATGATCCTGATGAAGCGCAAACTTGGTTACAAGGTGTTGATCGTATCTTTCGTGCTATGGTGACCAGTGATGATCAGAAGGTGAGGTTAGCTACTCACATGTTAGTGGAGGAGGCTGAGTTCTGGTGGGCTAATGCAAAGAGGAGGTTGGAAGCTGGTGGAGTTGTCGTGTCTTGGGAGAGATTCAAGGAGGAGTTCTTGAAGAAGTACTTTCCAGCTGATCTTAGAAACAAGAAGAAAGTGGAGTTCTAGCAACTCAAGCAAGGAAGTATGCTGAGTATGCTGCCAAGTTTGAGGAATTGTCTAGGTTTTGCCCTTACATTAATGCTGAAGGTGCTGAGGAGTCCAAATGTGTGAAGTTTGAGAGTGGTTTACGCCCTGAGATCTACCAGTATGTGTGTTTCCATGAGATTCGTGACTTTGACACTTTGGTGAATAAGTGTAGGATGTTTGATGAAGCGGGAAAGGCTAAGGCAAGTTACTATAAGACCGTGAATGAAAAGAAAGGAAAAGGGAGGTGACTGTGGGAAGCCCTATATCACGGAGAAAGGGAAGAAGAGGAGCTTTAGTGGTGGCTCCAAGACAAGTGGAGGAGATGTGAGGTGCTATAAGTGTGGAGGTCTTGGACATTATGCGAATGATTGCAAGAAGGGGGAAGTGTGTTACAAGTGTGGTAAAGAAGGTCATAAGTCTTATGAATGCAAGAGCAGGGCGATTGTATGCTACAATTGTGGTGAGGCGGGACACGTTAGTACAAAGTGTACGAAGCCGAAGAAGGCGGGTGGTAAAGTTTTTGCTTTGAATGCAGAAGAGGTGGAGCAGCCGGACAACTTAATCAGAGGTATATGTTTTATCAATAGTACTCTTTTGATTGCTATTATTGATATGGGAGCTACTCATTCTTTCATTTCTCCTGATTGTGCTAAGCGTTTGAATCTTGTTATATCCCTTATGTTGAGAGGAATGGTCATTGATACCCCGGCCAACGGTTCGGTGACTACTTCCTTAGTGTGTGTTAAGTGTCCTGTTAACTTTGGTGTTGTTGATTTTGAATTGGATTTAGTGTGTTTGTCGTTAGCTCATATGGATGTAATTTTTTGTATGGATTGGATGTTATCTTTTGGTGTAAATATTAATTGTTTAACCAAGAGTGTGACATTCAATAAGTTAAAGGATCAGGTGGGTGATAAGTGTTTAACCGCGGGGCAAGTGAAGGAGTCTTTGGAGGGTGAAGCTCGTGTATATATGATGTTTGCTTCGTTGAAGGGAGAGGTTGAGAAGAGTGTTAGCGATTTGCCGGGGGTGCTAGAGTTTCCAGAAGTGTTTCCGGATGATGTTACAGATTTGCCGCCAGAGAGGGAGGTTGAGTTTGCAATCGATTTGGTTCCAGGTACGAGCCCTATTTCGATGGCACCTTATCGGATGTCCGCTTCGAAATTGGGTGAGTTGAAGAAACAGTTGGAAGAGTTGCTAGAGAAGCAGTTTATCAGACCTAGTGTTTCGCCGTGGGGAACGCCTGTTTTGTTGGTGAAGAAGAAAGATGGCAGTATGAGGCTATGTGTGGACTATCAGCAGTTGAACAAGGTGACTATCAAGAATAGGTACCCTCTCCCAAGGATAGATGATTTGATGGATCAGTTGGTTGGTGCGGAAGTGTTTAGTAAGATTGACTTAAGATCTGGATATCACCAGATACGAGTAAAAGCGGGGATATTTCTAAGATTGCATTCCGAACGAGATATGGACACTATGAGTATTATGTGATGCCATTTGGTGTTACTAATGCGCCGGGTGTCTTCATGGAATACATGAATAGGATTTTCCATCCTTATTTGGATCAGTTTGTGGTGGTGTTTATTGACGATATCTTGGTGTATTCGAAGTCAGAGGAGGAGCATGCAGAGCATTTGAGGATTGTGTTGCACACTTTGAAAGAGAAGAAGTTGTATGATAAGTTGTCGAAGTGTGAGTTTTGGTTGCGTGAAGTGAGTTTCCTTGGTCATGTCATTTCAAGAGGCGGTATAGTCGTGGATCCGTCTAAGGTTGATGCAGTGTTGCAGTGGGAGACTCTGAAGTCAGTTTTTGAGATCCGAAGTTTTCTTGGCTTAGCTAGTTATTACCGGAGGTTTATTGAGGGATTTTCTAAGTTGGATTTACCGTTGACTCAGTTGACTCGAAAAGGACAAGTATTTGTTTGGGATTCTAAGTGTGAGGAAAGTTTCCAAGAGTTGAAGAGAAGATTGACTTCAGCGCCAGTTTTGATTTTGTCGAATGCAAAGGAATCTTTTGTTGTGTATTGTGATGCTTCTAAGCTGGGTTTGGGCGGTGTGTTGATGCAGAATCGTCAGGTTGTGGCTTATGTTTCAAGGCAGTTGAAAGTGCATGAGAGAATTATCCAACTCATGATTTAGATTCAAATGCAGTTGTGTTTGTGTTGAAGATTTGGAGGCATTACTTGTATGGATCTAAGTTTGAGGTTTTCAGTGACCACAAGAGTTTGAAGTATTTGTTTGACAAGAAGGAATTGAATATGAGGCAGAGAAGGTGGTTGGAATTTTTGAAAGATTATGATTTTCAGTTAAGCTATCATCTAGGAAAGGCGAATGTAGTGGCGGATGCGTTGAGTAGAAAGTCATTGCATATGTCTGCTCTGATGGTGAAAGAGTTGAAATTAATTGACCAGTTTCGAGATTTAAGTTTGGTAAGTGAGCTAACTCCGAATGGTGTGAAGCTAGGGATGTTGAAGCTGACAAGTAATATTTTGGAGGAAATCAAGGAGGGTCAGAAAATGGATTTGGAACTTGTGGATCGTTTGGTGTTGGTTAATCAAGGTAAAGGTGTGGACTTCAAATTAGGTGGGAATGGTATCTTAATGTTCCGTGACCGTGTTTGTGTACCAGATGTACCTGAACTTAAGAAGAGGATTTTGGAAGAAGGTCATCGGAGTAGATTGAGTATTCATCCTGGGGCGACGAAGATGTACCAAGATTTGAAGAAGTTGTTTTGGTGACCTGGAATGAAAAAGGATATAGCTGAGTTTGTGTATGCTTGTTTGATCTGTCAGAAGTCGAAGATTGAACATCAGAAGCCGTCGGGTTTGATGCAACCTTTATTTGTACCGGAGTGGAAGTGGGATAGTATCTCTATGGATTTTGTCGGAGCGTTGCCTAAGACTGTGAAGGGAAGTGATGCGATTTGGGTGATTGTTGATCGGTTGACAAAGTCGGCACATTTTATTCCTATCAAGACCGGTATGACTGTGGCAAAGTTGGCAGAGATCTACATTGAGCAGGTTGTCAGATTGCATGGTATTCCGTCTAGCATTGTGTCAGATAGAGATCCGAGGTTTACTTCTAAGTTTTGGGAGAGTCTACAAGAATCTTTGGGATCTAAGTTAAGGTTGAGTTCTGCTTATCATCCTCAGACTGATGGTCAGACGGAGAGGACTATTCAATCTTTGGAAGATTTGTTGAGAGCTTGTGTGTTGGAACAAGGTGTAAGTTGGGCCGAATGTTTACCGTTGATTGAGTTTACATACAACAACAGTTTTCATTCTAGTATTGGTATGGAGCCGTTTGAAGCTTTGTATGGGAGGAGGTGTAGGACACCGTTATGTTGGTATGAATCGGGAGAAAGTGCTTTGTTAGGAAAATTAAGATGATTCAGGAAAAGATGAAAGCGTCTCAGAGTAGGCAGAAGAGTTATCATGATAAGAGGAGAAAGGATATTGAGTTTCAAGTTGGAGAGCATGTATTTTTGAGGGTGAATCCTGTAACCGGTGTTGGACGTGCTCTGAAGTGTAGGAAGTTGACACCGCGTTTTGTTGGTCCGTTTGAGATTATTGAGAAGGTTGGAGTGGTTGCGTATAGGATTGCGTTACCGCCGTCGCTGTCGAATCTACATAGCGTGTTTCATGTGTCTCAGTTAAGGAAGTATGTGTATGATCCGTCACATGTGGTTCAAGTGGATGATTTGGAAGTAAGGGATAATTTGACCGTTGAGACTTGGCCGGTGACGATTGAAGTTCGAAAAGTGAAGCGGTTAAGAGGAAAAGAAATCGTTTTGGTGAAAGTAATTTGGGTTGGACCGACCGGAGAGAGCGCTACTTGGGAGTCGGAGAGTAGGATGAGAGAATCGTATCCGGAGTTGTTTTCTTCAGGTAATTTTCGAGGACGAAAATTCTTTAAGTGGGGGAGAGTTGTAACATCCCGTTTTTAGCTAGAATTATTTTACATATTATTTATACGTGCTTATATGTGTTTATGTGTGATTAATTGCTTGGTTGTGTATTTGATATGAGATTAGTGGAATTTTAGCCTAGAAGGGTATTTTGGTCATTTGGTGAGCAAGGGTAAATTAATAATTTTATTTAGAGGGTTATTTTGGTGTTTTAAGTGGGAATGATTATTTTTACTAAGTTACTAGTGAGTTGGGGTAATTAATTAGAGACGGTAATTGTTCGTTATTTTGACGGTTTAAGCGAGTAGTAACTTTGGGGAATTAGTGGTAAGAATATTAAGTCATTAAGACAATTAGAGACCTAGCCCAATTATGTGGTGACTATATAAACACAACACTTGTGAGAAAATTAGGTTTTTACATTCATTCATTCATTTCACAAGATATTTTGAGAGAGAAAGTGGATCAAGAGGATATAAGAAGAAGCTAGAGAGAGAGAGAGAGCTTGGGGTTTGAGGAGCTAGGAGCTAAAGTGAAGCTTAAGCTAGAGGAATCAAGAGCTAGAGGTAAGGGTGGATGGTTCCTTTCATTAATTAAGTCATAATCTCTACTTTCAATTATGGATTTAAGTGCTTTTATGTTAATTCTGACTTTTTATGATCTTTGATGATGAATTTCGTGCTCCTAATTCATGTGAATTTGTGGGTATGATAAACTTCATGAAATTGTTGGTTATATGCTTAAATTTCAAAGTTGTTGTTATTGATAAGTTGTTTTGATGATTGTGGATTAATTGGGTGCAAATCATGAATTGATGTAAGATTGTTGTTGAAACATGTTTGAATTCACTTCATCAATGTTATGTATGATTGTGTGTTGATGGGGAATGATTTGGGTGTGTTGGGATTGAATTAAGTGATTTAAAAGTGATTATTTGGTGAAAACACGTTTTAGAAACTGATTTTTGGTGGCCGACTGTCAGCCAAAATGTGTCACGATTTGGACAATCGTGTCACGATTTTGAGTCCAGAATTTGGTGTTCTGGCTCTGTGAAAATCGTGTCACGATGTGAAGCAATCGTGTCACGATTTTGGTCTGGACAAAAACCCAAATTCCGCTTTCAATTGGTTTTTTCCACTATTCTCCACTTTGAACTGGGTTTCGGTGTAAACATAAAAGTTGTAGATATGGATGTTATCTTTCCTATGACATTGGTTTGACTTCATTTAGATTTATAGAACTTGAGTTATGAGTGATTTACTACACATAGGTCATGACACATTTTTCGTGAAAACTTCCGTATACTTTTCCAATGAACTATGAAACATCTCTATAATTAATAATGATCTTAAGGAAGTTTTTAGAGCTAATAAATGAGTATGTATTGATGGAGTTGTTATTCATAATGATGTGCTATGAGTGATTAATGATGAGTAAAATTCGTAAAGTGAATATGTGAATGATGTTATAGATGATGTTATTGATGATGCTATTGATAATGACTGGTTGATTGTATGGATGTAAGTATTTGATAATGCAATTGTTGGTGAAGAACATAAATGGTGGTGCTTATTAGGTTAATGTACATGTTGGTGAGTCATGCATTGTCAAGTCCTTGCTTGAAGTCCATGCATTCATAGTCATTTTGAGGTGTTTGAAGAATGTAATTGGTGGTGTTTATTACATAGCTTCTGCAGAACATAATTGGCGGTGTTTATTATGTTGGTGGATTCATTAACGATAAAATTATCTCCGAAATCCTAATGGTACCACATGCATCTAGAACATTGCATGCATTTAATAGTTGGTGAGTCAAGTCATACTTGAATATTTGAATTGGTGTATATGTGTACTGGAGAACTTTTGGTGATTGTTGTGAATACTTGAAAAAGGTGAATTGGACACGTTACTTGATTATGCTCGTATACTCATTGGTTTATAATGATGGGGAGTATATTACATATGTGAAATTAAATTATGCTATTTATTCTCATTTGACTATGTTCTAATTATGAATCGTGAACTAACCCCCAGTGGTCGTTTGGTTGACCGCCTACCTTATTCTTATGAATGGGTAGACGGCGTGCATGAGTAGTTGCTTTAGTTCGGTGAGTTGCAGGAGGTTAGCTTTGGAACTACCTCACTTTGCCTTCTTGGAGTCCTAGAGTCGGGCTCTGATTTAGGGGTGTCTGTCTGTTTATTTATTTTATAACTGTTGTGATTTGTATCACTCGGTGTGTCGAGATGAGATTTTATACTTGGTGTTGTATTGAGATTTATATGATATAACTACTTGGAGATGTTTTAAAGTAGTTGTAGTTGGGATGTTTTGTTGTATACTTTCGCTGCGACGTTTTAAAAAGAAAAATTAATTATGTATGTTTGAACTTATTGAAGAGAGTGACATCTAAATCCTTTGTATGATTGTATTATTTGTGTGATTTATCGCTTTAAGGGTTTAGGGTGTTTCACCTCCCATCCAACTGATATAAATGTGAAACACATATCAAAATCACAACTGGCCATGACATTGAAGATATGGATTCCTTTTCTCCCTCTATAACGCATTTGATCTGCCTCCGGAATACATGCAGGTATATGCATCTCGTCAATATATCCAATACAATCCTATGATAACAAGTTAAATCAGGTGCTCATTTTGAGATGAAAAAAAAAACTATTTGTATTTTACTATTTACCTTAAAATAGGGCATGTATTGCTCATCATTAGCAATTTGAGGTGGCACACGTGCAAGTCCCATATATCCCTTGCTCTTACCACTAATGGCTTCCAAAACTTCGTGAAATGCTCTACTGATAGTCTCGCCAGAATGTTGAAACCGCTCTCTAGCATCCCTATTAGATGCACCCCTTGCAAGTATATATAAAAATATCGCCACTTTTTGTTGCACTGACATTCTTTTACTTGCCTGCAATCCATATTTTGATTGTAGGTCTTCACATAGTTGGTTAAATAAGTTTTGCTCCATTCTAAAGGCATTCAAACATCAAACAGAATGCCCATTTAGTATCTCTTGCACCCAATTTTCTCCTTTTTGACGTGAGGTCATGCATGGTTTTTTGAAATTATATTTGTAGTAATATGTAGCTATTGCACCTATTGCACAAGATGTCACACTCCAAAAAAGTGCATGCCTTTTTCTTTTTTTCTTTCGTTCAGCATCCATGATGTACCTATTAGTAAAAGAACGGTATAAAACATCCATAACCATATAAAAACAATCATTCATAATTAAAAATACATAGTTCCCATCTCGTGATTAAAAAAAAAGAAATACATAGTTCCCATCTCATAATTCAAACATATGATGTTCATAGAAGTTTTAAATATTACACATCCACTAAAAAAAACTAATTGAAACAACCAACTACGTGAAAAAAAAATATCACTTCTAATTAGCCTGCATATACATCAACCAATATTTCCTTCCATCATCATCCTCAATGTTCATAAAAATGTCCCGTCTCACTTCATTCTCAATCAAAGTAAGTGCAAAACACCACAAAGCACTCCCTTTTTCCAGATTGTTTTCAGCAACCATCCTATTAATAACTGTGATTGCAGCTGCAACAGTCGAGTTAGCACTACCATGTTTACCCAAACTATCATCAGAATTCAATATCTCCACTGCAGTACTAGTGTTTGATACTAAGACATCTATTTGTCTGCTTAATGTTGCTGCCCCTCCTGATTGTCTTCCTTTCCGCTTTTCCTTGACGATTTTCTCAGCCACCTTTGGAGTGAATGCAGTTTTTTTTGTACCATTACCTTGGCTAGGTACTTGGTTAACTCCAACACCTCTGGTAGGTACTTGGGTAGCTCTAACACCTTGGGTAGGTACTTGGGTGCCGCTAGTCCCTTCTATGAAATCAGGCCAAAATGAACTATCATTATTAAATAAGTCCTTGATACGAGGATCATATCGATTATATTCAGCATAAACATCCTCTCCACTCTCATAATGATTCATATCTTCTCCGCCACTTTCATCATCTTCTTCGTCAACATTCACATTCACATGTTTCACAAGTCGAACATAATTAGGCTCCATAGAGGGTGCCACATTCTCTGTCCCATCTGCATAATTGTCTTCGCGTAGTTGATTCCATAATTCCTCAAGTGAAGGATCTATTGACTTATTACGAAACTTTTTAACCTCGAGTTTCTACAAAAGGGGAATATTGAAACATTGAATTAGAGATCTTACTCACATTTTTTATCCTAACTTAATTGTATGAACATATGAAAGAAACTAACCTTAATATTTCTATCCCACCACTCATCTGAACAACTAAGCTTTCCTGTAAGAGGATCCCATCCTAAGCCAGTTTCTCCAAACTTCAAAAATTTCCACATGCGCCACTCCTTCTTCATATAATCATACTTATTCTTCAAAGTTTTGTCCACACATTTCCGCTTAATTATAGATTCAAACTCTTGGTTAATCTCCTTCCATCTAAGTGATACACGGCCGTTCTTCCTAATGAACTTGATACAAAGCTCAGCAAAAATCTTTTCATGGTCATTTTCGGTCCATTTAAAAGTCATTCCTCCCTCCACATTATAGCTATTTGATGCCATCTTATAACTTTATCAAAACAAACTAATGGATCAATTTTCTATAACAAAAAGAATATGATAAATAGTTTTCCTTTACATCTCATTTAAGCAAGCAATGCCAATGACACCTTATATTGCTAAAAAAACCAATAGAACTCATAACACATTCAATTCAACCACACACACACACGCTTGTGTGTAAATAACTTCCTCATATTTTCACAAGTTGCTGGTAAGGCATGTCACTTGTTTTAAAAACACAACAAATATATGAATCAAAACATTTATCAACAAATAAAAAAACTACCATCATTAACATATTTTCTTCTCGTTCTTGTTTCTGAATTTTTGAGGAAGAAACCCAATTCTTTTACAATAAACTCAATCGAAAACTTAATGAAAAAAAGTGAAAACCTTCATACAATTTTGAGAATTCAGCTAGACGATAGGAGAAGACACACACGGGGAATGGATGGAGGTGTGTAAAAATTAAGTTGTTGTTATTACAATTAGATATCCTAAATTTCATGATACTGACCAATCTAATTAATTTACAGAGGAAAAATTATTACTGTACACTTATAGTTCCTGATCTTAAGTCATGCTAAAGGTAATTAGATACGAGAATAGCAGTAATAATAACAAGCACAAAACACAAATGTTACACAACAATCTACACCATAAATATACATGAATTTTTGATATACAATTCTAATAATTTCTAGGCGAAGTCTTTAATAGAAATTCAAGGCTTCGTGTAATTGAGATTGCTACTACCTTCAATAAAAGGCATAAGCAGAAAGAACACAAATATGAAAATTCTTACCTTAATCAATTCTCGTGTCTGGTAAAGAGTCTCTAAGCATGGATCTTCAATTCTTAGCAAGGAGTAAAATAATAGTGGACGAAGCAATGAAATAGTATCAGAGAAGAGGAAAACAAACGTGAGTGAGTGGTGAGTGAGTGGGACGATTGTTTTGTTTACAAAAGGATAAAAAAGTAATAAAAATAAAATAATAAGGTTATTATTGGAAGATCTTAAGAAAAGCTATAAGCTTGTGAGAAAATCTTGTTACCAAACACATCACGTTTTCATCCAACAAGCTTATAAGCTAATCCAATAAGCTATAAGCTAGTTTCTCGTCGTTACCAAACACAGCCGAAATCTCGTACTGCTAGCTGTTCATACAATTCAATGTCTAGTTGTGACTTGTGAGATATGCATTTCGTGATGCTATGTGTTTCCCTAAAGCCAAGCAATGTCGATCAGGAAAAAATTGTCAAAGTACAAGAAATAAATAAATTTTACAAAATAGAAATGACAGAAAGTTCATTTTTTGAGGTAAATGTTGATTATTGCAAAGGTGGCGTTGATTATAATAATAAAACACGTAAATCAGTTCAAAACTAATCTCATCTGATAAAAAAAATCATTATTGTCACATAACTTTGCCCCACTATGTGTGTGATTAGACCAAAAACTATCTAACTCGAGCCCTATTTTGATTTATGAACATGTGGCAGCTAAGTTGGAGGCATTCAAAGTTAACTTTCAAGGTCTCTCAGGAGTCTAATGAACATTTTTGTGACCCAAATCCACCAGTCATGCAAGGAAAACAACACAATTTTCTTAAGTATTTCTCCCAACCCAGGCGAGAATTCCTTGAATAATATAATACACACAAGATATAATATATGTTTAATATCTCGTATATTATATTATTAAGGGGAAATTTTTTTTGTGTATTTTTAAAATATGGAAGTTGTAGAAAATAAAAAGTAAATAAAAGATGGAAATAAACACGCACAATATTATATATAGGGGATTTATATTTTGATGGTTTATATAACACAACTAATCATATTCAAACAAATTAAACTCTCTAGAAAAATCACGATTCATCTCATATTGGTTGATGCTAAAACTAAAACGCTAAATATTAATCATGATCATATAAAGGCTCATTTTGTTATAACTTCGATTCCAAACTTTAACACCGGCAATTAAAATTCAACAAACATTTCTTGACTTTTGTTCCTTAAAAAATTTCTTAACTTTTGTCACACACAAAAAATCATTCTAGACGTTTTATGTATCATGAGCTTTACTAAGCAATATGGCGTGTGTTATGATGTTGAAGACCTTACTTATCAGTCTATTTAAAATTCATTCACATAAAACCTAAAAATATGAAGGGTTTTATAATTTACACTCACTTAAAAATATGTAGGTGTAAATTAGCAAACATGCAGATTCTCCATTCGACTGAAAAATCATTCATCGTACATATCGTGAAGCCAATATGTATGTAGATGCTTTAGCCAATTTAAATTGTGATTAGGATTCTACTTTGATATTCTATGAGTCCCATCAGATTAAGATCAATCGTATATTTTTACTTGATGTTGCTGGATTAGTATGTCCACCTATTGATCGTTAGTCTTTTTTCTCTAGTTTTTTCCGCTTTGCAATAAAAAAATGTACAAGCTCCCTAGCTAAAAAGCTGTTATTGGTTTTTTTTAATAAATACTCCCTCCGTCCCAAATATAAGCAAAAATTGGTCAACAAAAGTGAATGTATTTGGTTCAAAATTTGTACCAAATACATCAACTTATGTTGACTCATTTTTACTTATATTTTGGGACGGAGTAGTATATGTTATAAAAGATATTATTGTTTGGGTAGAAATACATGTAAAATTTCAGAGCATTATTTTTTGGAACCACAAGTCAACTTTGGACTTGGTTTTGAATTTTGCGCATATTTGTTATTAATATCATTTCATCTCCTTATCTATGTGACGGTGACCAAACTAAGAATTAAGAATTATTAGAAAATTAGAAACCGTAACAAGAACGCTTTGAGTTTGAACAGGTTTGTGGAATTTCTGCTTGTATTTTCATCATCACATCCTTCTAGAATATGATCCTAAAGAACATTCAAAGGCAGTGAAATTATGAAAATGAAACTCAATAAATTTAAATACTATAAACTAAGTCATGGTATTCGAGACAAAAACAAATTCTTATTTAGATTCAACTTTGGTGGTCCAATTTATAATCCAAATTCCACTCTTATATAATCATCTTAGCAACTTCCCAAAAAAATTTCCTTACAATAGTACTACACAATGCAAGAATTTTACACAAAGTCACAAACACGTTCAATGCTCGAGTTTACAAAGGAGCAGCTTAAATATTGGCTACTAGATCACCCATCGATTGTTTCATTCCGGTGGAGTCCTGCCCTATCATGGGGCGCCACATGGTGGTTTCTCATCTCAGCCATATTCTTTTACATCTCCATCACGGTAACTATTCACATCATCCTTAAACTGTGTCGGAGACTGCGTCCTGTACCGTTGGGTCCATTACCCGCAATTCATAGTCTCTCCATGTCATTAATCTCCCTAACAATATTTTTCGGCATGTTTTTCTCTGCCGAAGCTGAGGTTCGGGACACTCGTTGGCTTTGGCAACGAACTCGAACCACACCATTCGAATGGTTACTATGTTTCCCATTGGGTATTCGTCCCTCTGGTCGTGTTTTCTTTTGGTCTTATGCTTTTTACCTCTCTCGTTATCTCCACATGATTAGGACAATTTTCATCGTTTTAAGTGAAAGAAAATTGTCGTTTTTTAGATTATTTAACAACTCGATTATTCTCATAATGTCATATTTATGGCTGGAGTTTTCACAATCGCTTCAAGTGCTGGCTATATTGTTCTCTACGTTGGTTTGTTCAGTGGTTTATGGGTACCGATTTTGGACACAAATTGGGTTACCTAGTAAAACATTTAAATTTTCAGGGAATTTTCATATGGTGTTGTTTGGTTGCAATTTGGCGTGCCATGTTGGAGTACTTTTGTTGCATTATTCTAGAGGAGGATGTAATGGAATTGGAGCATGGGTTTTTAATTCTTTTTTAAATGTTTTAATTCTTTGGCATTTCTTGAAGTCATATGTCGATACGCACTGTCAAAGGAAGGATGCTTCTTCCAAACGAGAGGATGACTCTGCTAAGGGTACTTCAGTACATGATAATTAATAATATGCTAAGTCAACGCCACAAAAATTTGACATTTAAAAGAATAGTCAATATTATCATTTGAGGAGAGGGAGGTTCTTTGTTTGCTTCCCTTTTTCTTGATATTTTATTTTTATTCCTACCTTACTCTTTTAATTTACATGTATTTTAGTGCTGTAGAGACTCTTTTTGTCATTTTATTTTAGGATTTTAGAAGATTTTAGTTGAGATATTGATAAATCAAAGGTTAAAGGAATAATAAAATCCAGAAGTAAATATGAAGTCAATATTGCCATTTTATTTTTTTCGCACTATACAAATGAATGCAGTCCGAAATAGGGATGACAAAAAAATCTGCACTCGTGGATATCCGCGGATAAAATCCGTCACAGACACAGAGCGGATACCTTAATGGGTATATATGGATAAAATAAACGGATATTTTAACTACCTGCTAATTAATGGATGCGGATTTAATGGTATCACCACCTGCATATATCCATACCCGCTATTAAACCGAGTAAATTACATAAATAACTTTAATATTTTTCAACTTCCTAAGCAAAAAACATCGGTATTGTAAGGGTTATTAGTTATTACACGACTGTTTAAATCTGTATTACTCTCCTTTAAAAGAAAGTGAGAGTGATCATGATTGTTGAAACAAGAAGCTTTGCTTTTGTTGAATATGGTGAGTTTTTTTTATGCTTTTGGTAAATCAAAGAACTTTATTTTTATTAAATGTAAGGAACTTTATTTATGTTTTTATCGAGTCAATGATTTTTGTTTTTATTGTAATGTATGGATATTATGTATTGCTAAAAAGAAAAGAAAATGCATGTGATGAACTTTCTATTGTAATGTATGGATATTAAGTTTTGCTAAAATGATCTTTGATTTTTTATTTTTTATTTTTATAAATTTTATCCATGGATATCTGTATAAACCCGCAGATACCTCAAAATTTTTAGATTACCCACTAAACGGATATCCGCGTGGATATGGATAGGGTACGGATTTCATATTTATCCAATGGAACGGACACAAATATCACACTATCCGCATCCATGGATATCCATTGACATCCCTAGTCCATAAGTAAATAAGAGGCAATATCTTTAGCACCATTATTATAAATGGTAGATATCATATGGCACTCATCATTTTTCCATGGTCGTTTTGAATTTCAAATGTGAAAGCATGAGGTTAGAAAAGCAACCTTCAACTTCGAAACATACAAATCTTACATAAAGTAACACTCTCGAAAAATTGAAAACTTCATAACATTTGAAATACCACTAAATAATGATAACTTCAAAATAAATTTTACATGAAGTTTATCTTCAATTTTTAATTTTTACTTGCATTGGAATTTGTTTTGCAAAAACACACTCATAACATAATGATAAGTACAACTAATAATAAAACAAATTAAGACAACTCCTACACGAGTTTTCAAATACATTCAAAGCACTAAAGATTTTGAATCCTTCTAAGAACCATTATTGCTTAAAACAATCTGCACAAATTCCTTCCTCAACTCAAAAGTTTCCATTGTGAAAAAAAAGTCACAAAGATTGTTGTCTTTGGTGATAAGCATACCAGCCCTCACAACCTCATTAGTGGATAGTCCTTCTATTTCTTTTAATATGGACACAACTTGATTTCCTTCTTTCAGCTGCGTGTTTCTCGTGTAAAAAACAAGATGAGAGTTGTTGCATACTTTCAACACTACTAGCATAAAAACTCACCAAACTTGTTCAATGAAGTTAATAAGCTATCAAAAACATTATCATTATATTTTACTCTTTTACTCCCACGTTTTCCGGTCCCATAAGTAGCATCCCATTGTAATTCATTTGCTAGACTTGGTGCCCGAGTAGTGTTATAGATAAGTGTTTCTGATGTTTGTGATTTAATGTTCTTTGCACCTTCATTCAATCCGGACTCATTCTCTTGTCTTGGCTGTCGAGTTGGAAGTAATCCACCTCTTTCGTAACAATCCTGTTACCTTATTCGCTTTTTCATCCGCTTACTTAGAACAAGATAGCATAACATAATTGTCATCCAAGTAAAGAAATTCAACATCTCAAAATGCATGATCAATATCATTGATATGATCTCTTTCTTCCTTCTTCGTGCTTCCATCAAATGAGCCATGGTCAAAAATTGAAGTCTTTATTTGCTGAAAATATCATTACGCTACACAATTTAATTAAACAATAATTTTAAAGCATTTACTTTCAACAAATACTTGTAGGAAAGGAAATGTTGAGATGGTCTTGCAATTAATTATGAATTTTATAAAAGTTTCTTGCTGAAAAGAGCACAAGGAAAAACAGCAAAACTGGAAGAAGAAAAAAAATGGTACCTTCTAGAGCAAGCCAAATCCAAAGCCAAGTCGGAGAGATAGAGATGAAACACTAAGATCTTGAATTAGAACCAAAATCTTCAATAAAAAAAATAATACATTAAAGAGAAATGTATAAGTAAAAAGACATTTGAAATTTTGAATAAAGCATAAAATCTAACCTTGGAGAATTTTCATCAGAGTTCATGGAGCAAGACGAATGCAAGAATGAGCATTCAAAAGATAGAAAATAACACGGGTTAAAATTGCAAGAACGTGGGTCAAGTAAAGTTCCAGAAAAATTAGTGCACTAGTGCCTTGATTACGTGCTCTACTAGACTACTACCACTAATCTTTCTCAATCATATTTTTATGTTGTATTTTTCTTTTCAGTTACACAGCACAGAGAACGTGGAGTGTGGCAACTTATTTTTCAATGAAACTTATTTTCAGTTACACACCACGGGTATTTTTCTTTGTGAAACTTATTTTTTAATACATACACGTACAAGCGGACTATATTTCAATTTTAATTCGATTTCATTTCATACTGTAAAGAAATTTTCATATAGTTGAGGCTTTTCAAAGATTGGTAGCTTTGAAACGTTTTGGCACACGTCCCACCCCAAGATGACCCACAATCTTAAACTGCTCCTAAAATATAGGAACCCAACTACTTTACTTAAATTAATTTCGACCCAAAATCGAACACTTCACTCAGAGATTGTAACTATAAATTCTTCAATTCAGTTAGTGGACACACCACAACTTCAACTCTGTTCCCCTCTCAAGTCTCTTTCCAAATCTAACTTCAAAAATACTATCAAACAAAAGAACATTCACAAAACTCATGGCTCTTATCACTAACTCAAACACCTTTCCGTTCATCATCCTTCTGCTGCTTCTACTAGGTGAACAAGAAATTTAACACCGATTTTACGTTACATGTCTTTAGTTTTTTTGTAAAGTAATTTTGTTTTTAAACTAATAGTATGGTTATATTTGCAGGTAATGTAGCTTCGGGGACAATGTTTACCATAGAAAACCGTTGCAACAACACAATCTGGCCGGGAACACTTTCTGGCAACGGTGCTGAACTTCTCGGCGACGGGGGATTTTCTCTGCCGCCAGGATCATCTTTTGAGTTCACTGCTCCGCCAGGCTGGTCTGGACGTTTCTGGGGTAGAACCGACTGCAACTTCGACGGTGCTGGTAACGGGAATTGCATCACCGGAGATTGCACCGGAGGATTGAAATGCAACGGTGGAGGTGCTCCTCCGGTGACGTTGGCAGAGTTTACGATCGGAAGCGGGAGTAGAGATAAAGACTTCTATGACGTGAGTTTGGTGGATGGTTACAATGTGGGGATAGGTATACAAGCAACCAGAGGAACAGGTGATTGTCAGTATGCAGGTTGTGTTGCGGATTTGAACGGTCATTGTCCGGCGGAGTTGCAGGTAACAGAGGAAGGGGGTTCGGTGGTGGCCTGTAAGAGTGCTTGTGCGGCGTTTAATACCGAGGAGTTTTGTTGCACCGGTGAACATTCGAGTCCACAGAGTTGCAGTCCAACACAGTACTCAGAGATGTTCAAGACTGCGTGTCCCTCTGCGTACAGTTATGCTTATGATGATGCTTCAAGCACTTGCACATGTTCTGGATCCGATTATCATATCACTTTTTGTCCAACTGCTTCCTTCTAGCCATACCACATTCAACAATGACTTTTGTTTACTCTGATTTTTTTTTTTTTACGTTTTCTTTGCTTTCTTGATTCCTTATTCGTGATGGTCTATGTACTATCATTATCATTTATTATATGGTTGGTCATTTTTAATAGGTTGGTAATCACTTGTGTAAGATTAATTGAATCGTTATTCTTATTTGTTAGTACTTGCACATGTTAATGTGATTGCTCCCGTACCGTGCGTGTTCATGCTGATAAGTGAGTGATGAACTTTCTTTTGGTCAGAGTGTTTTTTATACTGAAAGGAAAAAGTGGCGAATTAGGGCTCTTTGATCTTAAAAACTGATAGATAAAATGACAAAAATCACATAATCCAGATTCGTGCTTGAAAGCATCTAATACTAAGGTGATTGCTCATTCAAAACCACTAAAATACTGAAATTTAAAAAATAAAAAAAAAAAAACACTAAAATATAGCATTTTACCGTAAGCAAATTTCCAGTAGTGTATATTTTGACATCTTTAAGCATATAAGTGAGGAGATGAGATATAACCGACAATTAAAATCACCAAATGCCATTGTCTTCTATTTCACATGGTTAATGTTACATTATGGCATTCTCTTCTATTTCACATTGTTAATGTTACTTCAACAATATAAATAGCCACTTAACAGATGGTTTAATCTAATTAAAAGACTAACTTGTTTTAATTTATTGTTGTCATAGACTAAAAGTTAGGATCGGTGAAGGACCGAGACTTCAGTTTTAAATTTATTGTTCAATTTTTTCATTGTTGTTGAATGTTTCACCCACCTCGATAATTATAAACGACTACAAATTACCAGAGCATTAATTAAAAAGAAAGGAAAATAGATGGCAAAATAAGAGATCGAGTATATATATGGAGAAAAGAATGAAGCGGGACTTTTCTTTTTTAACCTTACAACTTACAAGGCCTTCGGCCAAAGCTTGACAATCGTATCATATGAACTTCTTTTCTTTTTCCTTTTTTTTTCTTCTCAATTTTCTTCTTTCCCCTCTACTTTCTATTTCCCTAAATTTCAATTTTCTCTACAAAAGGCTCTCCTCTTGGAAAACCAAATCTGCAATCTCATCCATTTTTTCCTAAACAATTTTGGATGAGAAAGCAACCTCCTAAATCTAAGGACTTAAATTACAGTCCAAAATCGCTAAAAGAAGGGGTGGAAGGTTAAAGCTTCCTATATCTTACAGACATTCCTTTCAAAGAACTATTTCTCAAAGAAAAACCACTTCGCAGGCGACTAAACCACGACAGTTTCATCTCCCCAAACCCGGTGCACTGACCCTCCCCCTCGCCCTCACTGCTGAAGAGGGTTTGGTCAGAGCACTCAAGTGAAGCTCCACATGCTATATTATAAGATTGGCATGCGGAATGGCATACCCGAAGTCTGTTGTCTCCATCCTTGTCACACTTTTGGATTGAGATCTGAAAATTAAATGCCGAAGTCTTCAGACAAATAGGCAAACTGTGCTCTAATATCTAAACTAACGACAATGTGAGAAAGCAAACAATTCAATAAAAAATAGTCTCATGTTCTTTGGTCAAAAAACCATGGTAGGACTAGGAAGGTATGTCACGCGTGTTAGATTGACATGATGAAACTTGACTTGAAAAGCAGTAGAATTATTTCACAGCTAATAAAAACATCCTCATTGAATATCTAACCGACAAAATGGGACTAGCACTAATGTTTTATCTTAAGAAAGCGTCACATGCAGTGCATTGTAATGTATAGACCGAGTAGGAATGAAAATAGGAAGAAAAATCAGCAGAAAATTGATTGCAAAACAGAATTTCAGGTTAAAGCATGAATAGGAACAATACTACTACAGAAAAAATAAAATAAGAAAAAGAACAATTTTAATATGAAAAGACACCTTACCCAGCAGGCAAGCCGTTTAGCAGCCTCATCACAGTAGGTGCTGCCAAATATATTAAAGAACTTCCTAGCACCCCCAGGGAATAATCGGTGGTAATTTGGCATAACAACCACTTCTTCCAACTGCTGTAGTATGCTAGGCTCGCTGGGTGCACAATGCTGACCAGATACATCATTTACCAGTACATTTTTGCAAACTGAGAGACTAGATAGGAGCATGGAGCTGTTCTGGCATGTGTATCCGGCATAGTCAGAACAACGGAATTCACAAACTCCATTGTCACAAACCCCACCATGAAGGCTGCATTGCTCATCACACACAGCTGCATGTGGTATGAAGGACAATCAAAAACCAATTCATGTTTCTGCAAGAACAAAATAAACGTCTTTTTTCCTACTTACAAAATTATTTAACAAGATTGACTCAGTCCTTTATTTCTTTTATGATTTCTCAGGGTATCCTCCCAGTACCCTTGGGGTGTGAGTGAGCCTAGTCCATTCAGGCATGGATCAATACAGTTCAGCCCTCCCCACAACTACAAGTGGTGTCTCTAGGACACCAGCCTATGTAACTCAATGAAGAGTTCAGTTTACTCATCACCACTACACACACAACCATTGTGGGTAACTTTTTTTTTGGGATAGGCAAATGTTTACTTAATCTGTTCTAAATGAATGTCATTGTGAACAAACAAAATGGAAGGAAAATACATAAACTGGAAAGCCTCAATCACATGAAAGTACTCCAACACTCATACTGGGTTACATTTTCAGAGCTCAGCTCACCCCACATATCCTATTACTTTAGATGCAATTCCTTGTTATAATCAAGCATGAGGTTGCAGCAATTAGCATTTGCAGTATGAGAAATAGACTAGTCATATTTTAACAAGATAAGGACTTTATACTTGAAAAATAAGTAAGAAAGTATAATTGTTACCCATCCCATCCCCAACCCACGAAATAGAATGAAACAAGCACAAAAGAAAAAGAAAAAAAGGTCAGATCCCAGAAATGAGGACGTCTTATACAAAGAAATAATCTTGCAGAAAATATCTAGAATCTAGTCTTAAAAATTGCTGCGTACCAGTGGAACAGTCGATGCCGGTGTAGCCAGTTTTACATTCACAAATCCCATTGGAAAGGCACATGCCATTACCATTGCAATTGCCGGGGCAAGAACCTAGAAGAAGTTAAGGGAAGGCATTTTTAGAAAAGGAAAGAGTGAGTACTGCATTGCTGAAGGTAACTTACAGCAGAAGCACAGTGAATACGTAAGTTATGGCATAAAGGTAGGAAATGAGAACTCACGTCGACTGCAATCATGTCCATGAAATCCAAGAAAGCAGCGGCATCTTCCATCGACACAATCTCCATTGAAATTACATGAATTGGGACATTGACCGAACACAGATACTGGGTCAGAGTTACAAAGCTCTGGATATGCAGGGCAGATTAATTCACCTATAAAAACGAAAATGAAGAGTCAATTGTCTCCATCAAATTATTGAGAATTGAACATTAACATACAACAACTAAAAATAAATAAAAAAGCAGTATCATTAACCATTAAAGCCAGGGAACAGAATGGCTCCACCGGCATGAGGACACACTTTCCAGATACCATCCACAGCAACCTGCAGGAAAAACATGAAGCTTCACTCATTTTTGTGATAAAGGAAAAAGAAGCGAAGGTTTAGCATACAATCGAAATACAAGCTTAAGAAAAAGGCAGTAGTAATTGCAGCCGCTCAAATCTAAATGAAGAAATTTTCCTACTCAAACATGGTTGCTCAATTACATATAATTAATTCCTCCAAAAAAAAATCCAGTAATAACATCAATGAAAGAAGTGGGAACAAAAGTCATGACAGGCTTACCTTGTCAAAATCACAAGAAAAATTCTCAAAATTTTCATCTAAATGAAGGAATTGTCCAACTCAAACATGGTTGCTCAATTACATATATGATTATTTCCTCAAAAAAAAAGTCTAGCAATAACATCAATGAAAGAAGTGGGAGCAATAGTCATGGCAGGCTTACCTTATCAAAATCACAAGAAAAATTCTAAATTTTTTCATATAAAAAAGTCAAGAAACCTTTTTTAAAAAAATAAAAAACACTTTACTTCCTGGAATTAATGGAATGTACATATGTTGCATTAAATAGAGCGAGTAAACATCGTATTAATTCCACGGAGTAGGGTTGATGCGATGTGTGTATACTGCACACAGATTAAAGATAGCGCAATCTCATGAAATTCTCAATATCATAGCTCAGAGAATCAGACATTGCAAGAGTTCCAGATGAAAATCTAATTAAATATAGCACTATAAATTAGGGGACCATTTCACTTGTTTTTATTGACACTCCAAACCATACCTCTAAAGAACTGTTTATACATCTGTGCTGATAACAACCATTGCCCTGGGTCATAGAACCTCGTACAAATCCTGTGCGCACTAATGATGAGGCCATACACCTGCATCCAAAAGAAATAACAGTTGGCAACTTCACACCTCCATGTTGTCAATAAAGCAAATGTAAAGCAGTCTGGAGCACAATTTGCGGTCGTAAATCTAACCTAGAGTTGCTTCCTCTGACTTCACCAAGCATTCTATCAGGTGCTCGTGCACTATTAGTGTCTGTACATGATCCATCAGAGTACGCAACAAAATAGGTGCAATAATCAGCTAATGAGGATTGTCCACCTGCATCAACGAGTGGAGGTTAAATCCAGCCAAAACACAATTTCGTGTGAACAATGAGTAGTGACAAGAAAAATCAAGATATGTAATAGGACAACAAAACCAGCAGCTACACATCAATCAGAATGCAGTAGCAGGGAAGTAATGTCTTGACAAAACAGCATTTACAACAAACATTCTGGCACGAGATAACATAACAGAGAAAAGGCATGAATTAGCATTGACTTGTTAGAAATGAAGACATGATTCTATATACCTTTATTAGCTTGTGGAAAATATTGCGCCCACTGAGGTAGGTCTCCACTATATGTTAGGATTGGGCAGTATCCCTCTGCCTCTCTGTTATATGTACAGCCAGAATATTGTGTTGTGTTGCAATGATAAGCTCCCTTCCAGAGATTGCAAGGGGAGGTAACAAATTCAGTACCTTGGTTGCGACCCCAATCAAGACGGTCTGCCATGCTATAATTGGCTTTGTACCATCCACTGTCTTCTAAGAGAGCCAACGTCATTTTTGAAACTACAGATCTTGTATCCACGGAACCGGTCATAATCTCATTCATCAGAAGCCTTTTCTCCCAGTGAGACCCTGAAGTCATTTACAAAACTCTGATCAACCATACTGAGTGTTACTTAGTTACAATAGCTGCCATGGTTTGAATTGATTATTTAAATTACTAGGACAAACATTTAATCAACCCAGATAGAAATGATTTGAGGACAAAATTAGTTTTATATATAAATTTAACATATAAAGCTTATACCATTGAACTCACATCATTTGAGTAGATTTTCTTAAACACGATACAAGAAGCAGACATTAAGGAATCAGTAGTGTTACTACAAACCTGAGCTACACATTTGCGCACTCCTTTAGCTCTTACAATAGGTACTCGTACAAACAAAAAGCTGTTTTTTTTTTTTTTTTGGGGGGGGGGGCTACTATTTAAACTATAATTTCTTGACAAGAAAAAAAAAAGAATAAGCAAGTAAAGAACATAATGAATGACAAACCTGATGTGCCGCGTCCTCCCCCATCTTCCAGTTCTAAACCAGTAAAATTTCCAGAGTATGCCTGTCCAGCAAGTCACTAATTAGTCATTTGTTGAATCTTTTGAAGGGTACCTTAAGTATGAAAACAGTAAACATGCCATTGAAAGTATATGACATGCATATGTTTGCAAGCAAATACCGCATAATGATATCGTGAATGCATGACAACACGAGGAAGCACCACTCGATTGACCATCCGTCCAAGCTTTTCATCCATTACTTGTTCTGTAACCTTCAGTTGCAACAAGTAATGATAATATTATAAAACGCGTCATTGAAATGCCCAACACAATTCTTAATATATGTATTGGAACAAACAAAATGTATTTTTCTAAAAAGTAATAAGAATGAACACAAATGTACCGCTTAAATAAGTACCTATGAAATTTCTGTATAGTTCGTTCATCATTTTTCCCCCAATAAAAGATTTTATAATTCCTAGATATACATTTTAAAGACAAATCAAAGAAATTGTATAGAAACACCATTCCCCAGAACAATTAAATGTTTGTCTGCACCAATACAATATGAAATTTTACTCAAATTTCATGTATGTCACACTTCATTTCTCATTTCTAAGAAAGTGACTAATAATTATTATTATCGTCATAATAAGCAAAAATATTCCATTCAGGAATTTATATGAAAAATAAATTAAAATATATCTCGCAGCATATACCTGATCACGCCGTCTTTTCCTTTCATCTCTAAAATGAGCAAAGGCATGTGGGTCAAAACCAAGAACATGCATAACCTGAAAAAGGTCAAACATGAAGATAAGTCCTACAAATTACCTCCCCTGCTCCAATCTCATTTTTATAACCAAAAAATCTAACAAACCTCGTGTATTAGAGTAGCTGAAAGCAAAGTCTCTGCCTCAGCAGTCAGATGACGAGGAGCAACATTAACATGTCCTGCAAAATAAAAATACCTACAGTTCTGAGCATCCCAAATGCGGAATAAAAGCGATCACCTCTACAAACATATGTTTCTAGAATATACCAGCTATAGCACGGCCCCATTGATCCCGTTCACATGCCACTGCCCAAGCAAGTGTATTTCCAGTTGTAGGTCTTGTAGTTACCAAAAGAACTAAGTCGGCATCAGGGACACCTTCTGGTGAAGATGAACAAGCAGGTTATATCTTTCATTAATTAGAATAAAACTTACATTTATGTCTTACAACAACAACAAATGCAACAAATAAAATGTACCCTCGATATATCCACGAGGAAGCTGCACGCCTCCATCTTGTCCACATGCAGAATATCCACTTAACCGCAAGTTCCCCTTGACAGGCTCAACAGCCAATGCTCTCCTAAACCAGTCAGCTGTCTGACCTAATGCCTGCAGTAAGTCATCAAGGTTAATCATGTCGATCCAAAATCTATGTTAATGATTATATTATTATAGTTCTAACAACACAGCCCCGCCACTGCCCAAAGAGATGTAATAAGCTGTTGTAACTGACACAGCACCCAATAATTCTCCCACGGGAAAAGATTATCAGCTTAGTAAATTAAAACAAATTAAAAGGAGAAAACACTTCACCTTACGAAGGCGGCGCTTTTTGTCTTCACCTGAGATATCTTCAGAAGTGCAGTTGTACCAACAATCGCCAACAATTGAAGGCTTACCATGAGGATTGCAAAAAGGGGAACCGATAAGAGAAGTTGTGGGAGGCTCTCCAAGCTGTTCATAAAAATAAAATAAAAATATTTAGTTTTTTTAGTAAAAAAATTGAGATATTTCCAAATGTTATGGCTAGAAATATAATTCAAAATATTCTCCTATTCATTTATATTAAACACTCACTTTAACAACAGCACCGACTTTTCGACAATCTCTGTCAGGGGAGTGGCCAACAGCGTCATAATTTAGATATATCCTAATAGGTTCCTTCACATCATTCTGAGACCCTGATGATGTTGACACTTCAAGAATTGTCCTACCTTTATTTTGAAGGGGCTTCAGTAGACCAGGCTCGTAAACCTGTGGGGTAACCGAATAAACCTTGCGACCAGGTCGCTTTCTCTGTTCAAGAATCTGGTCATGTATGCAAGAGTGTGAGACAACATTGTTTGTATTCCTTTCCAAACCTCCCCATTGAAGTTGGTCTTCAAGGGGCTTTGCACTGTGGGCTTCCACCGATGCCAATATCAATATGATCTGCACAATGAAGCAGAATTTAGTATATACCCAACTTGACTAACAATAGAGTCTTTATTCACATACATAATGTATTCACTTCAAAAGACCTTAAGAAACAACCATTTTCTACCCCCAATAAAGGAACAAAAACAGGAAGGAACGTGTAAATCAAATCAAACACCGTTATTAAAACACTTAACTTGATAAGATATGAAATGAGAAACATGAGAACCTATACCTATCTTTCCAATAAGGTACCAAGTATTTTATTCCCTTTTTCGGGTCCTGCCAAATTTACCTTAATACTAGCTCATCGGAGTACCAGCACTATCTAGAGCCAAATCCATAAGCCAATTTTCAAAATTTACCATTTACATTTGAAGGTAACCGCCAAAAAGCTAGTTGAACAGTTTCCACTTAAGTTTTCAGGTAGAAACATATACATACGTAAAGTAAACAATACTAGAATCAACCATTGCTCTCAGAACAAAACCCTAACCTTAAAAATTCTGTTTCAGGACAAATATATAAAAAATAGTTAATCCATATAAAATTCAATTATTCCCCTCAAAAAAAAAAAAAAACTTCAATTATTTACCAGCTTCATAATCTTCTTACCATATCCAGTGATAAATTAGAAACAAAAATCAAAGTTGAACATAATTATTCATTAACGATTAAACCCTAATTAACAGAGTAAAATTAAACTGAAAATAAATAACTAAACAAGCAGGAAACTGATGAAGAAGCATAATTTTACCTCAAAAATAAGTAGAACGAATCTAATCTTCGAATTGAAAGATGAAGTTCTCCGAATAATTAGCTCCATGAAAAGATGAAAAGTAAAACACCGACGGAGTCAATTCCATCAAATCGACGGTGTATTTCCGATCAGGTTTAGAACGCAGGAAAATCTCCGTCTGTCATACATATTGAGAAGAAAACGAAACGGAAAAAGAAGAAATCCTCTGAGGTTATGAATTGAAACGGATTAATAAATAAACAATGGTATGAAAATGAGATTCAAGATGAAAAACGAAGAAGAGTTTGATTTGAGAGAGAGAGAGAGAGAGATTCAGAAAGGTGTAATGTAGAATGATTGAGAGAGAGAGAAGAAGAGAAGTTTTAGAAGTAGAAGAAGAAATAGTTGTTGGTGTTTGTGATCTGTGAAATGGGAGAAACAGTGACAGTGAACGGAAGAAGAAGAAGAAGAAAGAGAGGAAAATAAAATATAGCTATAGATTGGGTGTCTATGGAGTGGGTGGAGAACAAATTTATTATTTTAATAGCTATTTTTCTGTTTTCAAATTACTTTAATAATTCTAAAACTTGGTAAATTCATTACAATTTTGGGTTGTTATTGTTGTCTTACCAATTTCATCATTATTACTTTTCTGGTACTGTCTTTTTCATTCAAATTAATTATTATTTAAGGAAAAAACTTAAAAAACTTATGTACAATTCCTTAGGTGTTTTTCGTATGGTTCTTAACTAAATTCATTATGATTTTCTTAAATCCTTAATTTTCTTAAAGTTTGTTATATCCAAAAAAATTTGTATTTTTAGTTAAGAACCATACGAAAAGTACCTAAAAATTATACCTAAGTTTTGTCCATTTAAATATTCATCTACTTGAGATTTTTTTTATTGTATGGATGATTGATGGATATGCCGTTTGGTGCTGATAAATGATAATCACAGACTACATTAATTCCTTTTTCGGTGCTTTTCCTATTTCGCTTATTAATCTCATCTTATGTTTAGATATATGAATCACAAAAAAATATTAAGATTTTTTTTTTTATTTGGTGATAATATTAAGATTAGATTTAAAAGGTAAAATTATCTCTATTATAAAACTATATTTAAACTCATTTGGATTGATATGGTAACGTTGACTTGAGATTTTTATTGTGTTTCTCTCAAGATCTCGTGTTTTATTTTCATTCGAGATAATTTCGGTGGATTAGTTTCACTTCTTAAAAAATTAAAACTATTTATACTATATATAAATAAAATAGCATGTTTTCACTCTTTTGGATTGATTTTTTCACTTTCCAAAATTACTCTCAATTTTCAATACAAATAACACATATAATAAATAGATAAGAGTAAATTCAAATATTAAAATAAAAATGTAACAACACACGTAGAGATGTCAAATAGGCTGGCCCGGCCCAGCCCGGATCGGCCTGAGAGGCCCGAGTGTATAAATGGGCCAATCCGGCCCAGCCCATTTATAATTTGGCCACATATTCTAGAGCCCGGCCCGGCCTGCGTGGGCCATGGGTCAGGCGGCCCGACCCGTTTTAGTTTTCTTTTTTAAATTTATTCACTCTTTTTTATATATTAGTTACTCACAATTATCTTTTTGCTAAAACATGATTGGATGGATATAGAATTGTAAATAATTTTTACATTAACATTGAATATTAATTAAATTCTAGATTATTCCTTCAATTGAATCAAATTAATAATTATAAACTTTAGAATTTTAAAACTTTGAGCTAAATTCATCCATTTTTATTAATAAATTTTAAATTAGTTGATAATTTTTTCAAAAAATATAGTGTTTTTAAACAAAAATCAAATGGAAATATAGATGATGGGCCGGCCCGAAGTCCGATGGGTTAGCCCAGCCCCATTTTTATATGGGTCAAATGGGCTAGGGCCAAAAAAAACCCAAGTGCATTTTGGGCTAGCTTTTTTAGGTCCGGCCCGGCCCCAAAAATGTGGGCTAATGGGCCGGCCCATAGCCCGGCCATTTTTGACATCTCTAAACACACGATATGAGTATATATATGTTCAGCTTTTTCATTTATCATTTAAAAAGTGTAACAAACTAGATAATTATATCAACACTTACTTTTTCATTGTCTCAATTACACCCTTAAACAACTTTTTTTATAATAAAGATTGTTGTTGGTGTCATTAAAAAAAATAGATTATATTTTTTTTGTTATATTGTTGGTGTAAAATAGATAATCATGGTTAGTTTGATTTGTTATAACTTGAAAGCAACAAACATTTATATTTTTAGTTTTAATTAAAATCAAAATTTCATAAAAAAAACATCATTCATAATTTTCAAACGTTATGTGTTCGTCTTTTCGCTAGTATTTATAATGTCAAAATATTTTGTATATTTTTACCATTTAAATTTACTTTTTTGTTTTTATTTTGAAAAAAAATCTAATAAATTTTTACGTTTATAATTCATATAAAATAATAATTACTATGGTTAAAAAATGAAATTTTTTAATTGGTCATTATATAGTTTTAATTTAAATTATTGTTATATTTTTGCATTTTATATAATATCTATATTTTATTATAGGTTTAATTGATCCTTTGGCCCACTAACTAATTTATTGTTTTCATTTTGGTCTCATAACCCGTAAAATCAACGTTTTGATCTCTTATATTTGTCTCCGTTTTGGTCCTTATGTATGTGATTACTAATTTTGTTTTCATTAATATTTTGTGACTACAAATATTTTGCTCAATTCTGTGACAATTTTTTTTTGTTACAATTCAATACGACACTTGAGCAAAAACAGCATTAAAATAGAGAAAATTGTTGAAATTTTAAAAATTTGAGCATTATAATTTCAAGTAAATGTTTAGAAATCTACTCACATATTCTTATTTGAGTTAAATATGTTTTTCGTCTAACAAAATTTTCAAGTCTCATTTTTTGTCCACACAAATGGTTTTGTTGTAGGTCAATATTGTTTCAACTTTTAAAATTTTGAATGAATTTTTGCAATAGTTTTTTAAACATTATTGAAAGTTCTTCCGCAAAATCTTAAAAAATTTAACATAAAATAAATTAATATAAGTTTTTTAAAAGTCAAAAATAAAAAGTAACAAAAATCTAAACCTAATAATCAAATTTCAAACTCTTTTTTTTGTTGAGAAACTTTTTATAATATTTTTAAGGTTTAATTACAGTTTTGGTCCCCTTATTTTCATCTTTTTGTGAAATTGGTCCTCCTGTTTTAAAGTTCGACAGATTTCATCCCTCCATCATATTTTTTAACTAAAAAAGGTGATATGATTGGTTTTAAATGTCGTGGTATATGATCTGAAGTTGATAAAATATCAACATCAATGAAATCGTAAGAAAATTCCCTTAAAAACTTCATTTAAAACATGTTATATCACCATATTTTAGACAAATTATTATATAGAAGGACCAAAACTGTCGAATTATAAAAAAGTGGGACCAATTTCGCAAAATGGTGAAAATAGGGGGACCAAAATTGCAATTAAGCCTATTTTTAATAGGTTTGCAAAAAAAATTATTTAAATATATCATTTTTTATCGAGAAAACACGGGTTCAAACTACATTGATGAAAAAAGTGTCATTTTTTTAGACGGAAATTTTTTGGTAATTTTGTAAATACGATAAAAGATATCTGAACTTGTTAGTTGTTACTCCCTCCTCTCACTATTATAAGCAAAACTTAACTTTTTAGATACATTGAATAATTAATGTATCTAGTCTATAATAAACAATAGATACGTTAATTATTCAATGTATCTAAAAAGTTAAGTTTTGTTTATATAGTAACCGGATGAAGTATGAGAGACAGAGGAAAAGAGATTATAAGAATATCACGTAAGTATGAGAGATAGATTGTCACAAAATAATTATATAAATATCATTTCTTAAAAAAAAAATAGAGAACCATACCTGTATTTAGAGAAACTTTATCCCGGTTTGACAAAATTAAGTAGTGATGGCATCATTTTCTCGTACAACGTTGTTTTCAAACGTGTAGTACCCTAATTTTGTCCAAGTTTTCTTCAAAAAAAAATCATCATCATGCAAAATCAAAAAATCAATTTTCATTTCTTTTTTTAAATAATAAAAAAAAAAGTTATATTATTATTTATTTATCTTTCTTTTTTATTTTTATTATTATTATTATTATTATTACTATTATTATTATTTATTTTTATTATTACTTTTATTATTATTATTATTATTATTATTATTATTATTATTATGTTTGTTTTTTCTGAAAAAAAGAAAGAAACATGTGCAAGGAAAAAGAACAAAGTCAAGTTGCAGCCAACACCTCATCCTTGCTGTTTTCTTCCTTTTCTTCTTTGTCAAGAAAGTTAAGGAAGGCTGCCCTGCCTGCAGCGCCCTTTCTCCTGGTTTCCAGCATCCACCTTGTCATTTTCTTCCTTTCTTCTTTATCAAAACCAGTCAAAGTAAGCTGCAAGTTACTGCCCCTGTTTCTACAGGTTGATGCCCTGTTCCAGCACATCTTTTCCCTTTCCATTTTCTCCTCTGTTCCCTTGTGTGCAGCGCCCCTTTTCCCTATTTTCTCCCAACCTCTGACAGGGCAGCACCCTTCTTTTCCTGTTTTTCTTCCCCAAATCTTCAAGGATCAATCCCAAAAGCACCACAAGTTGCAGCCAGCACCCTGTTTTTCCATTTTTTTCCTTATCCTCTCTCAAAACTCAGAGCCACTTGTTCAAATCCTGCCCAAAATCTTCACCAAAATCACAAGGCAAGGTCACTTCCTTCCCTTTTCATTAAATGCTAACCAAAGTCCTGGTCATAGCACACAAAAAGGTCCATATTTCAAGGGATTTTCATGATTACAGATGATCACAAATTTGCCTATATAAGAGGCACGAAAATCAGATGAAGGGAGGAATTTTTAGAGCAGAATCTGAAAACCAAAAAATAGCAAAATCACATATCAAAACCCAAAAGAAAGAAGCTCTGTTTTTCTGTTTTTTCTTTACAAACCACCACAAACAAATCAAACAAAATCAAAACAACAACTAAATCACAAGAAACATCATACAAAGAGAGAAGAATAGTAGCAAAACACCATTGATGTTGTTGTTCATCTTCTCCATCACTTCCATCTTCAAGAAACCACAACCATCCAAAAGCCCCTTTCATTTTCTTGCATCTAAAGCTTTGGCTAGGAATTTGTAAGTATCTTGAACCTTTTTATCTCTTTTTTGCATTCTGTTTGCATCTTGTTCTGTTGTTCATGTTGTCCCTGTTTTATTTTCTGCATTTTTTTTGTAATCTTTAACTCATTTTTGCACTAAAAACATCATTCAAAAACCCCAAAAAATCACAAAGTTTACAAATCACCAAAACAGAAGTGGATTGCTTCTTTTTCTTACTGTTTTCAAACGTTTTTTACCCCCCTGAGGTTTTGAAATCAGAATCAGAAGCAGCTTCTGAACAGTACTTCAGAAGCAGCTTCTGAACAGTACTTCAGTAGCAGCCTCTGAATAGTGCTTCTGAACCCCAGAGTCTGAGCAGTGCGTCTGATGGTCAACAAAAGTCAGCGTCTGAACAGTGAAAAGTCAGCGTCTGAACAGTGCGTCTGATGGTCAACGAAAGTCAGCGTCTGAACAGTGCTTCTGAAGGCAGCTTCTGAACAGTGCTTCTAAAGGCAGCTTCTGAACAGTGCTTCTGAAGCAGCTTCTGAACAGTGTTTCTGAAGCAGCTTCTGAACAGTGCTTCTGAAGCTGTGCATTTTGCATTCTGAAGTCAGTTCCTGCTTCTGAAGGTTCAGAACCTGGGCTGAAACTCATTTTATGGCTGAAACTCATTTTTATTCAACAAGTATTAATGCTTTCAATTTTGGTTTATATATCTATTTTCAATAACAGACTTAAATGAAAAAGGAGTGGTTGGATGTATGTCTTCCCATTCCCCGGTTGCACGAGCACTTGACGTACGTCTCATTGTTCGGACAATTGTCATTCTATTTTCAACATACCAAAACATAAAAAACAATTTTCTTTTTCTTGTTTGTGCGAGTGAAAAAGGAAAACTTGGGTAGACATCCGACGCTTCCCTGAATATTCGGAAACGAGGTAGACACTTCGCTTTCGGTTGAATATTCGTCCTCCGTTTAAAATCAATCTCAACCCACCAAACTTTATTTTATTCACGCCCATGCGCATTTTCAAACGGATACCATCGCCCAAGTGCGAGTCCGTCTTTTTTTAAAAGCAAACTTTTTCGCCCAAGCGCGATCAAATTATTTTTCATAAATAAAATCAATCAACACACAAACATTTGCTACAAAGAACTACGTAGCTTTGAATTCTCCATCGCACCAGGAGATACGTAGGAGCAAGATCAAACTCTTGTCAAACACACTAATAAAAAAACCCATTTTTGGTCTTTAATTATTTTCTTTTTTTGTTTTTTTTATTTTATTTATTCTTTACAAACATTTGACATGAAACTAACACAATTGAACGCTAAACTAACTAACGGTTCCCGTTGGGTACAACGGATGTGAGGGTGCTAATACATTCCCTTCGCATAACCGATTCCCGAACCCGAAATTTGGTCGCAATGACCTTGTTCTCGTTCTCAAAGGGGTTTATCGACGTTCCCCTTTTCAAAAACAAAACTTCGGTGGCGACTTTACTGTTTGAGCGAGCGCTTTCCGCTCGCACATTTTTTCTGCCGCTTCAAAACGTATGTGACTTTTAATTGCATATACAACATGAATTTGTTGGGGGTCCAAGTCCCCTGCTGATAACTCAGCGCAGTATCACGAACAATTCAGAACCAAATAAGAAACAGAAAAAACGAATCCTTAAAGTGGTTTAGCTATTTGAAAACATATAGAGTCCAAATTACGTTGAGTCGTTTATATTTTTATTTTTTTTGAGGGAACGTTGAGTCGTTGATAAACTTGCTCCACCTTAGTATATTATAGTCCTAGTATCACTACAATATTTAATCTAACTTGTCGATGATAAAATGGAAGGTATGGACCACAAGGGAAGGGACCTTACTAGAGTCCTTTCATGCAATAAACAGATGCAAAGTTTTTGGCCTCTGGGCAATCATTAAAGAGAAGTGCTCCATATTGACAAATTAATTATATATTCGGCAGCCTGTTTATTTTTCAATTTTATTTAGCTTCAAGCCTTGAACCAATTTATCTTTGACCTGGGTACCTTAAGCTAATAGGCTATACCTACCACACTAAGGCACCAACTATTTATGGATTTGTGTGTTTCCAACTGCAGCACCACCACGTTGTTGTGTTAGATAGCCTGCTTACACTTTGAAGAGGTTGGATTTAAATTTGTTTAGGAGCTCTTTTTTATTAAAAAAATTATGTGAGTTGAGTTCGTAAGGTTCGCCAGGGTCGAAGAAATAATCGATGCTCATAAAGTGCTAACATTGTATGTGTGTGTGTTTTTCGTGGGGGGATAAGGGAGAGTGTTTTTTGTCCTTCACGCTAACTTCACCACCGTAGTCAATGGCTTACCGGTGATTTTTTGTCTGATAGACTTAGAGAGAGAAGGAGTCTGATTTGTTCTACTTGATGCAAATGTGGTGGTGGGAGTCTTATTTACTAAACATTCTAGGTTTGAATAAAAAATAGATGTTGAACTACATATAAGGGAGGATGTCCATACATGTAATGTCCTAAGGTTTTAAGTGAAGATATGATAGACAATTCACTTGTGTGACTACTTTTAATTCAATATAATGATCCACCCTAGGATTTTAAGACTCCTTCATAAGTCTCAACATCAATAAGTTGGATAGATAAGTTCAAGATGTTTACGATGATTTCTTTTGAGTTTGAAAGATATGTATTTTACATCGACAATCAATGTGAGTTTACTATTTTACCACGTCATCCCACTCTTTTAAGTATATTTTGAAATTAATTGTATAAAATGGTTTGTGTGGTATTTTTTAGCATAGAAATGGTTTTGTTTCCATATTATCTAAAGAACAAAACAAAAATGAGAGAGGGGACTGTGGAGAGGCAAAGGGGGACATGGAGAATGAGTTCCAGTTTAGTCAACTCTAGGGCTGGAAATGAGTCGAGTCGAATCAAACTCGTCTGAACTCGACTCGATAAGAATTGGTTCAGTTCGAAACTCGACTCGAATTCGATACGAACTTTTTTAACTCGAGTTCGACTCGTCTCAAGTTCACGAACCACTCGGTTTGACTCGTTATGTTCAACTCATTTAATCGAGTAACATAATACAAAAGTTTTTTTTGTCAAAATGTATAGCTTGACCTTTTAATTTATTTTAAGAAAAAAAACAAGAATTGAACTAAATTAAATAAAACTACAGACCATTCCGGTATTAAGACTACTAAAGAAAAAAGTAGTAGTACTTTATAATTAAAATAAAGGCTTAAATGCACTTTTCACCCCCTATGTTTCAAAAAGTTGCGATTTTGGCCCCCTTTAAAAAAAATGGATTATTAGACCCCAACTTTGGCCCCTTTTGCAAAAGTGGCCCCATCCCTCAATTTTGACCAAGTCAACGTATATGTGGCAGCTGACTTAGCTGAGTCAGATGCCACGTGTGTATTTATTTAATTAAAAATAAAAAAAATCCACCTCATCACTATCTCAAATAAAATAATTAATATTATTTAAAAAAAATCCATGGAGGAAAATAGAAACGGGTATGGTATCTTCTACCACCATTTGCACAGCACCCCAACCTTCCTTCTTTCCGGCTTGCACTCTTTCCTTTTCCAATTTCCCATGGACCTTCACCTATTTTGCTTTCAAAGGTACAAATCACCTCCATTCTCACCATTTTTCTATAAACCACCATCACCACCGATAAAAATCCTCAACACCAAGCTTTTCTTCAAACCCAACAAAACCAACACTTACACCATTAAAATAGTTGTCTCTGTTGTAAAAACAACCAGCACCATCAACAAAGAAAAATGAAAATAGAATAAGTAAAAGATAATAGAACAAGCCTCTCTTCAACTCCCTCTTCGAGTTACCTGTAGTAAAGTGTTCGATTCTGAAGAAAACGAAACCCCTTTCTCTGCACAAGCTGTGACGATCGTTTTTTAGAAAAATGATTTCGGGGTTGAGCGATTGAATTGATTTCAGGGATCCATTGAACGATTGAAGGTTGGGAATCTGAGAGGAAGGAACTGGGTTCCAAGCCGTGGTTTGCCGTTTGGAGGATATCAAGATATCATAATGTGTTCTTTCCATGGAAGACAATCATACGGTAGAAGGTAGTGTTCTCTACATATGTATTGGTGCAGATTCATCCTTGAGGTATCCCCCGTGTACACTTGTCTAGTTAATAATGCACAAAGGACATAACAAAAGTAGCCTGAAGGAAATGTCAAATGCAAAAGTAGCCTGAATAAAGTGTTGAATTTCTGGGTTTGAGTGATTAAATTGATTGTTGAAGATGAAGATGGGGTTGGAAGGGATGAAGATGATATAAACCCTAATTTCCAATTGAAAACTATAATTAAATAAACATTACATAATTTCAATAAAGATGACGTGGATTTTTTAAATTTTTTTAATTAAATAAATACACACATGGCATCTGACTCAGCTAAGTCAGCTGCCACATATACGTTGATTTGGTCAAAATTGAGGGATGGGGCCACTTTTGCAAAAGGGGCCAAAGTTGGGGGTCTAATAATCCATTTTTTTTAAAGGGGGCCAAAATCGCAACTTTTTGAAACATAGGGGGTGAAAAATACATTTAAGCCTAAAATAAAACTAGAACTATTGTAGTGTAGCACGGTTCATGTAGTAGCGAGTAGCTTAGTCCATACATGCAGCACACTTCTCTTTTCATCTCTACTCCTCCGCTTAAATGTTTTCAAACTCTCCGATCTGGGACTATTTTAGTACACATATGTTATTAGCTTCTTTTTTTCTCTCTTTTATTATAATTATTGTTAATTAAATTAGTAATAATTCCTAATAATATTAGAGGAATCTTGTAATAAATTACATATTTCGTCTTTTAATATTTAAGCTTGTATTTTACTAATTTTTACTACACACACAACACACACACACACACACACACACACACATATATATATATATATATATATATATTATCGAACCAGCTCATGAACCAATCGAGTCGAACTATATATAACTCAAGTTTAGCTCATTTATTTAATGAACTTAATTTTATGAACCAAGCTCAACGAGATAATTGTCGAATCGAGTTTCGAACTATTATCGAGTTGGTTCGGTTCATTGTCAACCCTAGTCAACTCCAATGCCCTATCACATGGAAAATGTTCCTGGTTTCACATCATTAGTTCGTGGCGGGAATGTGTGCGCTCAATATAATGCTGCTACCATGTACTCCTTTTTTTCTTAGTTATAAGATTTATTTTCAATATTTGTAGTCTCTTAAATATAAGATTCTATCAAAATAAAAATCTTAATATAAGATTATCTTCAAATTTTTACATGCATTAATGAGTTCTTTATAAAAACACCACTATAAGTTAATGACTTTTGTATCTTATTATATCATTAAATATATACATAATTATGTAAAAAAACAACATACAAATTTTATAAACTTACTGTTACAAGTTTGACAACAACAAAAAAGTGTTGATAGAATCATTTTTCTTAATATTTAATATTTAATGGGTCTTATATAAGAAGACAAGATAACGAGGGAATATACAAATTTTATCCTTGACGACAAATTAAGAGCGAGTGAGAAGACAGACAACATGAGTTGCGGTACCACTTGGTTTTGAGTCATATTAAAAACCGTGAAAAATAACTGAAGACAGGGTGACTCCAAAAATTCACGCCAGTATCTTTACTCAAATCAATGAATCATACCCGCAAGTTACTCTTTTATTACGGCATTGAAATTGCAATGTCAATTTTATATTATTCATTCATTTTGTAGTATTGACAAGTTGTATTTAACTACTAGCTGTAGACTTTAGTGCTAAAGCTAAACCGCTAATTAGACATTATGATACTCTCTCCGTCTCTCCGGCCTATAATAAGTTAATCTTTTGTGAAAAAAATTTGTCATAAAGTAACTGACTCATTTCATTTTTTAATGTAATAGTAATTACTTTTTTTCAATTATAATTCTAATTAATACAACTTTCATCACTCCTAATTCAATATATTATACTTTACATTTATGATAATGGAACATTTAAAACCATTTTTTTTGTCCTTCATTTATACATTTTTCTTAATAAATGTGAAATGAACAAATGACTCACTTAATTTAAGACGGAAGAAGTATATGTATACCTGGACACGAGAGATGATCTGGCAACTTAAATTATTACTACTACTACTTATGGTCCAAATGAAAATACTATATTCAAAATATAATTAGCTCTATGAGAATCAAATTCAATGCTCGACAATCTATAAATCATGGAACTTTTCCAAAATAACGCAATGGACGTTGCAGCGAAGGGAAGCACTGTTTTGCCTGATGCCACGTTTAACGTTCAAGCTTTAATTTAGTTTGTCATTACGACCTATAACAGAAACTAATTCAATAAGATAAGATAATCCCAATTAGTGGTGAGTTTTTGGGTGTTAATTAATTAAACCACGTAGCGGTGTATGTGAGAGGGCGGGAGACAATGCCGATGCATATAAAAACCCGTTTGGATGAGATCAGTGTTGAGATAGTATGTAGCCTTCAGTTTTAAGTGTAATGTAAATAAAAGTTGGTCAAATAAAGTTGATGTGTTTATCTACTTATCTAAAATTTTGGACCAAAGAGCTGACAAATCGACTGGTCCAGCCCGATCTGATGGGCCAACATGTATGTGTTGTATTCGGCCGGCCTGATTGCATCATCGACTATCAAAATTGAGCCCGACCCAAACATGAACGGGCCAACTCAGCTCGTATACCATTTTTTTTCGAAGAAGTGATATAACAAAGCTAGTTTTTTTTCTTCACGGACTCCAAAATGGATCGATTAGACAACTCACAGTAAATATCACATAAAACGCTCATCAAATCAACATCCATGCAAAATATCCAACGTTTAAAAATCCATGCAAAAGTATAGTGTATTTGTCACGGTTTACAAAATGTAATCTTACATAATAAAATATTATCAACCTAACAACTCAAAATAGATGACAAAATAGATTATAAAATAGGAAGAAACATGTCAATCGGAGAGGGGAAGAGGTAGATGCACTCACAACTTGCACACAGATGAAAAGAACCATAAGCAAAATAACGGAAAGGAGAAAGTAAGAGAAAATTAGGATTTTGTTTAATGGATGTGAGCCTAAGAGTAAGAGAGACTCATCAGCAAACACTCTTTTCAGTGAGCCTTTTTTAAAAAATAAAATAAAAATTGTGAGCCCAAATTAATAATTTTTTTAACTAAAATATATTTTTTATTTAATTCAAAGGAAAACATGAAGCCCAATGGATCAATCCAGCCCGATTCGGTTTTTTAAAATGGGCTCAGTGAGTTTGGCAAAAAAAAACCAAATACTTTTGGTCTTGTTTTTTTATGGCCCAATCCGGTCGAAATTATGGACCAATGGGCTGGCCCTTTAGGCCTGTCCCATTTTTAACAGCGAAAATTACTTTTCTTCCTTTCAAAATTGTTCATTCCCTTGACTCAGCGAGAGTTAACTCACCACATCATTTTTCAGCGGTAGTTAACCCACGGTTGACCGGACTTAAAAAGGAAATGAACCGATCTAAAAAGTGTCAGCGTGAGTTAACTATCTGCGGAGTCAAGGGAGTGAGCAATTTTGAAAGGGAGAAGAACAATTTTCTTTAACAACTCTATTAACTTTTTTTTTATATAATTTTTGTTTGTATTTAAGATCGGAGCAGTATGAATTCATTTATTTGGATAAATTTTCTTTTTTTGAACGATGTATAAATGTTAAGTGACATTTTAAGTTTTCCAATACATCAACTGACCTCATTCGGATTGTAGTTGGTCTAGAGTGCGGGCTACAAGGTGTCATTGTTTGTGGCAATGGAGAAATAAAGAGGTACATGAAGATAATTTTGCTAGGCCTCTTTTACCCTGGAGAGAGGTCTCAAGGTATGTTATGTTTTATCAACATGCTAGTGTGGTGCGTAGTTTGTACTATTATCCAAACAACTCTCTTCCTAATATTTACTTGGAAGCCTTCAAGGTGGGTTTGGATTCGTCTAAATACAGAGAAAGCTAGTAATAAAGGCGGAACTCTTTCGGGTTGTGATGTGATTCGTGAGAAAGATGACAACTGCTTGTGTGATTTCTTATGGTTTTTAGTCGGTCTAGTACTTATGTTGCTGAGGTCTTGAGAGTTTCTTATGGCTTGAAGTTGGCTCTTGGGTCTTGATTGTGGTTTTGTTAAAGTGGAGCTTCAGTAGACTCTAAAATGGTGGTGATCACAATTTGGTCAGTGTGATAGGATGGGTAGTGTGGTTGGATGGAGTTTGATTTGTCGTATTAGGCACTTATTTAAATATTATTTTCTTAAGACATGTGAAGAAGTAATCTGGTCCCAACTCATTCACTGCCAAAATGTATAACGGATTGCTCTCGGGCCTCCCTTATATTGAAAAAAGAATTTCGATAATATATAGCGCTAAGGTTGAAACAAAAAAAATAGCTAAACTTAACTATGTCATATAGCTTGCCTTTGCCTTTGCCTATATCCCATTCTACTAAGCAATATCAGCTAAACATGTTTTAGTTATTTTCAAAATCACATCCGTAATGGTTAGAGTTGCCTCTTAATTAAGTATTCCAATCGCAAATATAGAAATATGGTACAACAATAATTAAAAAGCATCAACAATAACATTTAGTGAAGTACCATGCCTTAACAATTTCATTCAGTGAAGTAGTAAAGGACTAACATGCTACTATAACAATACTAACATTTGTATTGTCAAAATAAAAAGGAGAAGAAAATAAACAAAACATTCATTCGCTCTGGGCTTAGGCAAGTTAAAACCTCTGACCGGTAATGTAATGTTCCCAGAGACCTAAATGTTTTTTTTTAAGGAAAATGGTGAGAACTTGGAGGTGGGGGAGAAAAGAAGTAGAATGCTGCAGGCGGCGGCGGTGGTGGAGGTGGAGTCTTATGATGCCTGTGTTTTGGAGGAAGGTGTGGCACATGCTGGTGGCACCCAGGTGGTGGTGGTGGTGGTGCACCATGATAAGGGTGTGGTTGTGGTTGTGGGAAAGAGTAGACAAGAGCACTTGATGAATTGTAGAGTAACAAAGCCAATAGAAACGCAACCAACACTTGAAAGTTGCTCATCTTTTTATCTCCACTTCTTAACAACTTAACACTTGCAATCAAATAATGGAGACATATGGTACTTATAGAAGCAATACTAAAGTGATGAATTGTCAATTTTCTACTACAATGCTCCACTAATAATAAAATTAAGCTGGCCCGGATTCGTTATTGTTTGGTTAGAGAGGGTGAAAAACAAGAAACATAAATTAATGATCAATGTCAAAGAAAGCACCAACCCACCCACCAAACTTTTTTGGCGTGTTTAATATCTTTCTCCTTTGGTGCAGGCAGATGTTGAATTTTCCCTGGTCTTGTGTCCAGTGCTTCCACCGCTCTCTGTCCCCACCACACAAAACCACTCTTTCATACCTCAGTTTCTTTCCCTGCTTCAATATTTGTCCTCAAACACATTTATGATAACTTGCATTTAATTTACCACCTTACATAATTGCACATTTATTGTTTTAAATCTATACTCCTGCTTCCGCACTCGATCCGTCTCATTTTAATAGTCGTTTTTAATTGTGCATTATTCGTAAAGAAATGATTAGTTAAATTGATTTCAATAGTAAAATTGATATCATTTACCAAAATATATTTATTAATTGTAGTCAGTTGAGGAATTAAGTTTAATGAAATTCAATAAATAAGGATATACTAGTGAAAAACAATAAATGATGCGTCGATATTCTAAAGTAACAATTATTTTGAGACAGAGAAAAAAAATGTTAAAATAACAACTAAATGAGACCGAGGGAATATTTTATTTTTAAGAGCTTAAAACTTGTTTAATCCTTCCAAAATTATTTATCAATTTCAAACAAATTTAGGATTTTTTATGAGAAATAAAAACTACAAGTTACTTACAAAATTATATTTATTAATGTATGATAAAGATAAATTAATATAATTGGAAATATGATAAAAAAAAATACTCCCTCCGTCTCACATTAGAGGCCATATTTGAGTTTTACACGATTATTAAATAAACGATTAATAATGTCGACTTTAATAACAAAATAAGAGTATGTTAATGGAAAAATAAATAAATAATTTATTGGTACATTATAATACTCCCTCCGTCTTATAAACGAATTTGAACTACTTATTGGACCAGCTAAATGAACCTACGGACTACATAGCACAAATCTTACGTATTAAAAGGTTTATTTTTTTAGAAAGGGACCATATATTGTAATCTACAGTTGCATTGATCCGATGCATTTATTATTAAAGATAAATGATTACTATAGCTAAAGTACCAGTACTCTTTTCAAAATAGATAAAGAAAAGTAGTTCATGAAATAATTTGAAGACTATAAATAAACTGTTCTCACTATTAGTATTAGTGATGACCCTGGCATAACCTAAGGGGGCAATTACTATTAACATTGTCTAAAACATTATCTAAAACATATTTGACTATGTCTTTTGGAAGTTACAAATTTGTGTACATTTTTTTTCTTTTCAACTTAGAGATCCTGATTAAGTCAAACTGGTATTTTGATTCCGTTATGTTTGTAATTGTGTGTGGAGGAGATCTGTAAGTTGAGACTAACAGTTTCAAGTCTATTCAAACAAGTTCACGGCTTAGCATGTGTTAATGGGTCCCGTTTTGATCCGAAAATCCTTTGATTTTGACTCACTTGTGACAAATAAGGTGTGAATATATAATTTTTAGGAGGAAAATGATGTAACAACTAACAACATCACCACTCTCCCTTTACCCCCGCAAGGTTTGGGAGTTGAAACGACTCCCTAATATGCAGCCCCCACAAGGACGAAAATGAATATACAATAGATACAACAACGATCAAACCTTATCACAATAAACAGGGTCGGCTAAAAATGAATATGCAATAGATGATACGATAAAAAGAAACTAGAGAGGAAATATAGTAAAATTGTCAAAATTAAATTAACATCACGTTTCAGTTTATCTTCTCTTTTCAATACATATTTACATCTTTACATTCTTCTAAGTTTTTTGTTTTGCTTCCTTTTCTATCAGATATAATATCGATCTTTCTCAACCCTGAACCTTCTAGGGCGATTCACATTGTCATAAATACTTCAATATATTTTTTTGAAGGAATAAATACTTCAATATTGTTAGTGCTATATTTTTATTTTTGAAATAAGCTCTACAAAATAAAGTATGACCCCAATCAAATTAAGGATATGCATGTTATTCAAATAAATTTAATGTTTTTTTTTGCCTATCATAGGTTTCCTCCGCTTAATGTAATCTTATCTGAGACAAGCCGCATACAATGCGGATATCTCTATCAGGTGAGATTTAAACTTTAGCTCTTCATGCTGTTAATGGATGTGATGTATTTTGTGACGTTAAGAATGTAAGCAATTTGATAGTTGAACTGCTATGGACCATCTTAATAGTTGGTCAATTACTACAGATTTGATCATGGTCCCTCCAAACAAAATATCACTCTCTCACCATGTTCCAGGTATTTTTTTTTTTTTTTGCTGTAGTTAAGACATTTCCCTGATTCCAATATTTAGCCACTTCATTGTCGAACCATACTCTCAATCATGCAACAGTTACACACACAAAACTAATCAGTTGATTCTGTTTGTTATTCACTTTTCCTACTTCATGTTGACAATGCACCTCTTTTTCCCTTTCTGTTTGTTATTCACTTTTCATACTTCATGTTGACAATGCACCTCCTTTCCCTTTGTTCAGGCCCATACAGCATTGACAGAACAAGAATGCAAGAAACTTTGCAAGTTTATAGACTGTCAGAAGCAGGGCCGTTCCCGACAATTTAGATGCCCGGTTGTAATTTTGACAATTTTCATTTAAAAAGAATTGAAAAAAAAAATCCAACACCACTTATAATGATAAATAATTAAGTTGTAGTTAAATATATGAGCATATGTTCAAACATGACTTTTACCTACAGACAATTAGACACTTATATATAGACAATGAATAATTGACGGCAAAATTGTTGTCTTCCAGACTTTTACCTACGGAAAAATAACATTTATTGACAGATTTTGTATGTAGGTAAAAGTTTTATTTTTTTTATCTTGCACTCCAACAATTATACCCCTATCCCTACAAATATTTGAGGCCTCCATAAATTGGAGGCCCGGCTCCGTAGAGCTCCTTGCTCTTGCCCAAGAACGGGCCTGGTCAGAAGCTATCACAAGAAGCACGCAACCATGCTGCTCAGAATGACAGGCTTCCACTGCAGATGGTGGTACAAGTCTTGTAAAATGAGCAGTTGCGCTTTCAAAATTCCTTGTCGGGGAGTTCAGGAGATGGGTTGCTGTCACAGAAAATAAGTGGTGGTGTTCCAAGCGCAGCCATGTCCCCTAGGTACAACTACGCATCACTGTGGAGAGAGAATCGAGAACTGAAGCTGGAGATTTCAAGATTGAGGGTGAGGCTGAGTGAGTTGGAGAAGGAGCAGATGTTCATGAAACAAGGCATGATTGATAAAGCAGAAAATGGAAAAACTTTCTTTACCTCGCTTTCTAAGGGGATAGGAAGAATTGCAAATTTTAGCAGTCAAGGTGGAGGAAAGCACCCGAAATCAAGTAGGAAGTCTCGGGGACCAGAGGGAAAAAATGGAAGGAGTAGGAGATATTCTCTCTCAATAGGTATTGTTCTTATTTAGAAGCTTTTACAGCACTCACTATTATTTCTACCTTTTCAGGTGATCATCACAGTGTGTAAATGAGTTGGTCAAATGTTTCTCTTCATCTTTGGTCCTTAGTTTCGCAATTGAACTTGAATGTTACCACTCTTCATAATCCCTGCAATCTAAGACGATTCCAGAAGCACACAGAGACACTGCTTGTTGCAGTGGCTACCAAGAGGAAGCATCATTAAACACTACATTACAAGATGTGGAGCATGGCCTAGTCGCATAGGCACAACACCTCCCTTCCTTTCTAATGGCGTCCTCAAAATGATACAATGTATTTGTCAAACTTGCTTCTTAGGTTGCTAGGAAAGGAAAAATGCAATATGCAACAAAATACTCAGAAAAGGCTTGCCATGTTTTTAAGTTTCCTTAACTTCTCATACAACAATATAAATCCTAGTTTGAGTTGCAGAAGCAAAATGATGCGATCAGTAATTATCTTCGACCATTCTGCCAAAATTCTCATTGCCACATTATTGGCATGCAACATGCTTCACAAAATTGTTTGGTAATATTGGGGCATGTTTTATCTCGGGAAAATATAATGCATAGACATGTTAAGAATTCTACATAGTAGCAGAATTCTTGAGGTGTGAATTTTTTTCTATTGTCAATGCAAAGAAATATATCTTTATTTCGACTTCAGTATTCAAATTGTTCTTCAAATGTTATGTTTCAAGTTTTTCAATGTTTCTTACTTTTCTTTCATGATAAATACCATCATTTACTTGCTATACAATGAAAGTCATCATATAACAAATATGATACCCTTTTCACTCATCCAAACATGAGTGGACTAACACTATCGCCCGTCAATACATACACAAGTGGACTACACTAATCACTCCGCAGCTTGAAACTTGGAACTGCAAATGCTACTGCACCTTGGCATCACGGTTGTTCCCATAATTCAAACAGTGAAAGTTTCTTGACCATTAATTTCTTAGTCACAACCTTGAGATTATGGAGCTACAATGTACACATTTCATGTGCTATCAAAAAATTCTTTACTTCTTTTAACTCATTTATGTGAGCTGATAGTGCCATCTGCATAATAACAGAACGACATTCAGATGTTGGCATCAGAAGAAGATAATGAATAACTAGTTAATCAAGTTACTTAAAAATTTCTTCGGAAATTTCTGCAACAAAGTGTGATTCAACAATAAAAACACTTGAAAAGTAATTAACAGAAAAATTGATCAATGACTGAAGTATGCAGGGGTTTTTATATGTTGAGGTTTGAGGAAATAAAACAGTAAATTATATGACATGTAGTGTTTGTAGCAAATAGCGAATCAATAAAATTTAGTCTTTGAAAAAACTTCTAATTGAAATTTTAAAAAGTTTATGATAATCTCATAATTGCTTTTCCGTGGTATTGACCGTTAAATAAAAAATACTAAAGCTGTGATAAATGTTCAAGCCAATATAAAAAAGATTCGAGACCCGTTCAAAAGATGGACTTCACAATAACTAAATCATAAATTTATGGAAATATTTTCACAAACTTACTTCCTATTGCAATCAGAACGAGAAGAAAGGTCAACTGTCCATATTTGCCAGCCTAAATGTCCAGACGCAACTCCCAGAAATGCATAATATGGCCACCCTGCTCCAATCATATGAATCAGGACACAGAAAACAATTATTTAACCTCGTGAAAAAGAGAGCAGAATAACGTTCACCTAGTTCAGCACTAAGTCCACCGAGAGCAAGACCACTAAGGCTTGCAATCCCAAACCCAGTAAGCCACTCCTTTGTTGAATCACCGAAGCGTAAAGCTGTTGATTTAACTCCCACTTTCAAGTCGTCATCTTTATCCTGAATGCATAAGATAAGTTGCTTTAACGTCAAGATTCTTGTAGAGCATACTGGAAACTAAGCAGTATCTCAGGGATCATGCAGCAAACAAAAGGTAGGACAGAGAAGCAAAATCATAGGGATCATGTCTTTCAAGAAACAATATTGTTTTTACCTGATGCGCGTAGATAGTATCATACACAAGAGTCCAACAAACTCCAGAGGCATAAAGTGGCAGCACAATAGATGGATCCAGATTTCCTTTAACTGCTGCCCATCCCAACAGAGCCCCCCAATTAAAGGTCAGGTCAAGAAATGCTTGAGGCTAACCAATATAGTAGGAGAGTGCAGTATAAATGAGATCATATTTCAAAGACAATAACTAAGAAATAAGAAGAAAAATAAATTTGCCAGAAGAAACTAGAAATGAGAAAATTCATTACCCAAAATGTAAACCTCTTCATCAAGGGATATGAAAAGACGAGCAACAACGATGAGGCACCCAAAACACGGCAGCCAAAAAAGACAAACCAAACAATATTTAACACATGAGCATAAATCACATTTCATACTTTATTTTGACTTAATCATGACTGCATATGAAATAATGATAACATGTATAAACAAGTATACAGATTATGGCACTTGCAAGCAATTTGAAGCTAAACTACTTAGTGCATGTTTGGGAGTTGGGTTTTGGTGAAAAAATGGAGGGGAAGTCATATTTTCTATTTCTAGATTAAAGAAATTATAAAATGTTTCTAAAAAAGGGTGATTAAAAATTTTTATAAGATTATCTATCACGTCACTCCTACAATTTTTTAAAATATCAAATATATGTCAACATGAAAATACCTTAAACAAAACTGATCAATCTTTGTGCAGAACAAAACAATGTTTTCCAGGACATGTAATACTAGGTAGTGGATATAGCAATATTGTACTTTCCTTGTTTTCCACACAGTATTGCTTTCTTATCAAACAATTTACTCATATTTGACGGTAGATAGGGGATAACATGCAGAAGAGGCAGCTGTGTAAGACTACTCAATGTAACAAAGAAGTCACTTTTATCATCTACTCTATATGTCAAAAGTTTAATGGACATTAGCCTTCCTCATTCTGCACTTATAATTTTAACATAATTTCCTTCAATTTTTAATATTTTAAAGGTCTATTCAAGGGAAGAATTTTGGTTCATTTGTTTCAAACAATCTATACAGTATTTAATCTTAAGAAAAGGATTTTGAGCTTTCAACTTTGTCAATCAGGGCCACACTACCATAGTCAAGGACATAGAACACGGATCATAGGTACCATGTTTTATAACTGATTAGATAATGTAAATTTAACAGTCTAAAGCCCCAACATAACACAGTAAGTCATTAACCATATATCTTGGCAGACAACATTAAAACTAACCTATAGTTATTCAGTTGTAGAAGAATACCAAGACCCAAAAGCAGTTGAAATCCTAGAAAAGAAAGTCCTTGAAATGGTGTCAAAAGACCACTTGCCACAATGTGACATCATAGGAATAACAATAAACACAAAAAGGACAGCAAGCAAAGTCTTCAATACTATTCTAATGGGTGGAAAATGTTTAGTTAGATCAATACTGGGATTTCATCATATTTAGTAGCTACTAGCCATGCTTACATGGTACTTATTTTTGCAAATGTTTTTCGGGGGGGGGGGGGTGTTGAAAAAACAAATGTCTATTAGGGTCTTTGAAGGTTAAAAAATACTACTATCTAGTTATCTCTTATTGCCAAAACAATATGCAACCAAGAAAAAGCAATGATCAATATCCCGATGAATGAGATCATTAATAGTACACCCAGCAGCACCTCTCAAAAGAAAAGCCGCACATCCAAACAGAGCCAGCATTTTAAAATCGGGAAGCCAGAAGAAAGGAGACTATGCTTGAGAAATCAAAGCTAGCTGCCGCCATTCTCTAAAACACAACAAGTACCAATTACAATCAAACCCTTAAATGGAATTTTATAAAGGAAAAAACTTAGGTTCTTAACTAAATTCACCATGATTTCCTTAAATCCTTAATTTTCTCAAAGTTTGTTATATCCAAAAAATTTATATTTTTAGTTAAGAACCATACGAAAAGCACCTAAAGAATTGGACCTAAGTTTTGTCCTTTTATAAATTGGTGCCGATATTGCTAAAGTTGGACACCTTCACCCGGGACCTTGCAATCTGTGTGTCCACTTTGTCTACGGACTAAAAAAATAAATTTTGAAAGAAAAAGACTTGAAGCATCGCGGTTTGCGTGAGGAAAAGGAAGAAGCTTAGTGAGTTTTGTAGAGGAGATCATGGTTTTCTTTGAAAGAGAAATATACGATGTTCTGTATAGTGACCAATATAAAAATAAATTTAATAAATTCTATGACTCTAAATTTATACACGGTCCATCAATTAAGACTTAAGTTACAAAAAAAAAAAAACATGAGTTTAATATGTTTTTAGTCCCTAAAAAATCATGAGTTTTTAAGTTTAGTCCTTATGAAATTTTAATAATGATAATTTTAGTCCCCTATAATATTGTAACTTGTAAGAATAATCTCTATTTTGAAAACTTTTAACAAAAAATATATATTTTTAGTTCTCTAAAATAGTCTCTATAAAATGAAAATAGAGACTAAAAGTGAATAAAAATTTTAGAAACTAAACTCAAAAGTTTATAATTATGTAGAGACTAAAAACATATTTAACCCAAAATTTAATTGTGATTTATACACTTACATATTTTTTTACTCGCATGTTTATACAGTCGCCATATTTTGTAATTTATTCATGTGTTTATATACTTACTCGTATATAAGTATGGATTCCTAATTTACTTAAAAATAAATTAATCATGTGTTTATATTTTTACTCATCTCAATACGGGTACCTAATTTTTTTAATTCATACATGTGTCTGTGTTTTTATTCATATATCAGCACAAAGTATCTAATATTTTTAATTTATACATGTGTCTATATTTTTGCTAAAAAAAATACAAACAAAAACATGGCGACCGGAAAGAAACAAATTGAAACGAAACCATATATGGATCCCTAAACCAGTTTAAATTAGCAACTAGTCATTTAACATGACATACCCAAACACAGGGATTGAGTGTTACATCACTGCGGCGTTGGAGAAAGGAAACTCTGTGGGGTTTGACAATTTCATCGGGGTTTAAGGGTGATGCGATTTGGAGACGTCTCACCATCGCAACCCAGAACCACATCTTAACACATTTATGATAACTTGCATTTAATTTACAACCTTATATAATTGCACATTATCGTTTTAAGTCTATACTCCTACTTTCGCACTCACTCCTCTCATTTTAATAATCGTTTTTCAATTGTGCGTTATTCTTAAAGAAATTATTAGTTGAATTGATTTCAATGGTAAAATTAGTATCATTTACTAAAATATATTTTTTAATTGTAGTTAGTTGAGTAATTAAGTTTGGTGAAATTCAATAAAGTAGGGGTATACTAGTGAAAAAACAATAAATGATCCGTTGATATTCTAAAGTGACAATTATTTTGAGACAGAAAAAAATGTTAAATAACAATTAAAATGAGACGGAGCGAGTACTTTATTTTGAAGAGCTTAAAACTTGTTTCATCTTTCCAAAATTATGTATCAAGTTACTTACAAAAATTTAGGATTTCTTTTATGAGAAATCAAAACTACAAGTTACATACAAAATTATATTTAGTAATGGTATGATAAACATAAATTAATATAATTGAAAATATGATAAGAAAATACTCCCTCCGTCTCACATTAGGTGTCATATTTGAGTTTTATACGATTATTAAATAAATGATTAATAGTGTCGACTTTATAGCAAAATAAGAGTATGTTAATGGAAAAAATAATAAATGGTGTATTGGTATTATAAAAAGGACAAATAATTTGAGACAAGAAAAAATAGAAAAGACGACACCTAATGTAAGACGGAGGGAGGAAATCTTAATATTTCATTGATTTTGTAAAACAACTTATAATTTATAACAAATTAATTTCTCAAAATGACGTATAGTTTGAGATGGAGGACGTACTGTTTGGACTCAAATATAAGAAAAAGAAACTGACATAGTTGATAGACAAAAATATAAAAGCATCCACAATGAAGCTCGATGTTTGGATGCTTAAACGTGTTCCACATGTACACATCATTTGTTTCAAAAAAATATATATAACAATAATTATTTGATGCCATGGTGGGGTTCTTATTTAGAAAGGTACTGTATAGGGAGATGTTTGAATCTCTTAATCTCTTCAGAGATTTGATCCATGGTCAGTGCATATATGTTGGGAGATATCAACTTCTTAAATAAATTTCAGTTATCTTGATATGTTGGAAGATGTCAACTTCTTAAATAAATTTTAGTTGTCTCGAGGAATTAATATCCACAGTTGCGTGCAAGGATTCATATCAATTTAACAAAAAACATTGTTATACATTTAATGTGTATATCCTTCATTCTTAAAAGTTATTAGGTCTAGCAACACCTAAACCTAATTTTTTTTTCTCTAATTGTAATGCATTAAATGTTAAAGATTGCAACCCTAAAAATCTTCCCTCCACTCTAATTTCAAATTTGAATTTTGTTGCACACTTATTGTTATTTATTTAGTCAACCATGTAATGTTAACCTTTGGAAGTTACATAATAAAATAATTAATTAGCATTGGAAATAGACATGCACATTAAGTATCATTATTAGTGATAAATGCACATGAGGAACACGAAAGAAATGAACTTAATGGACAATTGACTTATTTCAAGTACTATATACATACACACACTGAGAATTGTTTTGCCATAACAACAAATATATCACCCTTCACATAAGAGGTAGCCATGATGGACAACCAATCTGCCATAAATGTCACAAAATTCTCCATTCACCGCCAAAGAGGTTTTTTTTTCCTCAAACGATGTTATCTTTATCTGCATTTTCGTTTTCATGAGTTGAGGTTTTGCTATCTGTATATGATGTCTTTCTTATGATTTTGGCTTTCCTAGATATGACTTTATGGGAATATGAACCAACAGATCCAGCTTATATTCATCTCTTGAGGCTTAAATGGCGTACCTATTCTTAAAGCTTATTAGGTCTAGCAACACCTAAACCTAAAAATCCTCTATTCTTAAAAGTTATTAGGTCTAGCAACACCTAAACCTAATTTTTTCCCTCTAGTTGTAATGTATTAAATGCTAAAGATTGCAACCCTAAAAATCTTCCCTCCACTCTAATTTCAAATTTGAAATTTGTTGCACATTTATTGTTATTTATTTACTCAACCATGTAATGTTAACATTTGGAAGTTACATAAGAAAATAATTAATTAGCATTGGAAATAGACATGCACATTAAGTATCATTATTAGTGATGAATGTCTATGAGGATCACGAAAGGAATGAGCTTAATGGACAATTGACTTATTTCAAGTACTATATATATACACACACTGAGAATTGTTTTGTCATAACAACAAAGATATCACCCTTCACATAAGAGGTAGCCATGATGGACAGCCAATCTGCCATAAATGTCACAAAATTTTCCATTCACTGCCAAAGAGGTTTTTTTCCTCAAACGATGATATCTTTATCTGCATTTTCGTTTTGAGATTTTGCTATCTGTATTTGATGTCTTTCTTATGATTTTGGCTTTTACAGATGTGGCTTTATGGGAATATGAACCAACAGATTCAGCTTATATTCATCTCTTGAGGCTTAAATGGCGTACCTATTCTTAAAGCTTATTAGGTCTAGCAACACCTAAACCTAAAAATCCTTTATTCTTAAAAGTTATTAGGTCTAGCAACACCTAAACCTAATTTTTTTTCCTCTAATTGTAATGCATTAAATGCTAAAGATTGCAACCCTAAAAATCTTCCCTCCACTCTAATTTCAAATTTGAATTTTGTTGCACATTTATTGTTATTTATTTAGTCAACCATGTATGTTAACCTTTGGAAGTTACATAACCTTTGTATTTTCCTATGTGTACTAATGACATTCAAACCGTTTTTGGAAGTTACATAATAAAATAACTAATTAGCATTGGAAATAGACATGCACATTAAGTATCATTATTAGTGATGAATGCCTATGAGGGACACGAAAGGAATGGACTTAATGGATAATTGACTTATTTCAAGTACTATATACATACACACACTGAGAATTGTTTTGTCATAACAACAAAGATATCACCTTTCACATAAGAGGTAGCCATGGTGGTAGCCATGGTGGACAACCAATCTGCCATAAATGTCTCATAATTCTCCATTCACTGCCAAAGAGGTTTTTTTTCCTCAAACGATGCTATCTTTATCTGCATTTTCGTTTTCATGAGTTGAGGTTTTGCTATCTGTATCTGATGTCTTTCTTATGATTTTGGCTTTTACAGATGTGGCTTTATGGGAATATGAACCAACAGATCCAACTTATATTCATCTCTTGAGGCTTAAATGGTGTACCTATCACGTAGAGTATCATCCAAAAGAGATATGTTTGATAACATGACCTGATTTTGTAAAGCCAATATTTGTCATATTTGTTGTCCTTTGTTCAAATTGATGTTATGTAGCATTTGTAAAAGAAAAAAATGTTATAAATCAACCATTCATATTAAGATTGTAAGCCAGACACATTTTGATATGTATTATTAACTTTGTACTCTATATAATTAGTTTTTATTCAGTTTTTTAAGCTGCAATTTGACCACATTTTTTAGTTCGAACTTTAATAATTGTGATGCAATTTGTCCACATTTACTATTTTCATGATTTACATTGCTATAAATTGGGCTTACTCTAAATTAGATAATAGTTCTACTTATTTTTCTTTTGTTATCAAATGCAAGCAAATCATTTTAATAAATTATGTTTTCAAATACGTGACAAATTTGGTACGATTCATATGTCGTTGAAGGACATATTAAGGCACATTTTATCGCGATATTGTATATCTAATAAGGGTTCGTCTAACATGTGAAACATTGCCCATGTTAAAACAACTAAAAGTAACAAAAAATATTTAAAAAAATATTTTTTTTATTAAAAAATTATATATTTAATATAAAATGTACAAGTTTAAATACAAACTTACTATTTTAAACTTCTTAATATGTGTAAATTTACACATGATAGAAAAAATCATATAATAATCACGTTTGTGTTTATCGATAGACACGTACATGACACGTGTCAAAGATAACTTATTGATCATTATAACAGTCGATAGGACCCGTACGTCACACGGGTCGAAAGTCTAAACCAGTTTCAAAGAAGGCAGTTTCCTTTGGTTGTATCATTTGCAATGACTATTAACAAGAGTCATGGCCAGACACTTAAAAATGTGGGCATATACCTTCCAACGCCTGTATTTTCACATGGGTAATTGTATGTTGTTGTATCGAGGGTGACTTCAAGAGAAGGGTTGAAGATATTAATCACAGACGAACATGGTGAAGATACTGATTTTTCCTCTAACGTCGTCTATGAGGAAGTATTTCGTAATGTTTAATGTAAAACATATCATGTAGGTGATGATCAAACCACACTTATTATCTGTGTCATTTCAGTATTTCATACAATATTATCTTTCCGTGTTGTACTTAAAAAAAACGATTGCATTCGATTTTTATCGATTGTATTCAAGCTCATAAGACCCATGCGGCGCACGGGTCATCAATCTAGTTTGGTGCATATAGATGTTGGTTTGCTGTTTGATATTAAGTATTGTTGCTTTAGAAATATTTGTCATTTAAGAATATGAATGAAGTATTAATTAGTTTTTTCTCCACAATTATAGCCTTATAGTTTCATCAATCTCATCTCAAACTACTACATCGGTCTTTAATTATAAGCACTCATCGGAAAAAGAAAAAAAAAACCTACATATTTGTCTTCTTTCAATTTGTCTTTGAATACACCATACTCCAAAGGACAATTTAACAATATTCTTACATAAAATATATACATATTTTCACATAAAGGTCATTTTTACATGAGATAAATGAGTCAACAAAGTCAATGTAGTTTGTCTATGTTATAAACGAAATATACCAACTTTGGTTGACCCATTTTTCACTATAAAATGAAACAGATGGAGTATCTAGGGACGAAGTAATAAATAGTAAAAATTATTTTACCATAAAAATCAATGCACTTAATGATTTTCTCAATAACTGAGCATATTTTTTTTTTATAAAATAATTGAGCATAGTCTTAAAAAAACATTTAAGAATCCAAGAGCATTTGGAAGAGTATGGTGAAATATCACTTTCAATTTAACCAGAGGTCCTGAATTTAAATCCAGCTTTGAAAATACAATAATGTTAAATCTTTTGAGGAATAGTTTTGCTTTTCAAAGAGGTCATTCTCGACTTGAGAGATTAGTCTATGTAATTGCGAGCAGAAGATACTTGGTTAAAAAAAATTAAAATGAGATATAGAAAGTACGCCAAATATATATTTTCGTATATAGATCTCCAATTTTTTTTTATGAATCCAATTATCTATTTGTCAAAAAAAAAATCCAATTCTAACTTTACTTACTATATAACGACATGACTCATGAGGTTCAATATGCTTAGCTGAATTAGTTAGGCAGATACAAGGGTGATCCCTCTCCGTTAATCTTAAGAACTTTAATTTAAGAATGAAACGAATTTGAACTACTTGAGCTAGGTGACCCTTATTGGACCGGCTAAATGAACCTATAGACTACCGAGCACACACCTTATGTATTCAAAGGTTTATTTTTTTAGAAAAGGACCATATATTGTAATCTACAGTTGCATCGATCCGATGCATTTATTATTAAAGATAAATGTTTACGATAGCTAAAGTACTAGTACTTTTTTTAAAAATAGATAAAGAAAAGTAGTTCATGAAATAATTTGAAAACTATAATTTGATTGTTCTCGATATTAGTATTAGTGACGACCCTGCCATAACCTAAGGGGGCAATGACCATTAACATTGTCTAAAACATTATCTAAAACATATTTGACTATGTCTTTCAGAAGTTACAAATTCGTGTACGTTTTTTTTCTTTTCAACCTAGAGATTCTGATTAAGTCAAGCTAGTATTTTGATTCCGTTATGTTTGTGTGTGGAGGAGATCTGTAAGTTGAGACTAGCAGTTTCAAGTCTATTCAAACAAGTTCATGGCTTAGCATGTGTTAATGGATAATCTACAGTTGCATCGATCCGATGCATTTATTATTAAAGATAAATGTTTGCGATAGCTAAAGTATCAATACTCTTTTCAAAATAGATAAAGAAAAGTAGTTCATGAAATAATTTGAAAACTATAATTTGATTGTTCTTGCTATTAGTATTAGTGACGACCCTGCCATAACCTAAGGGGGCAATGACCTAAAACATTATCTAAAACATATTTGACTATGTCTTTCAGAAGTTACAAATTCGTGTACGTTTTTTTTTCTTTTCAACTTAGAGATTATTTTGATTTTGATATGTTTGTGTGTGGAGGAGATCCGTAAGTTGAGACTAGCAGTTTCAAGTATATTCAAACAAGTTCACGGTTTAGCATGTGTTAATGGTTCTCGTTTTGATCCGAAAATCCTTTGATTTTGACTCACTTGTGACAAATCAGGTGTGAATATATAATTTTTAGGAGGAAAAGGATGTAACAACTAACAACATCACCACTCTCCCTTTACTCCGCAAGGTTTGAAACTTGAAACGACTCCCTAATATGCAGCCCACAGGGACAAAAATGAATATGCAATTGATACAACAACAATCAAACTTTATCCCAATAAACAGGGTCGGCTAAAAATGAATATGTAATAGATGATATGATAAAAAAGAAACTAGAGAGGAAATATAGTAAAATGTCAAAATTACATTAACATTAGGGTTCAGTTTTTCTTCCCTTTTCAATACATATTTACATCTAAGTTTTTTGTTTTGCTTCCTTTTCTATCGGATATAATATTGATCTTTCTCAACCCTCAACCTTCTAGGACGATTCACATTCTCATAAATACTTCAATTTAATTAGTGGTATATATTAATTTTTGAAATAAATTATACAAAGTAAAGTATGACCTCAATCAAATTAAGGATATGCATGTTATTCAAATAAAATTAATGTTATTTTAGTTTTGCCTTCCATAGGTTTCCTCTGCTGAATGTAATCTTACCTGAGACATGCCACACACGAAATACAAATATCTCTCTCATGTGAGATTTAAACTTTAGTTCCTCATGTTGTCAATGGATGTGATTTATTTAGCGACGTTAAGAATGTAAGCATTTTGATAGTTGAACTGTCATGGACCATCTCAATAGTTGGTAAATTGCTACAGATTTGATCATGGTCCCTCCAAACAAAAACACTCTCTCACCATTTTCCCGCCCCTCCACTATTTCACTCTCTGGAGTACCTTTGTTAGGATTAGAAGACACCGAAGAGAGAGAGAGAGATTTTACTTTTAGAAATAAAATACCAATAAATTAAAGCAAATGGAGAGAAAAAGAGCGCGAAAGTAGAAAGGAAAGTAGACGAGCTTGACAAAGTTGGGTGGATTCTCTTCCTAAAATGAAAAAGAAAATCAGAAAGAACAAAAGTTCATTATTATATTCGAAAGTTATCCAACATTGTTTAATCACGAGAAGTTTTAATTCGGCGAATATTTCTTTTTATAACTAAATTTTGGTATTTTACTAGATTTTAAATTTCATCCCCCCCGAATTTTGAGCTAATCCTCTAGAGTAGATGATCAGATGAAATACAGTTTCTCCAAAAAAAAAAAAGTAACATGACATAACATAACAAATGTCTTTACCACACGGGAACATACATAAATAATTTTAGTTTAAATTATGCACTAAAATCCTAATACTTTTGATAACAACAATGAAGAAAAAACTTCAAATCATGAAACGGTGTTACCAAGTTGATTAATAACCACTTCATTCGCCATAGGGTGGTGGCGTATTGGCAGTGAAGAATTCATTCATTCATATATCAGAAGAATCAAAGTGAAGAGAAACTAAAATATTACTAATTACTAATATATACATTAAGGTCTCTAAAAGCTCACTTCCCAGCAGGTCAGCAATACATCGAATCGAACTTCCCTTACGACCAGTTTCAAGGTCACATATATCTACATAATAACTGGGTGGCCACAAAAGAGTAATTAGTACCTCTATAACCTTAAACTATTAACCTACTACTATATCAGAAATATGCAAATTCCCGATTAATATGTAACATAGTAAGTACGAAGGGAGGCGAACACTAGATACATTATCTATGTTAGCATAGACAGTACTATTTAACATATCTCAGTCATTTCTTGCGTCATTCCAATCTCATTTGCACACAGTCTTGACCCTCTTTGCAGCATTGACAAATCCCTTAATGACCTGCAACTCGTCCATTTGCTTCACAAGAAAGAAACACAATTTCAGGCTATAACTATCATAACAGCCAAATACTTCATTCAATTCAAGTTCTACAACAAACTTTTAGGCACACACGCAACCCACCACAATTCATGCATATTTTAGTGGCATGCTTGCCCCATCATCAGATAATTTACGAATTCAGCGTAATTTGTGGAAAATAGAAACTTGGTAATATGGAGCTCAAAACTACAAAAACCTCAATTACAACAGTTCAAATTGTACAATATTTTAAAAGAAGGTTATAGTATAATCATTAATCACTAATCAATAAATTAAGATATAGTATTAAGAAAAGACATCATTGTGATTAGTTTAATGTTATAATAATAAGCACATGCTGTTGAAGAGTTCTTTATTTCAATGGAAACTAGTTAACACAAACAAATAAGCAATCAATAATCTTAATGTACCAGCTGGGACATGAAATGCCTCTGAACAACATCTACTAGCTGCTCCTTTGATGGGTTTGGGACGACATCCACCTGCAAATCCATTTTAAAAGTAAGTACAACAAACACACTCAGACTGCCATAAGCATCTTCAATAAGATATCATAACCAAAAGATTAGTTATAGGAATGTACAAGATTAAAATGCCTCCAATATCTCCACAATGCAGCAATTTCAAGCTTGCTCAAGTCAACCTTCTGCAGAAAATATACAAAGAAAATAACATTAATAATTAAAATATCAAGGAATAAATTATCTAATGCGTCAGTGACAGTGGGTAGGGAAATAAATCATGAAAAAGATTTAAAGCTGATATACCGTGGACCCATGAGGCATAGTAACGGAACCCTTAGACTGTGAATCACCAGAGAAGGACCTACTCATGGTCTTGTTGTGACATGATCCCAATGATCTATGCATTCTGTGCCTCGATTTGTGAGACTTGTGTGTATCGTCTGATGCTGAGAAATCAAACATAACACACAATTTTATTTAATTATAAAAAATAGTGGTAGGGTCAATAAATATTAAAAAAGCAAAACACTGGAGTCTTTTTAGTATATAGAGTAAAAAAAAGGGAAAAAAAAAAGACACGCATAAAGGATCCAATGTTACCAAACTCTATCACTTTGCAAACCCATGGTCATGGAAGCCAAAACAACAATTAATTAATAAACTAATAAAATATCACAGCATTCTAATATGTGCAGAAACAAGTACTAGGAATTACATAAACACAATTGAATCACATTGTAGGAGAAAACAAAATGATAAGCTTAATTGTTTTTTCTTTAGGGGAATAATGATAAGCTTAATTGTTAATCATTATTGAGATGGGATGGTCTTAAGATAAAAACACAAAACCCTTTAAGATAAAACAGAATACCAGTACCAGTCAGAATTAATAAAGTTAATTTGAAGCTTTAAAGTGTAAACTTACCCATATCTGATCCATTCCATTGCACGTTATCAAATTCAAGGTCATCATCTTCTTCATTGCCAGTGGGTGCTTCAATCACACTAAGAGCATTCCTTTGTAGCTTCACTTCAATTCCATTAGTAAGAACCTGCATTTATTTATACAGCGATAATTGTTAAAAAAATAAAATAAAAAAATCATTTAGGCCTAATTTCAAATAATCTAAATTCTTGATAAATATTCATAATTCAAATTCAAATCACTAAAATGAGAGAACCCAAGACAAACTTGATTTCAATGCCACTGATAATTAGTTAATTGCAATAAGCATTGAAAGAGAACATGCATGTAGCTTTTCACCATGAAAAATAAAAATGCATATATCAATAACATGCAAGAATCCCAAATAAAATCCCCATTAGATTCAGAAAATCCAATAACACGATTTATTTAATATTGGAAAATAATACCAAAGGGGGTAATATACTCAATTCAGAGCTCAAATCAATAAAACCCCAAAAAAAACTTGCTAAACAATTGATCTTGAATTCTCAATAGCGCATCTCGTGAAACACCAGATCCAATAATAAAGAGAGACATGCAATGAATACAGGCAATTTGTGATTCAAAATTGAAACTCAAAACCCACATAAACAAAAAAAAAAAATCAATTCAGATTTCAACAAAAAAAAAACCCAACATTTTGAGAATCAAAATTAAATTAAAAATCAAAACTTGAATGATTTGGATAAGAATTCATAAAGTAGGGTTTATAACAGATATAATTAAATAAAACCCAAAAAAAACGGTAATCAATAAGAGCTTCAAAGCAATTTCTTTCAAAAAAAAAGAGCTTCAAAGCAATTAGATTTCAGCGTGATTGAAGGAGTGTTGTAATAAAATTATAAATATATGAAATGAAAATAAAAAACCAAAATTGACCGACACAAGAAAATGGTTTGAAATTGAACTGATAAGAATGCAAATAAAATAATAAAACACATTATAAAAAAGTGATTAGTTACCAGCCAATGCCAACCACCTAATCCAACAGCTTTCTTAACAACACCTTGAAGACCAACAAGAACCGATTTTGTACGGTTATTTCCAGTAACAACAACCTTAGTATGACGAGGTAACACAGATAGTTCCTCTTCACTACTATCACCACCGCCACCAAAGCTTTGCAAATGAGTCGCGAAACCACCACCACCACCACCGTTAACTGAACTTTCCATTGCTTCAATCATTTCGTCTCTAATTCTGAAAATTGAAATATTCTTAATGAAGATCGTGCATTGCTTGTTACGAATGTGCGAATTTCATGAGTAAAGGTGAAAAGATAGCGGAGAAAATGGGGGAATTGTAGGGAGAGCAAAACACAAAATTGAGAAGAAAGAGAAAACAAAAAAAGAAGAGAGAGAAAGTGAGAGGAGTGAGAGTGACTGGTAGTGTTTATTGGTGTGTTGGTATGAATCCCGACGAGAGGGAATGAACCAATGAATGAGTGACACGTAAGATTGGGAAGGTGGGTTCTTTAATCATGCGCTCATGTAGAGAGAGAGAGAGAGAGAGAGAGAGAGAGAGAGAGAGGTGATTCATTTCATTTCTGAATTCTGGGAATGAAACTTCTTTTTTTTTTCTCTTTTTCTTCGTGGCATTGTGATTCAAAAAAGGACAAAAAAAAATTACGCAAGTTTTGAAAACGCATATTTGTTTGCTGGCAGAGTGAAGATGGATCATGCATCAGCAGCACACAGCTTGCGTCGCTTGCTGCTGCCTTGCGTTTGCGTGGTTGGTTTTCAAATTTCAGGAGTTACATTTGCTTTTGCGTTTTGACCACGCCTCATTTGTTGTTCTACTTACTCCTTTTCTTAACACATTCATTTTGAAAGTCCTCATTTGATCATAAATTGTTTCTTTACAAAATATCTCTAATTATTTTTTCAAAATAAAAGTAAATTTTTTTACTCAAAAAAATAGACACTATTATGCATGGTAAGATAAATCTTGCATCATGCATTAACTATTTTCTACTATTAGATCAATAAATCTCAGAGTTAAATCAAATGAGATATAATGTGACTTACCGATCAAATAGTAAAAAAGAAATTTATACGTGGTATTAGACCATTTTGTTTGTACATGTTAAATAAAGCTATTATGGTTTAGGTACAATCATGAAAAAATCAAGTTTTTAGACACTTTACAAGGGTTTTATTGACAATGTGACAAGAAAACTAAATAAAGAGATAATGGTGAAGTTATATTTGCAAGAAAAATAATGTATCAAAACTAATGCAACAATAAAATGTCAGACTCGTGGAGAAAAAGATATAGAACAAAATAATTCAAAAGCGTTTAGATAAAATGGTGTGAGTCTCTTCTAACTTAATCAAGGTCATGTGTTCAGATGCATCATTGAAAATGCAATATCGTTAAAACACTTTGGAGAGTTTGTTGATCATTTATGTCCAATAAAGCTTGATGGATGGAGATTAGTCTTCCCAATTGTGCGCAGACAATAACTGTTTTATGCCAAAAACAAATATGTATAACAAGTTAATTTGGGTGGTGCGCAAAAAAGTGATGCTTCAAATGAGTCCCTCCTGGTAAGAATAAATATACAAAACTTTTAGTGAAAACAAACAAATATTCAAGATTTGTCGTTTTTTCTCAAACTAAAACACCGAAAAATTATTGTACTTTAATTTTAACTAAAAAAAAACTTAGAAAGGGTGTTTGATAATGATAATACTATCGCGGCGAAGACACACTACAAAGTCCCTCATTCAAGGAAATGGATTCAGTGCTGTAAAAAATAGCACAGTTTTTATGCCAACCATTGGATGAGTTTGACAAGGTTATAATAATACAATCCAATGGTTATAATTGCAAATTGTGTGAAACTGTGTGGTTTCACTACAGCAGCAAATCCAGTCCCTCATTCAACAGATGTAGAGTCTCAAGTAGTCCCTTATAGTTATTAATTATGAACAAGTTATTAACTATGAACATCCTTCAAAACAAAGTTAATTATGAACATATTGAGCCTAAGCAAGATATATCTATTGTTGTAGATAACGTAAAGATACAACCAAGTTTATGAATTTAATTTCCTTTGATGCTAAAAAAAAATCAAATCTAGATGAAATTCATAATATGAAAATGCTCGTAAGTTTATTTTTTTAAGGACAAAAAAATATTCACTCATTCAAATTGATAGAAACATCAATTGAGAACAACACAAATTAAAAGTTGATAAATCTAAAAAAGATAAATATGTGAACAAACTCGCAACACTTAGGTAAAGAACATCCAACCATAAAATGCTACAAATATGACAAACCCAATAACAAACATGAAAAAAATTATATTTTGTCTGGAATACATGCGTGGCCATGGATATCTAACGTTTTCAAAGTCATTGATTTAATCTTCAATTTGATTTGACATTGATTAGTCTAAGATAAAACCCACACATGCATAATCTAATACGAGGCTGTGGCAATTGAATTTAGAAAGAACAAATAGTTAATTTAATCTATAAACTATCAATATCTCATCAATTTGATCTATAAACTATTAAAATCAACTAAAATGATTCTAAACTATACTCTCATCAATCAATTTGATCCCTATTGAAGGCCTAATTTGATGAATAAGAGTAGAATTTATGAACTTTTTAGATGATTTTTATAATTTATGAACCAAACTGATAAGAAGGTGGTAATTTAGAGACTGGATTGATTGTTTACGAAATTTTGGAGTCTCGTTAGCAATGTTATCTAAGAAGTTAACATAAACTTGTATGTTTGTAAATATCAATATCAATCAGAGTTGCAAGAAAAATTTAATGTTTAACGATTCAATGTTGAGGATTTATCTCCATTGATTTCCTTATAAGGTTTTGATGGACTATCGGCTAACAATATATAAAAATTAAAGTACAGTAAAATTTCATAATCGTCCTTATTAAAATTTATGATCTCCTTAATTTTATGTACATAATGGTTATTTTACAAAATTTAATTTATTTGTTTTTTAAAAAATTAACTACGGATAATCACAAGTGTAACTAATTTCCACGGATAACTATGAAACTAATTTATTTGTTTTTTAAAAAATTAATTACAGATAATCACAAGTGTAACCAATTTCTACGGATAACTATCTACTAACAATATATAAAATCAAAGTCCAACAAAATTTCATAATCGTCCTTATTAAAGCTCATAATCTCCATAATTTTATGTTTGTCCATCAAATATTGAATAATGTTTTGCATATAAAGTAAAAATTTATTTAATAGAAACACTACATTGATGTTTATATATTGAAAATAATCATGAGTTTTCAATATTTTATCATATCGACTTTCTCATATATGTATATAAAATTTGTTTATGCAGATATAAACATTTAAAATCTCCAACGAGAACGGTGTAAACATTGAATGGTGTTTTGCATATAAAATAAAAATTTAATTGATAGTGAAATTTCTGGCAGGACTGGTTCTGAACCGTAAAACAGAGTATGAAAATAGCAGTTCAGAAGCAGTAATATAAAGGACAGAAAGTAAAGAACACAGATGATTTGTTAACCCAGTTCGGTGCAAACTTCACCTACATCTGGAGGCTACCAAATCAGGAAGGAAATCCACTAAAATAGTATCAATTCGAAGTCCTATGACACAGCCCCTGTTTCACAGCCCCTATGACAACAACCCCTGTTTCACAGCCCCTTCTCACTTAATCACTACCCGTGGTATTTCTACCTAGAAACTCCTAGATATAAGAACCCTTTTTACTTCCTACTCAAGCAATCACTGCCCCAGTGATTGTAAACTCTAAACAAATCAACTAAGATGAAGACACTCTTCAAAACATAAAAACAGTCACTCTTGTTTAAAAGCTTTGAGTGATTACAACTCAATAACAAACAACCAACTCTAACAGATGAGTGGTGCACAGAAACAAAACATAAGGCTTACAGACTCAACAACCTAAGACTCTTTCAATTCTAGCTTTTGTTGAGATCAATTTCTTCAATAGCAGCTTCCTCCTTATATAGCAATCAGCTGCAACATAATTCTGAACAAAATAATCTTCAACAGATATTGTTCTAAAATTCTTTAGAAGCAAATAGAAGCAATTATATTTCTGAAATATATTTTCCAAAGATTGCTTTGAAAATATATTCACAAATAATTGAATCCAATCTTCAACAAACATCTTCACGCAAAAATACTTCCTTCTAGAAACAAAGCTTGGATAAATCTTCAATTAAATCTTCAAAAGATTATGTGAGAGAATTAACAGCTTGAAGACACAAATTCTGAACGCAGAAACCAGCTTCTGAACATGCTTCTGAAATGCAGCTTCTGAAGGTCAACGAAAGTCAGCGTCTGAACAGTGTGTCTGAAGGTCAACGAAAGTCAGCGTCTGAACAGTGCGTCTGAAGGTCAACGAAAGTCAGCGTCTGAACAGTGCGTCTGAAGGTCTGTTCAGCTTCTGAAGTGTACGGTCAGCTTCTGAAGAACCAGTTCAGCTTCTGATGAACCAATTCAGCTTCTGATGAACATTTCCTGCTTCTGAAATGTACGGTCAGCTTCTGAAGACACATTTCAGCTTCTGAAGACATACTCCTTGAGATTTCAGCTTCTGAAGCACAAATTGCTTGTCTATTTTATTTTAGCAAACATGAAGCCAACAACCAAATATCCAACAGATAGAAACATTGCATTAATGTTGATATTTTAAAAATAGTCACGAGTTTTCAAAATTTTATCATATCGACTATCACATACCAGTACACAAAAAATTTCTTCTGCGTATATAACCATATAAAATCCTCAACAAGTGCGCTTTAAATATTTAAAGGTGTTTTAAATATAAACTAAAAATTTATTTAATAGAAACACTACATTAATGTTGATATTTTAAAAATAGTCACGAGTTTCTAAAATTTTAACATATCGACTTTCTCATATACGTATATAAAATTTGTTTTTGCATATATAAACATTTAAAATCTCCAACGGGAGCAGTGCAAACGTTGAACGATATTTTTCATATAAAATAAAAATTTAATTAATAGAAACATTGCATTAATGTTGATATTTTGAAAATAGTCACGAGTTTTCAAAATTTTATCATATCGACTATCACATATCGGTACATAAAAATTCTTCTGCATAGACAAGCATATAGAATCCTCAACGAGTGCAGTTTAAATATTTAACTGTGTTTTAAATATAAAATAAATTTTTTTAATAGACACACTACATTAATGTTGATATTTTGAATATAGTCATGAGTTTCCAAATTTTTATCATATCGACTTTCTCATACATGTATATAAAAATTTGTTTATGCAAATATAAGTACATAAAATCTACCACGGGTGTGGTGCAAACATTGAACAATTTTTTGCATATAAAATAAAAAGTTAATTAATAAAAACACTACATTAATTTTGATTTTGAAAATAGTCGTGAGTTTTAAAAAATTTATTATATTGTCTTTCTCATACATGTATATAAAAATTTGTTTATGCTGATATAAGTACATAAAATCTGCAACGAGTGCGGTGCAAACATTGAACAGTCGTTTGCATATAAAATAAAAAGTTATTTAATAGAAACACTACATTAATTTTGATTTTGAAAATAGTCGTGAGTTTTCAAAAATTTATCATATTGTCTTTCTAATATGTATATAAAAATTTGTTTATGCAGATATAAGCACATAAAATCTGCAGCGGGTGCGGTGCAAACATTGAATAGTCGTTTGCATATAAAATAAAAAGTTATTTAATAGAAACTCTACGTTAATTTTGATATTGAAAATAGTCATGAGTTTTTAAAATTTTATCATATCAATGTTCTCATATATCTATATAAATATTTGTTTTCGCATATATAAGCAAATAAAATTCATAACTGTTTTTTGACAAGAAAATCCATAACTGTTGTTACTCAACTATTTAACAAATTTTTGTATAATCTTAAAAAAAAACAAATTTGTATATATACAAAAAAAATATTTAACAAAAACATTACATTAATACTCATAATTTTCATTCAATATCTATAAACATTATACAATATTAAAAATCTAATTATTTTTTATATAATTATCGCAATATTACGTGACTTGTGCGAAAACACGGGTCTTTTACTAGTTTGGATCAAATAGTTTGATTTAAATAAAAAATTCTAAAATATCGTGGATGAGGACGACTGAAGAGGAAGAATGCCTCAAATGCCAAAAAGAAGTACGGTTGGTGAAATGTAAAGAGAAAACATAAAGTTGCTAAAGACATGGAAGGATGATGAAAATTTTAAGACAGTGGTGCACCGCAACCGCGAGAGAGGAAGCAACATGGGTGAAATTGAAGGAGAACGTAGGAAGTTGCAAAAGACATGGAAGCACAAGGGAGAAAGCAAGAAGTTGAAGAAGTCTTTGAAGCATGATGAGTATTGAAGGTATAGTGGGATAATAATGATACTGCATCCGTTTTAAATGTAGGTCTTTTTTTAAGTTTTCTCTTGTCTCTTTAATTTTATAACATCATTTTCAAATGCATTAATTATTTGTTTACCACCACATCACTAATTATGTAGTAGTATCTTTTTATGCAAACTCCAGTAAATACTCAACAAAAATATTACCTAATTCTCTTTTATGAATAATAAACTTATTTTTTTTAAGAAGCTAAACAAATTTTATTAAAAAAACTGACACAAGCTCCTCTAGTACAAGGTGTACCAAAGGAAACTAAAATGTCCAAAAATTACAATGAGACAATTCACAAGCTACGATAAAGTAGCCAAGAAAAATAACATTATGTTACAACCTGAAAACATAATAAAGGATTTAACCTCCAAACCGAATACTCAAAATCAAAAACAGCATAAAAAGATTTAAACCACCAAAATGCTTGAAGTTTAACATTTTCCAATAAAGATAGAAGTTGTTCCTATTTGTTGTGAAAATGCCTCAAATTGCGGTCCTTCCAAATAGTAAAAAGAGCTGAAATCCAAATAATATTAAAGAAAATGCTCAAATAAAGAACCTTGAAGAGTCGTTGAAATGTCTAACCATCCTGATATTAAAAGACAAAGTTGACCATAAAAAGCACAAGAAAAGAACAAATGATCCTGATCCTCAACGAATCTGCAAGAGGTCGAACAAAAAGAATCATTATAATCCAAGATATTTCTCCTAAACAGATTCATCTTAGTTGTTAATCTATTCAGGAACAAACGCCAAATAAAAATATTGACCTTAAGCGGAATTTGCTTAAGCCATAAAACATGATTACAACGGTCATCAATTGCCACATCCGAACTAGTCAAGTGATTATAAGCACTTTTGACCGTGTACTTATGGGAAGAATGAAGCTTCCAGATCCACCTGTCAGACACATCAATCTGCAAAACCACAAGTGAAAGCTGCTCCGCACATTCTCTCACCAACCCCTCCTCCCACGCAAACAGTCTCCTTCTCCACTTCCACGCCTCACCATTAACCTCCCAACCCAAAGAGAACATCTCCGCAACAGTGGCACATTTGTTAACAGCAAGATCAAATAATCTAGCATATCTAACATCTAAAGAAACACCATCCAACCAGGGATCCTTCCAGAACAACGAAGAAACCCCATCCCCCACCTGTCTAGAGATATTATCCAACAACCACCGATCATCTAACAAACCGCCCCCCTCCTAATATAGTTCACGTTTTGCCATCACACGGAACCCCCACCTCCACCAACACATAACCGCCCCCTCCTCACCGTACTTCGCACACAACACATTATACCACAAGTTTCCCCTTTCCTCCAACATCCTCCACACCCATTTACCAAGAAGGGAAAAATTAAACTCATTCAGCCTCCTGACCCCCAGACCTCCGTTCTCTTTATGTAAACATAAAGTATCCCATTTTACCCAAGACAATTTCCTAACATCCTCACTCCCCCCCCCCCCCCCCCCCCCAAAAAAAAAATACAAAAAATAGAGTTAATGGTAGAAATGATACCTGAGGGAGCTTTGAAGAAGGAAAGAAAATAAACCGGAATGGAGGACAATACAGACTTAAGGAGAATCAGCCGACCCCCTAACGAAAGGTTTTTGCACTTCCAACCAGACAGTCTACTTCTAATTCGATCAACCAAAGGGTTCCAGAACTGAAGCTTTCTCGGATCACCACCAATAGGCAGCCCCAAATACACAAAAGGTAAACAACCATGCTTACAATTCATAACAACCGCCGCCTCATGAAGCCAAGAACCCACCACATTAATACCAAACAACATGCTTTTATGAAAATTTACTTTTAACCCATATACTTTCTCATACAAAAGCAAAACATTCTTCAAAGCACGAACATTCGCCCAACTTTTCCCACCAATCAAAAGGGTATCATCAGCAAACTGTAAATGTGTTACGGACATAGCATTTTGCACCCCAACATTGTACCCACTAAACAATCCATTATCCACCATCGCATTCATCATAACATTTAAACCTTCAGCAGCTAACAAAAAAAGGAAAGGAGAAAGATGATCACCTTGACGAAGGCCTCTCTCCAAAATAAACTCATCAGTCGGACTCCCATTGACAAGAACCGATGCTGAAGCTAAAGTAACACATTTCATCATCCACTTATGCCAAACAAATGGGAAATTCATCTTACCCATGACCTATTCTAAATACCTCTAATCAACTGCATCGTATGCTTTTTCAAAATCAACCTTGAATAAAATTAATTCTTTCTTTAACCTGCATGCATCATCCACCAACTCACTAGCAATAAGAATGCCGTCAAGGATTTGTCTACCTTGAACAAATGCTGATTGAGATTCCGACACCACCTTGCCAACCACTTTCCGAAGCCTGTTAGCAAGCATCTTAGACAGAATTTTTACAAACTGTTAACCAAAGAGATAGGCCGAAAATCTGTCATCTCTGCGGGTTCTCAATTTTGGGAATCAAGGCAATAAAAGTGCTATTCAAACCTTTAGTCAACCTACCATTACAATGAAATTCAGCAAAAAAAATCAGTAGCTTCACCTTCAACATATCCCAGAAATCTTTAAAAAAATCCCAGATTAATACCATCCGGCCCAGGACTCTTAAAGCTATCACAATCTCACACCACCTCCTTAATCTCCTCTAACAAGAAGGGTTTTATAAGATCAACTCCCTCCTCATTAGAAATGGACTTAAACATCATCTCCCCTAGGCCTGGTCTCTCCACATCCACCCTTTTAAAATGCCGACTGAAATGATCAAAAACAACACTTCTCACCCCTCGAACTCCCTCAATTTGCGCCCCATCCACAGAAATAGAAACAATAGCATTGGAACGTCTCCTAGAAGACATAACCCCATGGAAAAATTTGGAGTTAGCATCCCCCTCCTTCAGCCAGGTAATTCTTGATTTTTGCCACTGCATGCTAGCAAATAATTTAGAAAAAGTCATAACATCAGCTGACAACAGATGCATCTCCTCAATCTCTTCCTCCTTTAACCCTTCACCTTCCGCTTTAATATCCAAGGCAGACATGCGATCTTCAACACCACAAATCTTACTAACTAAATTCTGAGTATGATCATGATGCCAACTCCGAAGACTCCCTTTAAGAAGTTTCAATTTCTCTATCAAAACATACCCACTCCATCCAAAAACTGGATACGACAACCATTGCTCTTTCACAAACTCCTTGTAACCTGACAAATCAGCCCAATATTTCAACATCCTTTGCGGTCTAGGGCCCCAATTCTCTTCAACAACAGTCAACAAAATTGGGCAATGATCAGAGGACCTCTAGGAAGGGCAGCCTGGATGCAATTGGGCCAAGCAAAAATCCAAGCTTCAGATAGCAAAAATCTATCCAACCTACTCATAGACACACCATCTCCTCGGTACCAAGTGTAATTCCGGCCACAAAGAGGTAAATCAAGAAGCATATTACCATCAATAAACTGATTGAAACAAGAAAAGTCTTCTCTATTATCACCCAACATACGACTACGACGCTCCTCCATCGAACGGATAGCATTAAAATCGCCTAGAACACACCAAGGAGCCTCAATGTCATTACTAATCAAGCCTCCCAACCTTTCCCATAACACTTGCATTCCCCCACTATCACAAGGAGCATAAAAATTTACTAAAGACAAGTCGAAACTGGATTTAATGAACCTCCCTTTAACCACCAAACAATTATCAAAAGACATAGACAACCAAATATCCACCTCCAAAGTATCCCAAAGAGTTAAAATACCACCCCACGCACCAACTGAAGGCTTAAAAGAGAAACCAACATCAGATGAACCCCACAACGATTTACACAAAAAATCATCCATCCCCTCCAACTTCGTCTCTTGAATGCACACCACCCACGACTTTTTCTCACTCACCAACCTCTGCACCTCCCTCCGCTTCTCCCCCCTCCCAAACCACGAACATTATAAGAAAGAATCTTCATTTACACCACCCCCTCCCCACAACCACCAACCCCCACCTCCACCTACACATCATCACCCGCCCCCCTCACACTTCCCCTCCCCTCTTTATCTTTCACCGCCCCCACTGCCATCTTAGTCCCACCCCCACCACCTCCTCTAGACAACACTTGAAAACTATTCTCACAATAAAACCCTAACATCTTACCAACATCTCTAACATCTTCCTCCACGACTTTTTCATTACCACGTAACACCACCCAATGCTTCCAATCCTTATTATTTGTCGAAGACCCAGATGCAGCTGACAGAAACACCAACCGCCTTCCCTTGCGAACCCTTCGAAGATTTGCACCTGCCCTTCGACTTCTTAAAACTCTTAAGAGAATGAATCAATGCATTCCTATCCTTTTCCAACAACCTAGCCACCCTTTTCAAATCAATCACTGATGGCACCAGTTTCCTTTTACCGTATTTTCTATTCACAAAAACTTCCACATTGTTATTCGAGTTAGAGACCCCAACATGATCCTGGTAATTCTTAGAATCAGCTTGCTTAATGTTATGATCATCAGGCACCTTAATAACATTGCCCTCAGGTTCCAAGGGAACCTCCTTAAAGTCATCAATCAATTGGTTCACAAAAGTATCCACAGCTGGTTCATCATTATGCACATAATCAGGTGCCGAACAAACATACTTATGATCATCCTCATACTCCACCAGACAAGCATCCTCAGCTAGACCAAATTCAAGATCCTTTATGAGACAAATAGGATAAATCTTCCCATCTAGCTAGATCCGAGCTACTCATACGCTGTCTGAGTTCCCGCTCTTGGTGCAATAAAAGCTGTTCGGGCTCTTTCACTCCTAAATTTAGGCAGTGAACTTGGTTTGCGCAAGAATAGGTTGAGAGCTTTAAGCTAAGATCGAGACGGGAACAGAACTGAAAGCAAGTAGACAGATAGGTTGTTTTCGACGAATCCCCTGCTTGAGAATCAGCTATTCGCGTTTCTCTCGCGCTATAGCCTGGAGAAAAGAAAAAACAACTTAATATTAGTGGTTCTAGACCTACTTTAAGTTAGAGCTCGTGGTTGCTTCGAGCAACGGAAATAGGCTGGATCAACCAAATTCAATTCTTTCACAATAGACGTAGAAATCAACAAACGGGCATAATCCATCCTATTTTTATTGAGAGTCTGAGTATCAATTTTAAGTAATCGACCAAAGAAGGATGCCAATTCCGTAAAGAAAATAATATTCCAAGCATGAACAGGAATACCGTAGCACCTCACCCAAGCTCCTCTTTCATAAGACACCACAGAATCTTTCGACCAAGGGCGACAATTTTCTAAAAAAGAATTAAAAAAATCAGCTGCTTCAGTAAACACTGACATCACATCAACATCTCCAATCGGATACAAAAACACCTTGTCGCCTCCGAACGGAACAATGTTAAAATTCTCAAACCCAGCATCCAGAAAAGTTTGTTGTAACACAGGGACACTAACACCATTTCTAATGCTAGCAGTCAACCCTTTAAAAGCCCATAAAACATCTTCTATAGTGGAAAAATACTCATATCCCACGATACTATTACGATGTACCTGATCAACACCTGACACCTTCCCTTCATCTTGCCCCTTGTTCGCCTCAGCCTTAAACTCCCCCTTCACGTTCCTACCCTTCAACTCTACTCCATCCTTCACAACTGACACCCCCTTCACCAGCACTTCCCCTCCCCCTTTCTGAGACTCCCTCACCCTCTCCCTTTCCTCCTCACTTCTAATGGCTTCCTCCTTCACCCTCTCTAATTCTTTTTTTTCTCCTCTCCTCTTTCACCACCTCTCCCCTATCCTCCTCCCTCGAATCTTTTCCGGCCGCATCACCATCATTTTTATCTCCCTTTTTACTAATATTTTTTTCTCCCTCTCCCTTCCTAACACTACTTCCTACATTCCTACCAAACCTATCAAATTTGGCAACATTTGCAAACAACCTCTGATCTCGAAATGAAACATTATTCAAAGCTTTAAGAAATTTACCCACATCTCGAACCTAAGAAATTTAACAAAACCATAAACTTGCCCTCTAACATTACGGTTTCTTGAAACAAAAACATCAGATAAAATCCCGCAAACTTCTAGACACTTCCTCAAATCAATTAACTCAAGATTCTCCGAAAAATTAGTAATATATAACACAACATTTACCTGATGGGAACCATCACGATGTGAATGAAGTTGCTGCCCATTATCATAGCTAATATGCATGACACGTGAGTGAGTTTGATTTCCATCATCATAACTTGTATGCCTTCCATGCGAGTGATGCATGCCACGTGAATGAAATTGCTTTCCCTTACCATAACTTGCATGCCTTCCATATGAGTGAAGCTGCCGAGACCCAATAATAATCTTCCTGTCACGCAAAATGCTTCTACCTACTTTGCTTCTGCCTCGCAATCCCACACAAGAAAGAGAAGATCGAACACTACGGCACACAAGGGAACGACCACGTTGTTGATCTCTACTAACCCTAATTGAATAATCACCATACCGAGGGAACCAAAGAGAACAATCAGAAAACCTCTCATACTGTCCAGAACCCTTAACAAACCCGTCATCCGAACCAAAACCTCCTAGCCTGCTGCTCTCCCGCTGTCTGTACTGTCCCTGAGAAACCGGTCCCATCGCTTTCCGACGTCTGTTTCTCACCTCAGTCTACTCTCCCAAATCCCCTCCCACCTGTGCCTCCCTGGCAAATGACCCACCCCTCCCGAGAAACCTCTCTTCCGGCGAAAAAGGTAGCCGGCGCGGTGGCCCTAGGTTAGACCTGTGACCGCCGCCGCTCTCTCTCTCTCTCTAACTCTCTCTCTCTCACCACCATTTTTGGGCAAAATATTTGAGATAAGACCAAAATTGTAACAAAATTTATAATTAAGGAACCAAAATAATTGACTTTAAAAGTACAATCCTAAATGATTTGATGCTAAGGAATACAAAGTGAGAATAAATTTAAGGTTGTGACACTTGTTAAGCAATTAAAAAAAATCTTGAAAAATAGCTTTTATTTTAGACTTTTGAAAAATTGACCATACAAATTTCAAGATATTATCATTATATTTAATTTTTTAACAAGTGCTCTAAAAAAACTTGCTAGTATTTTCCTAAATTTAATATCAAAACTAACTTTTTTATTTCTAGGTTTTTACTCAAAGGTTCGTGTATTTAAGGAGTCTTAAAAGAAGTCCTTAAGGGTCTGTCCGTGTCCGGGAGATTTGAAGGGATGAGAGGGGAGAGCTTTGGTGGGAGGAGAATAGAGAAGAGATAGAAAAAACTTTCATTTTTTTAAAAGAGTGAGTTTATAGAGAATGATAAATTAACGCTTATAATTGATATATATTTTCAATTTTAAAATTATAGAAAAACTTAAATTGAATTTAAAGAATTTATCTAAATCCTTATAAACCTTTAAAAATCATCCTCTTAAAAACAATTTATGAGTTCCACCGTATTAATGAAATTTTGTACGGTACGAAGAAAAGTCAACTTCCAAAATCTTTGCCTCTAGAACCTTTTATTTCTTCCAATTTTTTTTTCTTGCTACAAATCATCCTCTCGCATATCCTCCTAAATCTCAAACAGACCTTAAGGAGGTGAAAAAGAAAAGGAAGGTGGGGGAGGATATCAAGAGGACTAAGGTGACTGGGAAGAACACATGTCATCTCATCTCTCATGACTTTTGATTTATAATTTCTTTCATTTTTGCCGATGTACACATCATCGATTCATGTGGCATACATCAATACCACACATCATAATCTATGTTATATTTGTATTTTTGTTATAGTCATGGACCAGTGTGATATAACATCACGCTTTTAGTGATAAAAAAATGTCATTTGTCCGATAAAAATTAAGAAAAATGCTATTTGTACAGTCATTTTGTGACAATTTTTTGGATAACTTTGTTTCTCGTACTCGCATTTTGTTCTTACTCATTGTCTTTATTGCTTTCGTTTTTGTGCAAATACATACATTTCTTTGTATATTTTGGTTGTCTTAAAAAATAGTTGTTCAAATAACATAGTGATGGACGAATTGGCTATTGGCTAAGGCATCAAATTGTACCAAGTAATAAATAGTAAGTTATCATCTCCACAAGGATTGTCGTTCAACATAGCAATTAACATGATTTATTTGAAGTAAAAACAGTATAAAGTGGTTGCATGTTTTTTTAATTGTCCTGCATAATACGAGATTAGGTTGTTTTGATTCAGAAGTTAACAGCGGTTAGGGTATCCTTGGATCCCATCTACCTTCTGTGTTAGAATTAAAGCGGTTAATTATTAGTTTATGATCTGTCTTGATTCAAGAGAGTATGACATGACCCCATGATATAATGGTGGGAAGTTAAATTGATTTTGCCGCAGTTTAAAAGTTATAATTGCGACGTTCCCCTAAAGACGAGTCATAACCCTAACAATCATACTTAAATTCTATTAAAAGAATAATTTTGATAATAAGCAATTTACTGTTGTTTTTGTTCGGACGGTCGGCAAGATTGTAAGTGCTTTACCTCCACCTAGAGATCAGGTCAACCGATAGTTGAAAAGCATTAAGAACAGAACATATACAAATTAAATGAGACACTTAAATCATAAACCGAAAAAAAAACTTTATTAATTGAATCCAATAAAGAAAGAGAGGTTTATCGTGGAACCCCAGTCAAGAGAGGTTTAGTTGTTCATGACAGTCGACATCATTATAAAACAGCAGAAAAACACACACTATGGAGAGAACAAGAGGAGGAGAAAATCCTCCGCCTTAAAGCTCTGATGTTTGACCCTTGCCTTATACCGTTAGCTTTTGGATGAATAAAAGTGTGTGCAAAAGTTCTCTATTTATAGTGCATCATTGTTTAGTGATTAAGAGATGAAAAATGGGCTTTTTCCTTTGATCCAGCTTGGAAAACAAGCTAAAGCTGCATTTTCCCCGTACTCGTGCGCAGGGGCGCACAGACTGAAACACAGGGGTGCATGAGACAACATCCAGGGTTGTCTCATGCGCAGGGGCACATGAGGCAGTAGCCTGGATGCGGATTTTTCAGTTTTTTGTCATTTTTTGAGCGTTTTTCTGTTTTGAAATGCCTTGAAACTTGGGATGAATTTTCCCGAACTTGTATTGTCTTCAAAAACCTTTTAAGAACCATTGATCTTCACTCTTCATATCCTTAATCATTTATGTGATGTTTTGTCGATTTGCATGATTTCTCACTAAAAAGACTCAAAACATCTATGGAGTTGTACGATTTAGGATAAAAGTAAATTTCAACGACTTGAATGAACACGATACAATATGTTTATCAAACCATGAACAACTCTTCCATATAACCTTTTATTTGTCTTCAAATAAAAAAAAATGACTAAAAATATAATCTAAAATATCATATGATGCTCCGTCATCACATACCTAAAAAATTAATACAATATTTACTATCAATAATAAAATAAATAAGTTGAATTTGTTAATATTGCGAACAAATATCTTGAACTTTGATTTAACGATTTTCATAAAACCACATCCAAAACTATACAATAAAATTTGATTTTGTTTTTATTTTTAACCGTCTCTAAACACAAACACCCTAGTTCACAACAAAGTGACAAACCATAGGTTCAACGATTTTAATTTTAATCGGTTTAAATAAAACTATTCCCTTTAAGAATCTATTGCAGAAAACTCAAATACGGAAAACTAAAATAAGTGTGTATTTGGAATATTGATTTGAGCTAATCCATATAATGGGTAGTCACAAATTAGGTTAACGTGCATGACTAAATTAAATTATAGAACACCAACTGATACCCGAAATTCGTCGAGGCGACAAGACCCCCTTGCACCGAAGGTTGTACCTGCAGTTGGTATTGTCCTATTATATCCAATATCAAATTCAACAAGGGCAATTTTCTCTTTGCTTTTTCCAAAAAAAAAAAAACAAGGGCAGTTATAACTCAGATGTTCTATTTTTTTTTTTAATGATGTTAATAATTAGTTATTACTTATTATGTTAGTTTTTTATCTTTCGTCTAAATTTAAACTCAGAATGTTAAACTTTTTATTTCTAATTAACTCAAAACAGAAACAGTTGAACTACCAAACTCCATATATGTCTTCATTTACTTGTTATAACTAGTGTGATGCCCGTGCCAAGCACGGGAAGTTAACGTATTTATACAAATTTAATAAAAAAATATTAATTTAAATTAAATTGAAAGTTAATTTACTCAATCACACTTCACTGCCACCCACTACCACCCTCTCAATCCAAAATCCAAACCAGTTGTTATCAATGTAACCACAACTTCGTGGTAGTGTGATCGGCTCTCAAGGTTGTGTAACGTGTTATCATCAAACCCTAAATGGGGTAGTTCAACGCCGCATGATGCTACAAAAGTGCTTCATCACTGACAACATAATTTTTTGCTCCCAATGGCTCTTTAAACACATATTTGTTCATTGGCTGGCTCACACTGTATTTTTGTGTGAGCACATATTGTGTCGTAGTCCTTCAATTTGTTCAGGTTTCTAGGTTTGGTGTATCTCGCGTTTGGGTTGGTTTTGACATTGATACGTGTGGTGTTTCTTGCATATGAGTTCATTATTATTCTTCGTCGTTATAGGTGTTGCTTGCCACACTTCTGTTAGTTCAACTTATTCGATTTACCCCTTTTCGGTTATGACTATCATTTGTTTTCTGAAATCGGGTTTTGGTCGGTGCAGATTGCTTCATAACCCATCTTCAATTGTCTTCGTTTGCTAAGATTGTAAGCTCCACGATTTGGACGATTTAGTTCGTGTTGTTGTGGTGGTTTTGTTGTTCAGTTCATTGCTGCAAGTGTTGAGTTCCTTCCTTCATGTTTTTTTTTTGAAGAAGCCAAAATGATATATATAACCACAAAATCCTTCCTTCATGTTGGTTTCAGACTCTTTGGCTCGAAAGGGCTTTGGCTTCGCGCTACAGACGTTTTATTTAAGTTCATTTGATGGTCGTTGATACATATTAATTATAAAGAGGAGCTTGGTCATTTGGTGATCGTTCATACTTATTAATCAGAAAAATGTGTGCACTTCTTTTCGCGAATACATATTGTGATTCAAAAAAAATATTTGTCTCATTTAAATCATATTTTTTTAACTATTTTTTATATCATTTTATTAAAAAAATATCTCAAAATTTTGAAATATATTTATTCTTGAGTCATAGTAAGCATATAATCTCTTCAACCCAACACCTCTAAAAATAACATGTTTTATGTTGAATAAGATTTGGAATATATATTATCACATTCATAATAAAATGTTTCATGTTAAATTATTTATTTTCTATATGTTTTTGGGACAAAATGGTTAAAAAACAATTAAGCCTTTATAAAAAAATATATGTGTTATGTTGGTAAGACCTAGCTCAAGTGATAACGACGATATATTGTTAAGTTAGACATTTTCACCCTGGTTTAAACTGAAACTACCCATATATGTGTGTGAGTAATTAGGTACTTGCCTCTTCGTCCACCGACGAAATAAACATACATGTGTTACGAGTTTTTTTTCCTCATCAAAATAATTGGTTTAAGTATTCAATGTTTTATTGAAGTTGTCTCTAAGTCCATAAATTAAAATGACAATAAATTCAATTCATACTTTCAAGATGATGGTTTTATTAATTACCTCACTGGTGGACCGTATAAAAAACATCATAAGATTTAACAAATGATTTAGATTTATTGAAAAAGAAACTGAGAACGTCTACGTATTTCTTAGAAAACAATAAGCCATATATATATATATATATATATGTTATGTTTGTAAGCCCTAAGTCAAGAGACAATGCCGATATATTGTTAGGTTGGATACTTTCACTTGGGTTTGAACTGGAACCACACAGTTGCGTGTGAGTTTCAGTGGTACTTGTCACTTCGCATACTGATAAAAAAATGCATTTGTTATTTTTCTCCAAAAACAAATGGTTTAAATAATCAATGTTTTACTGAAGTTGTCCCTAAGTCCAGAAAGAAAATGACTAAAAAATTCAATGCATAGTTATAGGTGGATTTTAAGGTGAGGTCTATATTAAGTCCCTTATCAGTGGACCATATAAAGAACACCATAAATTTTTTAAACTATGATTTTAAGGATTACTTAGTTCATTTTAATAGTTTACAGATCAAATTCGTGAGAGTGATAGTTTAGGACTAAATTGACTGTTTATTCATCTAAAAACGGTCATAGATCAATCACTGAAAATCAAAATTGTGACAAAATCGTGATTGGTTCTAAGATGCTTCTCAACATTAGTATAATAGATTAAAGCTACGTTTTGTAATTTATCAGTTGATTTGCATGCTTGATGGGTAATTCCATTAGTTTGTCTTGGAATGACAACTTAGCGATTTTTCATCTTGTTTAGCCAATCTGGCTTTGTGGTACATGTGTGTGACTTTTCTTGGTTTCGACTACATGCACATCTTGTGTTGGGATGGTAACTATTTACATTAATTTCATTTACGTTCAAGAGAAAAAAAAATATTAGTATAATAGCGGAGGTTAGGTTTTATTGAAAGAAACAATGAGAAATAGGACTTTGAATAAATATTTTCGATAGATTAATGAAAAATTTAAGTTTTTTTTGTTTGGAAGAAAAGAAGTTCTTTTTGTTTGTAAAATAAGAAAAGAAAGAAATGAAGTTAATTTGATTGTGTTTTATAATGGATGAGTGTGTGATGATTGAGAATATTTGCTTTATAATTGATTTTTATTTCATGACTCTTTAATTTAGTTTTCTTTTTCTATCTTTTTTTTTTTGCTAGATTTATGTGCACATAAACTTCGGTTATTTTTCTTTTTTTATCTATTTGTAGCTTATAAAAAACATAAATAGGTTATCGAAAATAATGTGATATTATGCGAAAAGTAATGACTTGATAATATTTAATAAGAAAATAATTAATAAATAAACAATTTGAAATGTACAAAATCATTGGCAAAAAAAATCATAAAATAAATCTTGTTGAAAATAAAAAAGACACATAAAGTACACAACCTAATTGTGGAACATCAGAAAAACATAATTATGGTAGAGTAAGTCTAAGAACAAATCAGTAGATAAATGCAATTGTAAAAATAATCTCATTCACATGCATTAACTATCATTCAACCACAATTGTTAAATTATTGTAACTATTTACCTTTTATTATATTCACATTTTTAATATCACACACTTACGCATATATATATATATATATATATATATATATGATTGGTTGTCATGAACTTACAATGTAAAAAACTTCACACTTATGATAGATGAATTGTAAACTCTTATAAAATAAAATTTATTTTACAATAACATGGTAACAAAAATTTATTTAAAAGACTCATATGTTGCAAATGGTTAGGGGTTCGTATGGACAAAATTTAGCTAGGAGAGGAGAAACCATCTTTGTGTGTCACACTAATTCAGCGACAGAGATTAGTCGCTATTAAGCAGTGAAGAAAACATCATACTAATAACATGGTAACAAAAAAACTGATACATTCATATTTTAAATTCTCATTTATGAGAATGTAAAAATATTTAGTAAATTAAAGGACCATTAAATTTGAGATTTCCAAGTTCAAAATTCAAAAGAAAGAAAAATTGTAAAGAATCAAAAAAATTATTATTTTAGGAAAATAGTGCATTTAATTAGTAATAAATTTTAAGTACTTGTTTTTCCTAACTTATTATTAAGGATGAGTTTTAAGGATTAGTGAATCATTTAGTTCAAATGAAAAAAATATATTAGTGAATCATTTGAAATTTGATATCCATTATATTTTATAAAATGAAATAAATAATTATTTTAATTTATATTTTCAAATATATCAAATCATAAACTTGTGGAATTTAATACAATTGAAGAATAACATCAACATATATTTTGCAGGGTAATTTGGTAATATTACCGTTTCTAAAAATATAAAAAATGATAATAATTATCTCAACCATACACAAAAAAAAAACGAAACTATATAGGGTACATATCTAGTTATTTTTAACACGATGGTTGGATAACTATCTCATCAAAATCAGCACAAATTTTTAATGCATTTTAAATGCACTTTTAATTTACTTTCATATTCTCTTTTTTAATGCACATTAATTTTCCTTATTCGTTTCAATGTCTACAAAGTCAATTATGGTAAATTTCTATATGTTTTTAAAGATCCAAATATTTCAAAACTTTAATATATTAATCATAAAAAAACTTTAATATATGAGTACCGTTATACAAATTCGAATAATTTATAGACTCAATTTGTAATGAAAACTGGAATATATAATACTACTTATTATCTCGATGATTAATTATTTTTTTATTTAAAAATTATTTTTATCCATAACATTAGGCCTATTCTAAAATCATACGTTAGACCTAAGGGAGGTATATGATAAATTCGTCAGTTCAACCATGGATCTTGCTACTTTTTTTATAAAAAAAAAGTTTAAAACCTGTTTTTGTCGCAATTTTTCTTGACAAAAAATAATGAAATGGTGTTGAGTATTGATATATCATGTGAACTTCTCCTTTAATCATATAATAATATAAAAAAAATTATCCATAACATTAGGCCTACAAATATTCATTTATGCAAAGAAAAAAACATCGCTATTGTAGAAAGGATGAAGATAATAGGAAGAACAAAACTCATATATAAGATACATCAATTATTGAAGAAAATAAATCAATACTAATAGCCAGTGTCCAACTCTAATTTTACATTCAACCCCATAAACAAATTATGTTGAGAACAACAATAGAAAAAAAAACTAAACAGAGAGAAAGACAGTGAGACTGTGATATGAAAAAATTGTGAAGTCAAATGTCTAATTTATAGTATTGTTCATAGGGTAATTTGGTAAAATAAACACAATTAAATGGTAAATATTGAGAGACGCATGAAAAGGGAAGAAAATTATGACAATTTCAAACAAATATCTTTGGTGATCCTGGAGAATTAAAATATGGACGCATGAAAAAGAAAATCAAGGAAATTATGGACGCATGAAAAAGGAAATCAAGGAAATTACAATCGCTCACCCTAAAAATATTAAAATATGAATTAAAATATTAATTTTCATATTGCATTTGGTTAAGGAAATGAGATCATATTGCATTTAATTGGTTTAATGTTAATTTGAAACAAATATCTTTAATCAAATGATTTAAGACCTCTTGTGATATATTTTTTTGCTTTGTCTCTACATGATTTCTTCCTTTAATAGCAATAGAAATAAAATAATAGCAATAAATGATAGCAATGCATCAATTTAGAATATTACAAAAATTATTTTCATCATATCGATTCATTTAATGATCCGATTTTTTTAATAAATTTAATGATCCGATTTTTTAAAATGTGTTAATATGCAATACAAAAATAGCCTTTTTATTATTTCATTTCCTATTTTGGAATTTGTAACCACAAATTAAATTAAACTACTATTTTATTATTATGACAAATGAGTCATAATTTGTTTTGATTGGTTGATTATCAAGACAAATGAATCCATGCTTACTTGGATTGGTTGATACAAACAATTATGCATCATAGCCAATCATATTTGAATTATTCGTATACAAACAGTTAAAAGAAAAAATGAAACAATTGAAAAAAAAAACTAAAGTTAAAAAATGAGGTAAAAAATGTGACTAACGTTGACTAAAAAAGTGAAACAATTGAAAAAAAGAAAACTAAAGTTAAAAAAAATGAGGAAAAAAATGTGACTAACGTTGGGTAAAAAAATCCATTTAAATTATTTAATAGGAATTAATAAAAAAAATTAAATTATTTCTAACTTGGCTATTCCAAAAATGGTTTGTATTATGTTTTTTTTCCAATTAAAATTTTTAAATTGGTTCCTAAAAAAAATAGAGGTCTATGTTTAATTTTATTATAATTATTAACTCACTTCTTAAAAAAATGGAAGTCTTGTAAAAGAAACCGTATCATATTAAAATTATTTTAATGCATAAATTTATGACCAATTCATATCAATAATATTCTTGATCAATTTGAAATAACTACAACTATTTTCAATTCTTGTCATTCTATAGCTGTATGAAAAATAAAATAAAATAATAACAATAGAAATAAAATAATAGCAATAAATGATAGCAATGCATCAATTTAGAATATTTTATTAAAAAAATAATAGCAATAAATGTCAAATGAATGAGAATGTTTAGTGGTGTCACGTGTCATGCTAAGAATGCATTTGAGGATATTCCTATGAAATGTATAGTATATAGATTCCATTAGTCTCTTTAGCATCAAAAATCGCAACCAAAGAACTAGAGAATTGAATTTTATGGTAAGAAAAATATTCTTCTAATGCACTTAAGCGTCAAAAAGCCACATCATCATATTTTTTTAAAAAGAACTATATTCGTTTTTGAGGGAAAAAAAACTATATTCGTATTCGTTTAATTTTGAACTGAGATCTTTTTAGTTTTGGCACCATTTTTTGGTCCTCCCGTTTCCACTACAATGCTGGGCGTTATTTTCCCGCCACAAAGGAGCAACATGAGCCGTGGATCTAGGATAAACTTCGTAACTAATATTGCCATTATATATCAAAGGATAAACTTTATTTGTTTCTTTTTTCCATCATAGTAATGTTGAAAAATTAGGGAACTTGAGCTTTTTTTAATTTAAGACACCATTATCGGGAAAAGTATAATTTTTTTTGGGTGAGATGGAAAAAGTATGCTATTTAAGAAATTTTTGTATGAACATTCACGACTAGTGATGGATCTTCTCTAGAGTTTATGGTAGTCATAACACCCCTGAATATTCAATATATGCTATATTAGGCATATTATGTCATATACTAGTACTTTGCATTAGTGTGGTGGAAACTGCACATGTTTTTAGCACAATGTCACATGTTCAAGTCCTTGGGGTGATCTTTTTCTCAATTTTCCATTGTGTTTTAGTATTTTTATTCAAAAAGAAAGGTCTTGGAAAGATTAGAACCCTCATATATGGGGAAATATCCAAGCAGAATTAACCACCACAACATCTAACAATTTATGTTCTTTATTTGAAATAGTTTAATATATATTCTACAGATTTTGACACCCCCAGCAAAATCACCAAAGATCGGCCACTGTTCACGAACGACATCACCTCTATTATAAAACATGATACATAAATCTTAAATAATTTAATATATTGTTGAGATCTCTCAAAATTAACGATGTTCAATAACAACAAACAAACATTAATTGTATAAGTACTTCATTGATCTACATAGTATAAACTTTCAATCAACAATGAACTTTGTAAAATTTGTATTCGTCAAAAAGGTGTTAAGCGATATAACATCTAGTGTAATTTGATTCCTCGTGTGTATATATATATATATATAAGATTTCAAGCTTCTATATTTAAATTACGTTTATAAGGTAAATCATAAGATTATTTAGTTATCATATCATGTTAGTTTCTAACTCGACTCCCACCACGTGATTAACTTATAATATCGTACTAGCACATTCCTTCAAAAAAAATATCCTACTAGCACATCAAATAATAGTTTGAGACACGATACGAAACTTTCCACACAAAGGGGTTTTGCTAGTAAATACCCACACATGATACTCTTTAAGGATTTCAAATGAAGATATTATTTCTTAAAAAAATTAAATGGTTTAATTTTCGATGCATTGAATATACTCTTTAAGAGTGTTCTAGGGACACTCGTTAACATTTTCTTAATTTTAACTTGCAAGCTAACTGACCCAACTTGCAATGCAAGCTTTTATATTTTTGATGAGTTCCAACCCCTTGAAGTTGTTTCGGTGATGTAGGGTTGGGACCTCGAGGTATACTCTTCTCAAGATCTCATGTTTGATTCCATTAAATATGAACAATATCTATGTTTGATCGGTTCACACAAAACTTTGATTTTGTTTCAATTGAACTTTCCGCTAATATATCATGACATTTGTGCTTCAAATTAGGTGGTCATTGCATCCTCGAACCAAATATTAAGTTTTTTTTATTTAATTATGACGAGTTCATGGGCTCAGGGCCTATCTTTCATCAAAAGGATTTAAAATGAAATTTATAAAATAACTAATAATAAAAATGAGAGTGTTTTGGGAAAATATCCATCGATCAAATGATTTTTAAGTGTGTATATGTTTACGCTGGGATTTGGTAAACAACCGCTAGTTTAAGTATTTTACACTTGCAAGATCAACTAGAAATCTTAAGACAATTTTGTGCTTTGCTTTTTTAGAAAACTTGTTGTGTTCATCAAAGTGATAAACAGATTATGGTATTTTCGTTTAAGAAAACTAAAAAGGAGAACGTTTTAACTCCGAATCGCCTCAAAGTTAAACTAACATTCGTATTAAAAACTGAATTGTAAAGAAAGAACATGTAAATTACTTGAAAGTAAATTGCATTAAATGTAAAAATGATTACAATAAAAGACGGTTCACAAATCATACATTTTCTCCTTGGAATTCCTTTCTTTCGATTGCATGAGTACTCGGAAGTTTTGGGAGAGGTTTGTATATGAAAATTGTGACCCCGATTTCTTCTAAGAAATCACTATATATACTAGAAGCAAAATCCAACTGCCGCTTCGATCCTACGCTCAGGATCCTCCCACGTGTTCCCCACGTTCTCCATTTCTTCGAAGCACTCTCTTTTCTCGCGCGCCAAGCTTCGAAACCTTGGGTCTGGACTTTGCTATTTGGGCCGTAATCCACTAGGCCCACTACTCCAACTGTTCTTCTCGAAAAACCTTGCTTCCATGGGAACTTCGACTTTTCAATCCAGTCAAATTTATCCTTTGATATTGCGTACCGAATTTTACGCCTAACAAATTGCCCCCCAAAAATGCCACTTTCGATCGGCTTTGTCGAATAAGAAAATGACGTTTTTGAAAAACCTTTTTCCTTTTATTATTTTATTCACCGCTGCACCCTTTCCAAAGACGGTAATAATGTCAGAAAAGACAATCATGACCTTTTTCAAAACGTCTCGTCTCCTCCAACCATCATGACCTCCTGGTTTCTTGGTGAGAGTGGGACACGTGGCTAACACGGAAGTTGAAGAGTGAACTTTTTCATCTGGATTTATTATTAAAAAATCATACTCTATTAACCCTATAAATAGAGTCACTCAAGTTGATGAAACCTTTTCACAACTTTTCAGCCATTCCTCTTCCATTTCATCCTTCGTATTCCAAACCCTAACCCCTTTTCTGCGAATACAACCTTAAAGCTCCATCAATGGCGTCAGGTTCTGGAACTAAAGAAGTACTTCCAATGGCTGGGAAATGGTCGGACTTCACAATCAGTACTTACGGGGATGACCAAGTACCAGAGCCAACTCTTAAGCTTGAACATAAGAAAATCTGGGAAACTCAAGTTATTTTTCCCTATTCCCTCAATAAAACTGTTCACGCTTTTGGTGGTCCTAAACCAGATGACAAGAATCGGAACAGTCAAACCATGTCTATTTTCCCTCTCTATAAACCTTGCAGCCCTAGGGCCTTTTTGGACGAACCTTATAACTTCAACTATATAAAGTATCCAAACAAAGTTTTCAGGTCTGCACCTTCTGCGACTCAGCAGTACCTTAACTGGTTGGACAGGGTCGAAAGCAACTACGGCGATACACTACTAGAAAAATGTCATTTCGTGACCAATTTAGAGACCGAATATAATTGGTCACTGTAGAGACCGATTTAGATACTGATTGTTGTAGATATTGACCAAATATAAATTGGTCTGGAGATCGGTGACAAATGTATTTCAGTGACCGAATTAGCGTCTGAAATATCAGTCTCTAAAATGGAACTCTAAATTAAAATAAAAAATAGAAAACCTTTCCTCTACTAAGGGCAAGATAGACACATTTTAAAAATAAAAAATAAAAAATTAATAGCCTTTTCTCTTGTAAACCAAACTGAATCGCCTTTTCCTCTTCTAACAAAACCCTCACATTCAGTCCTCCTTACCGGTTTCAATCCGGCCACCTCGCCGTCATAACCTGAAAAAGAAGACCGTTTTTGCACTCATCTTGACGAGATCTTTCCTGTTATCCCTTCGTTTTCGTGTTTTGGCAACATCCTCGTTATCTTCTTTCTCTTATTTCTCTGGGTAACAACTTCACAGAACCACCACACCGGAGTCATTCCGACATCGATTTGTCTCTCTTCTTCAAGGGTAAGTGATTTTTCATTATTACCTTATCAGATTTCACCATTATAAAAAGCCCCAATTTGTGTGAAACCCTAACCCAATTTCTTTTACTACCAGCTCATATTATTGAATATTTTCTGTTTTCTTCTTTTATCTCTTTATTTTGATCTGATTATTTTGTTCAAACATATTTTCACACTTTTTTTTATCCATAATTTCTCCATTTTTCAGTTTTTCTCAAGCCTTAAATATAATCTATCACCACTTTTTAGGTCTATCTCTATTTATGGTGATTGATTCATTGTTTTTTAGTTCAAATATTGACTTAGAGTTTTTTTGTTAAATTCGTTTAATTCTTTCTTCCCAATTTACTTGTTTTTCAGAAGTTAAATAAATGGTGGTTTGAATAGTTGTTAGAGTTGAGTTTGATTGACTGTCTCTGTTTCTTATATCAGATTATAGTTGACACAAATGTCAGAGACAACTCTAAAGGACCTCTACAATAGCGACGACTCAAGTAAGGCGTGTTTCGCCAAGCCTCTGGCTGACAATGGTGTGGCTCAATACCTTAGATTTTTTTAATTATTTTGACATTTGTTATTTACCTTTGATTATTAGCTTAATATGATATAAATTCAACACCTATGTTAAAGTGTTTAATTGGTTGGATATCTACTTCAGTGTATTTTTTGACATACGCACAGGGAAATTTGTGAAGGATGGTGGCGTTTTATGGCAGATATGGCCAGATTTCTGGCTTTCCGACATGATAATGCATCCCCAACTTATAACACAGCTCATTTTATGTAGTTCATAGCTTGCCTTTTATTCCTTGTAGTTGTTAATTTGGTAGATTTGTTGATTTCTTTATTGCAAGCTCTATTTAATTGTCGATTTGTATCACTATTTCACATTATTTATTTAATTGAAATTTCTCTCTGCTTAGGAAAATTTAACTGCAATGACTTATAACATTCTTAGCCTGTCCTCCCATTCAGCCTGGAAAGGATCTAAAATAAATTCAACTTAACTACTGAGTGGCTGGAAAAGATCTCAATGTCAAATTGACAACATTCATAATATTTGAAATTCCTCATTTCCACTGTACAATTTCAAAGTGCATTATAATAAGCATCTCAAACATGTCATTTTGTAGCAACCAATCTTTTATTGATATATTCATCTTCTCATGTTTTCGTTTGGGTTCACTTCATTTTATCAGGAGTTATAGCCCGCGTGGGAGGAGATCTCCAAGACGACGTAGCATAACACCTCCTCGTGGTCGTAGCTACAGCAGATCCCCTCCTCCATACCGTTATTCTCGCCGTGATTCACCTTATGCCAACGGGTACAAGTGCTTTGTCAGAATGCAATTTTTATATTATTCTTGCAGCTTTCAATGTGTATATAATCAGCCATATTCTTCTAACATGTGATGACTAAGAGTTCACAAATTATATATAATTTTTATCAATATTTATTTCCTTTTAGTTTCATTTAGTGAAAGCAGTACAAATAATACATACTAAAAAAACACATGCACAAATCATACAGTCATAAATTGCCACCTTATATCAATATATAAATAATCAAGTTTTCCTATCTCAAGATTATTGGAAAGAACAACTCATTGATCATTGTTTTATTTCATCTTCTTCACTTTTTTAGTTACAAAGAAAAACACTTCTTGAAATTCCTTCATTTTTTTTCTGCAGTTGCTGCAAATAGCATATTTTCTGGTGTCTATCACATCAGTTTGTAACTGCATTAGCTTTGAAAAAGAAAGAAAAAGTTTATGTGTTTTGGTGTTAACTTTTAATAGTGGTGCGGTTGAGTTGCAGCAATGGAAGGAAGTGATATATATAGTGCAAGTAACAGTCTCCGGTTTAGTATGAGAAGTTCTTCTACTACAGGTTGGAGAAACAGTACAATGGAGGCTTTTTCAAAGTCTTCGCGACGCGAAGAAGATGATGACGAAGAAGCTCTTAAATGGGCTACACTTGAAAAACTCCTTACTTATAACCGTTTGAGGAAAGAATTGTTGGCGACATCGCGTGGAGTTGCCAATGAGGTTGATATAATAGATCTTGGATTTCAAGAGAAACAGAAACTGTTGGATAGGTTGATTAATGTTGCTGAAGAGGGAAATGAGAAGTTTTTGTTGAAGCTCAAGGAAAGAATTGATAGGTAATGTTGTTTTCATTTTTACTTCAACTGAAAAATATAAGAGAATATAGATCCTATATTTTTGAAAATTTTGAAATTAGATCTAGCATTTATAATAATTTTTGAAAATACTGAAACATTATTTTCATTGTTTCTAAAAATGTATTCTTCATAGCTTTTTAGTGTTTTTTCTTCATTGTTTTTCGGTTTTCGCCACTTAAAAGCTGATATTTTTCTGGTGATATTTTTTTCTTCTTTTAGAGTTGGGATTGAGATTCCAACAATTGAAGTTAGATATGAACACCTAAATGTTGAGGCAGGGCTTTGCCAACTTTGTTGAACTCAATTACTAATACAGTGGAGGTAAATACAACCAGATTATACTTTCTCAGTTGTTATTGTTGTTTCTTTATTTCGCAATTAGTCTCATAACTTTTTTTTCTTTGGTCTTTCAGAGTATCTTGATTTCTCTCCATATTCTCACAAGCAAAAAGAAACAAATGACTATCCTTAAAGATGTAAGTGGAATAGTCAAACCTCGTAGGATGACACTTCTACTGGGTCCTCCAAGTTCTGGAAAGACCACACTTCTTTTGGCCTTGTCAGGAAAGCTTGATCCCAATCTCAAGGTGAAAAGAAATTTCTCTTAATTTCATTAATATATAGTGTTCTCTTTCGCTGTTCACGAGGTTTGAGTTCAGTAGTAAAAACTTGACCTTATAATCTCAAGGGAACAATTGGTGCTGGTGTGTATGTTTTGGTTGGAACTGTGGCAAGGGAACATGCTGGACCAGCTTTACCACTTTCATTTATGGTTGCTGGAATAGCAGCAGCTCTTTCAGCTCTTTGTTATGCTGAGTTGGCCAGTCGTTTTCCTTCTGCTCGAAGTGCTTATCATTATGCTTACATATGTCTTGGTGAAGGGTATTTATTCTTCTTAATTTCTTACATTAAACAATGGTTTTTTCTTTCTTTCTGTAACCATGTTATTGGAGTACAAAGTATTCATTGGTTTTGTAAATGATTAATCTTCGCAAGTGAACCTGAATGGTCGCCTTTAATGAGGTCTCCACACACAACCATGTCTTTTTAATTCACAAGGCTCGAACCTGAGACATTGCTTAAGAGATTAAAGTCCAGTTCCACTCGGACTAATGTAATGTTGATACTTTTTGAACTGGGTTTAAATTGCGATTGCAGACACTGTTACTACCTTAATATTGAAGATTGCGATTTTAATTATGTTGTTGAATTTGCTTATTGAAAGATTGAAGCGCTTGTTTAGACTTCTTAGCTTATTATATATCAATTGAGAGTTGATATATTTCGTGTACTATGTTTGCAGGGTTTCTTGGTTGATTGGCTGGTCCTTAATATTGGAATATGGAATCGGTGGAGCTGCTGTTGCTCGTGGCATAAACCCTAATTTGGTATACTGTTAATCTAATGTTGTGTTTTCAATGTTCTTTTCTTAAAATCAGAAATGCTTTCTTTTCAAATGTTCTTTTCATTTGTTAAATAGCGACACTATTGCATAGCAGAATTGAACAAAATAGTGGCTATAACGGTACTATAGCAGTGTTGCGCAACAGAATTTGAACAAATCACTATTTTCCACAGTTTGCAATTGACAACACTGGGAATAAAACTCTGGCAGATTAGTTTGTTTGAATTGCAAGTATCTGATGCAAGTGTTGATATAAGATTGATATTTCTCTGATTAGGCTGCACTTATTGGAGGTGTGGACAACTTGCCAAGATTTTTATCCTATCAACATATTCCTGGGATTGATATTGATGTAGACCCACTTGCAGCCTTTATGGTATTGATTGTTACTTGGATCCTGTGTACTGGCATCAAAGAGGTAAATTTTATTGATGTTTTTACCTCAAGTCTGCTGCACCGCTTTTCGAAGGTATTGTCTGTATATGTTCTTTATTGATTTGAATTGTTACTACTTTGTTTGCAGAGTACAAGGATACAAAGTATAGTGACATCAGTGAATATATGTGCTTTGATGTTTATCATAGTAGCTGGTGGTTATTTGGGATTCAAAACTGGATGGATTGGATATAAACTCCCTACAGGGTAATTTACATATATCTTTCTTCTACACTACCCTTAATCCATCGATGTTTGGTCTCTTCTAGTTACTGAATTTCTCTGTTGTTTTGATAATAGGTATTTTGCATTTGGGGTCGATGGAATGGTTGCTGATTCTGCAACAGCCTTTTTTGCATACATAGGTTTTGATGCAGTTGCCAGCGCTGCTGAAGAGGTATGGATCATGACAATATATCATGCTTCGTGCAACTTACCCTTTTAGGTCAAATACGATTGATGCAAAAATTTGTAATCACCACTTCGCATTCGTGTCAAAAATCTTAATTTCGTAGAAAATTGCAGTTAAATAAGGATCAATGTTTTCAAAACCGGACTGGAAGTTGAACTGGTGAATCGGATGACTAATAAGTAAATAAGTATTACAAAAGCTGTTTTGTAAATGAAGAAAAAAACTAACTAGTTGAACCAAACACGGTTCAACCCAGTACGACTTGATTCTTAGAAACTGAGAACCAATAGGTTAAACCAACCGACAGAATGACTAGTTTCCAGTTCAATCGGTTGGACTGATTCTGAAAACACAGATACAGATGGTGCTGCCGCGAAGTGCTCGCAGACACATCAAAAACCTTGATAACGCGATTGCCATTGCAATCACAGACCTTTTATTTTTTTAAACCTTGAGAGTAAGTTCAAACTTTCTAATAATGTTTTACTGTGTGATTAACAGGTGAAAAATCCTCAAAGAGATTTGCCAATAGGAATTGCAGCTTCATTGTCTCTGTGTTGTGGATTGTATATGATAGTATCCATTGTTGTTGTTGGTTTAGTACCTTACTATGATATCAATCCTAACACCCCCATATCTTCTGCGTTTGCTGCCAATGGAATGCAATGGGCTGCGTAAGTTTTATAAATTTGCAACTCTATTATGATTGTTCAATATAAAAGGTTTCCTTTCCCTATAAAAGTCTTCTATTTTCTAGGAAAGATTATTGATGTGTCTTGTTTAATGACTCAGCCAAGAATTTTGATGGCTATGGCCAGGGATGGACTTCTGCCACCATTTTTTTCTGACATAAACAAGATCAGCCAAGTTCTTGTAAAGAGTACCATAGTTACTGGCCTTGTTTCTGCATCCTTGGCATTTTTCATGGATGTCTCTCAACTTGCTGGGATGGTAAGTCGAATATATCTATATTCGCAATTGTTAAAACTTAACATCTGTGATTGCCAAATGTAAAAGAATGTTACTAATCTATAGTACTAATGTTTATTTTGCTTGTGTTCTACAGGTTAGTGTAGGCACTCTTCTTGCATTCACCATAGCATCAATATCTGTGTTGATAGTCAGATATATCCCCCCTTCTCTACAAGAACCAATTGATTCAGAATCAATGGAGTGTGGTTGGAGCCATTTGGTGACAAATGTAAAAGATGAAAACAAGAAACCTTTACTTGTTAAAGAGGATGTATCAACTGATTTCCCCCTTCTTGCTAAACACCTTGCAATAGACAACTGTGAGTTATGATTCTCATTCTATTTAGTTGTTGTATCATGCAAAATCTATGTAACACCGACACTTCATATAGAAGGCGTATATGGTTTCTGACATGTGTCGGGGTGTTCAACACGTGATAGTGTCCGACATCGACAAGACACAAACATATATGGTTACATTTAATTATATAGTTTTCTAAAATTTTATTAGTGTGGATGTGTCAGTGTCGTGTCCAGTGTCTGTGCTAGTGCAAAATGCAACATTTATTGCTCCATATATGCAATTAATGTTCCTTAAGTTACATCAATTTACTGTTAATATTATACATAATTTCATCCTCACTCCTATTCTTTTTATGGATGCAGATGTACATAATGGTAATAGGAGAACTGATTATTTGATGCCAATAGAGTTATGGATGCAAGAAAAAAAATGGAGATCCAGGCCATTCCAACTAGTTAAAAATATGCACTTCATGGTTTCCGAATTTTCTTTTCTATATCGTAATAAAGTTAGTTTCTTAGTTAATGTAATATTATACTACCAGAGGCCAAGGTTTATTTTACTGTGTATACTGTTGGTACTGAGTTTAATACATAAATGTTTATTTTGCTGTGTATGATATTAATATACAAGCAGAGGTAAAATCATATTTTGATTGATTTTTTTTTTTGCACAACATACTTAGAGACCGATTTAGTGACTGATTGTTTTACAAGTCGATAAAATCGGTCACAAAGTCAGTTTGCAAAATTGGTGACAAATTCAGTCTCGAACATCAGTCACTAATTCAGTCAATGAATTCAGCCACAAAATCGGTCTCTAAACTCGGAAGCGCTATATTAGTCTCTAATTCGGTTACTAATTTCAGTTGCATACTCAGTCGCTGAAAACCAGTCGCTATTTCGGTTACTAAGAATTAGCGACCAGCGAATTAGCAACTCTTATTTTTGGTCTCTATTTCGGTCACTAAACTCGTTAGTGACCGATTTTGATGATATAGCGACCGAAAATTCGGTCTCTAAAAGGACAATTTCTTGTAGTGATATCTGGAAGGACTATGGGATTTTCGATCTGGTCCAGCTTTCTCGAACCGGCATGAAATATCACCAAGAAATGCTGATTGCTGCCTTGCATTTCTTCGAATCTTCGACCAACACTTTCCACTTCGAATGTGGGATGATGACCCCCACTCTCTTCGATGTAGCAGCCATCACAGGACTTCGACCTGATGGTGCCACTTACGATCCTACTCGATTCAGTGACAATATCAAGCTATCTTATACGTCGAATGCTTATTCGAAGTATATCAACGAACATCACAAAGATGACAGCGAAGTGGGCGACGAGGAACATGTAGCTTTCCTTACTCTTTGGCTGTCTCAGTTTGTCTTTTGCACAAGATCTTTGCAAGTGGCCAAGAAGTTCATCCCTATGGCCATCCAAATTCATGAATGCCAGTCTTTCGGCTTGGGAAGCCTTATTCTGGGAGCTCTATATGAGGCCATGAGGTCTGCCTGTGAAAATATTAAGCTCACAGGTTCTGGGTCAACTTTCCTAGCGTATGGCCCTTTTTGGCTTCTCCAGTTGTGGTTAAATGCTACTTTTCCTCGGGAGCTCGACCTAATACTCCCAGAACCCTGCTTTGAAGCGACTCGTGGGCGCCAAATTGAAGGCACAAGGCTATCTCGAATGATTCCAAGAATGAGAGGCCTCTATTCAGAACAGCTCTTCATACAATACTTCGAGGCCTTTCTCAACCTAAAGACATTCAAGAGCAGCTTTGCTCCTTTTGTAGATCGAAAAGTCGGGCCTCACTGGTTTGCTCACCCATTCCCTCCACTGCCTGAGAATGAGGAAGAAATCACTGCCATTTGGTTAGCTTATCTCAACCCCACCCTTATCTCCTGCCGTTATGGCGTTACGTCTTCAGAGTTCGGATTAGTAGGATACTTTCCGAACTTAGTTTCAAGACAATTTGGACTAACTCAGCTATTGCCCAAAAGCTTTTACCTTAATGAAAAAGAGATTTGCTTAGGGTATTATGGCATGACTGAACCAACTTTCCACTCCTTCCTCCGTGAAGCTGAAAAAAGGTGTTGTGGAATCACACCTTTCAAATATGACAACTCCCACTCTTGTACTAGGGAGTTTGCAAAATGGTGGGACTTGCACTATTCCATTCACCTTGTTGACAAGAAACTTTTGATGGATAAAATTCGAGAAGGATTTAACCCGTCTGCAGCGGCTGCAATCCAAAGAAAGTTGACTTCTAAAGGTAACTTTCGTCCCTTTCGAAATTTTCAAAACTTATCCTTTTTGACTTATCAACTTAGTTCGAACTTTTTCCTGTTTTAGGAAGCAAATCGAAGGCAGTGTCTAATGCCTCAAGTCAAGCTCCTCCAGTCAAGGCCAAAAAGGAACCAATGGTAAGCCATTTAAATTTATTATTTGGCCTTTCACATGGAGTTTACCATTTACACAGACGACTCAATTTAAATCTATGCCCTTTTCAGGTCACCACTCGGAAGAGGGCCAACCCAACAGGTGCTGAAGGGACTTCGAAGAAGCCAAACCTTGGAGCTCCTGTGATTGCTCTAAGTGATGATGAAAAGGTTAACACCTTTTGATCATCTACTTTTCTTCGATAATTAGCTTCGTTATTCAAAGCGCTTATATTAACATAGAATGTTATGCTACAGACCACAACGGACCAACCTGCTGATGTGCAACCTGAGTCAGAACATGTGGCTGCCTCTTCGAAGGACACCAACAGACAAACTGAGTCCGCAGCTGGAGCAAGCTTGGCCAGCACCATCGAAAAGGCAAAACAACCGCTCGAGCCTGGTAAGCCAAGTAAAGCAAAAAAGAAGAAGAGGAGTAGGCAAGAAAAAACTGAAAGCCAAGATGAGGCTGTTGTTGGCGAGACTGTCGAAGAGCAAGAAGCCTCGCTTACTCTCATCGAAGAAAAATCTGCTGAGAAGCACAAGAAGAAAAAGAAAAAGGATAAAACTCGTCGAAACCCTTCTTCCTCCAGCCAGGCGGACCCAGAAGCTCCTTCCTCACAACAAGAAAAGATTGTGCAGCCACACCCCAAAACTGGAAATGATTCACCCCCAAAGGTAATTCACCAACTCCTTCACCCTTTACTCTCATCGTTCCCTTTATGTATACCGCATCTAATCTGACTATTTCCTCCATTTTCCAGGACCGTCCCATGTCAACTATTGTGGAGGAAACTTCTCCAGACAGCACAGTAAAGCAAGTTCTCGAAGGACTAAGTCAACAACTTTTTCCTCAAGAGCAAGACTTGGAGCAAACCTCCCCCGAAAAAGAAACACTAGGGGACGAAGAAGGCAAGGACAAGGTGATCATCGAAGAAAACCAAGAAACAAATGAGGTTGGTGCTAGCAAAGATAAACCCTTACCAACGACCTCTCCAAAAGCCTTGGTCAGTTCTCCGCCTCGAATGGACATTACCAACGAAGACCAGGTTTTACCAACTGAAGTTGAAACTCTGCCTGTCAACGAAGAAACAACGCCTGTTCGAGTTGATACCGCCATGTCTGATGCCCCCAATGCTGGCGAGAAGAATGATCAAATCCCTGAAGGTGCGTATTCTACCACCGAAGGTCACCACCAGCCTCAAGTTAGCCAGGAAGATAAGGCCAAAAATGTTGAAATAACTTCAAGTGCTGACTATGAGCAAACGACTCAGACAGATAATTCACTTAATGATGAGGACATTTCATCTCCGAAGTCCATTCCCAATATCTGTCTCCCAGTCGAAGTTTTACGAGGCATCAAACACCTAGCACCGGAAGATGCGCTCAACACCTTGTTGTCCAGCCATGGTACGTATGTTCCCACAGCGGCTGACAGAGAAAAAGCTCTTCAACTCGAACAGGTAGAGCATGAGCTAAGGTTTCGACGAGAAGTAATTGATGGAGACATGTTAGAACTCCTCGAAAGAGAACCCACAATTTACTTCAACATCAAAGCTCTTTTCAGCAAACTTCAAACTCCACAAACTGCTGAAGACCTGTTCTTAAAAGTTTCTCAAGCCGAAACTCTCTTGGAGCAATATGCAAAAAAAATTCATGCCTTGAGGAGTAGTGCCCAGCTTCGAGACACCCAACTTTCTGTTCAGCAAGACCATTTCAAACAGGCCACCCACTACAATGAGGAAGCTGCTAAAATCAAAGCCGCGTCTGCGGGAGCATTCTTGCAGATGGCTGCCTGTGAAGACAATATTTCGAAATGGAAAGCTGAAATTCGGGAGTTGGAGGCCAAGATAGCTCAAGAGGAAAAGATGAAAGAACGTTTCGCCGCTCAAGCTGTCGAAGTACCTAGGTCCAAAATCGAAGAGCTGGCACATGTAGGCCTCCAACATTACAGTGATGGGCTAATTGTTAGCAGCGAAGTTGATCGCTTGACAAATGAAAGCAATGTTCTGCAACGAAAGCTTGATCACACCAAGGAGCAGTACTACCACTTCAGACAAGCCAACAAATCCTGGACGGCAGCAGATTAACTTGCTTTTCTACCCATCATTGTTTTGTTGTTTTCGAATTATCTTGAACAATTTGGTTATATTACTTTAAATGCTCTTTTGGTAGTAACTTTTATTTAACCATTTTCACTGTTCAATTTACGTTATTCTCGAATGTGGCAATTGTACTCAAATTTATACCTTATATTTATGCCAATTTTCCATGCTATAATCATCCTCGTTAGCACTTTGCCTATTTTAGCATTCGAAAACGCCAAATATCGAAGACTTACTTGGTTTTCGTGATACGCTCTAAACTCCTCTTTTTTAGTAACGGATAAGATTGCGCCTAAAACAAAACGCGTAACTACTAAGCCATATCTCTGACTGGCTCTAGTTCCAAAATAAATCAAACATCCGTTTCCAAAAACAGTCAAACTGAAATGGCGTGAATTCCGAGAAAAATTAGGAAAACGGTTGAAGAATTAATAATGATCTTACCACTATATATATGGTCATTCTCTATCCGTTTTACTCACTCTATTCTGTAAATCATAATAGTATAGCCACCATCACCAATTTTGAAAGAAAAATCATGGGTAAAGGCAAACAGATTGCGAAGAACACCAATGAGAAGAAAACAACGTCTGCAAAGAAGGACAACAAGAAGACTGCTGATTCCTCAAAGAAGACAAAGAAACCTTCTTCCAAGGGCGAAAGCTCAAGAACCTGCAGAGCTCCCCCTCTGTTAATGTACAAAAGTAAGTATCGTTTTTATATCGTTCCACAGGGATTAATGTGATATCATAAACCGTTCAACGTCGATTATCGTCTTAAGTTAGGGTTTAACCATTTGTTTTATACTACACTACTCATCATTTTAAAAACATAATAAATAAATAGTAGAGTAATAGGACATAGAAGGTGTTAGGATTAACGTTCATCAATCAAACATCGTTTATATTCGATTGATTACAAATACGGATTCTAGCTTTTTCTTATATATGACATTATTACGTATTGCTCAACAACATCATTGATTTCCCAAATGACGTCGTGAGATCGATTGTATCGTTTAGTCGATGATTTCTCAATCTATTAAACGATTCAAAAGCTTTACGATCCAATACTATAATGTAATTATCAAAACCAAATCCCATTTCTAGAATTTCTTATCTTGATAGAAAATCATTCTAAACCTAGATTCAAAAGTCTTTTTCAACAACATTTAAATCAAACATAAGATTGAAAAGCAAGAAGAAATTCAATGGTATATAAAAATGCTAGAATCATATATTTAATAACCAAAAGTTTACAACATGGAATGATTGATTACCTATTAATCCCAACAAAGGAGATTAGTTGATCATTGTCATGACAACTATTGCAAAATAAGAAAGGAAGATGAAGATATAGTAGAGCTTGATGTCTCAAAGCTTCTCAATGTCTTCTTCAATCCAAATCAATTTGCTATTTGAAGTTTTTCTCCTTCTATGCCTAATCTCTCTCTCTTAGGAATAAACTCTTAAATTTCGTGTAAAATGAAAGCAATTCAAAAATGTAAGTTCTGTCCTAAAAACTGTAAAAAGCTTAAATACTAAGACTGATAAATACAATTTCGCTCAGCGATACGTATCGTCGCTCAGCGAACCAATCAAAACAGCCAATAGAGATCTGCCACGTCATCTTCAGCATTTAGACCGCCTTGATGATTTCGCTGAGCGATCCAAATTTCGCTGGGCGAAAACAAGCTTCCCCTGTTCCAGAAATTCCCTGCCTCACTTCGCCAACCTTTCGCTGTAGGATCGCTAGGCGAAAATTCTCTGCCTGACTTCGCTCAGCAGTCGCCAAGATATCGCTAGGCGATAATTCTCTGCCTGACTTCGCTCAGCAGTCGCCCTAGGATCGCTAGGCGATTGCCTTCATGCTTCTCTTCAATAATTCTTTCTATTTTCAGGTCCTGGCTTGCTTTTTCCTACACAAATGGGGAAGAATGAGATATACAAAGAATAATTGGCATTTATTCATAAATTCCATGCTTTTCCTAAGATAACTTGCACAACAAGTAACTAAAAAGCTTTATAAAAGACATGGATTTATTCATATTTTGCCACTTATCAAATACTCCCCAACTTAGTTCTTTGTTTGTCCTCAAACAAAAGATTCAAAATAATTGGAAAAAACAAGGCTTTGGACAAAGTTAAGCATGAGGCAAAAATTTCAAAAATGGAAGAAAAGATTTTCAGGTGAATGATTCAACTTTGATAGCGCGAGCAATAGTAAAGTTTCTCATTCCACTAAATACATACCATGACTGTGACATAGTCCTAAGCACAAAGTTCATATCTCACAATTCCTGGCAAACAAAATATTTAAATTTGAACCAACCTAACACACTTCTATATAAAAAGTAGATGAACATGTTGAAATCATTTGTAAGGGTTATGAACACTCATCCAACAAACATGATAACATTCCAATTAAATTATGTGTCCATCTAATTATCATTTCCAAAAGCATAAAAGGCATTGATCAAAAGGTCTTTAAGGGTTGTAATTGGGCTAGGTTACAAAAGAATTGTCATATGTGGGATATTTGAATTCAAATGGCCAAGCAAAAGGAACATTCAAACTAATTACAAACTTCCTTCTTTTTCCAATACAACACTTGGTGAATTACATACATTTCTATTCTTGATTGATCTTGACAACTTTTTCTTTGAATTATTGCAAACCTTTTCATTTTTTCTCTTTTCTTTTTCTTGGTTTGCTTTTCTTTCTTTTTTCTTTCTTTCTTTTCTTTTTTTTCTTTTCTTTTCTTTGTTGTCAAGATCAAATATCAACATTCACCATTACATTGACTTAACCATAACTTCCCTTTCTCCCCAACTTAGTTCAAAGACACCCTAATCGAATGTTCCTTTATCATTATGGCAAAGGTCAATAAAAACGATGGATAAGGGTTCACAAGAAAACAACTATCAGAATTCAATAAAGAGTTAACTATGAACTGAATTTTTTTTACAAACTCCGGCAATTTAAATAAGCAATTGAGCTTATTAAAATTGACAGTTCACAGTTAACAATTCTGATTCAATAGGCTCAGATGGGTTAACAGATACTCACTCTTCTCACAGGGTAGGTTTATTTGGTCAAGTATTTCACTCAATTTCAAAAAATTGCCTTGATCACTTCAATGTTTTTATACAAATTAAAACAACAACAGATTTAACATAAAATAACTGAGTTAAACACGAAATGTTGGTTTCCTGCATATATATACAATGGTTGAGGATTCCTCACATTTTGGCTAGTTCTAAATTGGTTCAAACGTAAATATGTGCTTACTTAAAACTGAGTAACATAAAAATTGTGTGCAAAGGACTCATTTCACAATCAAGTATATACCTAGAAAAACAAGAAACGAGTACCTTAGCTGCGTGCTTTATCACTAACTTTTTATCATAATCACTCACCTGATCTTTTGCTCACAGCTTTGGCTTAGTTCAAGCATTTAGCTTTGAGTATTTGAATAGGGTTCACACAATTGAAAATTAACTATACTAACTAAAACATGATACTAAAATAAATAACTATAACACACAAAATTAACATAAAACATAACTTAAGCAAATTGTACCAAAAGTACATAAAATTCAAAGTACAGAATTCAAATACGGAATTAAAAGTACGGAAGCAAAGTACAAATCAAAATACCGAAACAAATACAGAAATTCAGTTATACAAGCCATGGTAAATCAGACAATCCAAAAAAAAATTCTGACTGAAAGCATTAAAGATAATATTTCACTGAATGTGCGTGCTTTCAAGTTGTACTTCCTCTTCAGTCCTCCATCTCCTCATCACTTTCCGTCTCCTCATCCGAACCATCAGCTGCTACTACATCATCATCATCAGCAACTGCAGCTGCACTGCCCCCTCCATAAAAGAATGGCCTGTCCCCAGGGTAATTCACATAGGAACGGTACTGATCCGGAGTCATAACCTGCTGAGCAGAGTCTGATGGAGCACCCCACTGCTGCTGCATACGATAGAGCGACTCCTGGATACCCAGCTGACCTCTGTAGTGTGCCTCCATAGCATCCCAAGTGTAACTCTGATACCTAGGATCCCACTGTGGAAACTGAGTTTGCTGTGGCTGTGAAGGCTGCTGCTCCTGTGCTTGTGACGATTCAGGCTGATCTTGTGTTTGGTGAGGGGTTCTTCTGACTTGCCTCCCCTCATTGTGTCGGGCAATATATGCATCATCCACCGGATTTACTATCTGCTCGTGGATTTGTGGTGGGAGGACAATGCGTGCTGACTGGCACAGGCCCATAATCAGTCCAGGGAAGGCAAGTGGACACTTAGCAGTTGTTATGCCACTCATTGCAACTGTTTTAAGCTCCTTTGCAATGATTCTGGCAACGTCCACTTTCTTCCCAGCAAGGATACAGTAAATGAGGGGGGTGACATCCAATGTGGTTGAGGACATATGGCTTTTGGGACGGATATTGTGTAAGATTAGGTTTAGAATCACTTGAGCCGGCATTGTCATGTCCTGCTTCAATGCTCTAAAAGGCCTCCCAGCTGCATTCAGATCATAGTCCTTGCCCTCCTTGAAGATAGCTTTCTTAATTTCTTCGTGGTCCCAGTTGCCACGAGCTTGCTGAGTGTGGTACTCACACAAGTATTCAGATTCAACAGGAGTCAGAGGGTTTCCCAGGTAAGCATTGATGGCTGGGCGGTGAAACTTCACAACATGGCCACGGACAAAGGTTTGGAATTCAAATGGGTCCTCAGGGTCATCCGGTATTGCGTTCGCGTAGAACTCCCTCACAATATCGGCGTTGATATTAGTCGGAGGACTAACCAACGTCTCCCACTTCCGGCTCTCAAAAATCCCCAAAATTCCTGTGTATTTCCCTTGAGGATTGATGATGAATTGTTTCTCATGCAAAAACTTCCTCTTGAGCAGCTCCTGGTACCTTGCTGCGTGATGTGCGCTCCGGAAGCGACTCGCATCGAACGGAGCGGATGCTCGAGAAGATGCTTCTCCCGCTTTCCTTTTGCTTCCGGTTGCTTTGGTTTTAGGTGCCATGCTGCAAAACAATCAGGCAAAGCACACAGAACAAATATATAGATAGAGGTTAGTATAAAATCAAATTGAAAAACTCAGAGCAAAAATTATAAAATTTTAAAATTTTCTGGAGAAAATCGTTGAGCGAACATAACAATCGCTAAGCGAAAAATGTTCATCATTTCTGGGTTTTCCAGATGAACTTTCGCCTAGGCGATCGTATTTTCGCTAAGCGAAAATACGCAGAAATTGAAATTTTTTTTGAAAATCTCTCTGAACTACCTCTAATCCTAAACAACACACCTAGTCATTTCAGAAATGAAGTATACTAACAATAATGGCAAGCAAAACACCATAAACCCTTGTTTAATTCAAGTTTATACAGAAATGTGTTTATCCAAAAATTGATTCAAAATCGTGATTTTGCATGGCATTAATTTTGTTATTATGTTTCATTTCTAACTAAAACTAAATTCTAATCTAACCAGCATCTAACCATTCTAACACAGCATAAGAAACCTAACTATCAAATTCAAAAATATAACCCATAATTTGAAAATTTAAAATAAACGAAAATAGCAAGCAAACCTGATGATTAAATGCACAAAGAAATGGAAGAATGAAGTGCAGGTGCTTAAACCTGGCTTTGCTAGGCTTTGGGTTGATTTTTGTTTGAGGAATTTGAAAGGTTATGATGTGGTTTTGTGAGAAATGAAGAAAGAAAGGGTTAGAACCGGTTTTGGTGTTTAACTGGGTGGTTGGGGACGGTTGGGAGTCATTAATGAGGGCAAGAGGGTTGACTGGCTTTGGAAACAGGAACTGTCTGTCTTCGTATTTTCGCTGAGCGATAGTTTGATCGCTAAGCGAAATTACTTTGGTCAAAACTGGTCAAACTGACCTATAAATGTCGCTTAGCGAACGTCTTATTCGCTCAGCGATCCATGTGTTTACTCTGAAATTTGGTAAACAACCGCTAGTCTGAATTAATTGCTTGCGAGATCAACTAGTGAATCTCAGGAGCATAGTGCTTTATTTGAATTCTTTAAATTGTCTGAATGTCCATTACGCATAAACATTTATTGTAGTTTTTAGGAGAATTAAACATAAAATTCACTTGGATTGCAATAACAAGGAAAATAAGTTCTTATTGAACGAACACTTTGTTTCTATCGAAACAGAAATGAATAGAATTTAAACGAGAAACATTAAACTTTGCATGAAACTTAAAGTGCTTAAAAGATACATTTCATGAAAAAGTAAATTGCATTGAATTGTAAAATATGCTTTACAGAAAAGGATGGTTCACAGATTCATACTTGGATCCCATTTCACTCGTTTCTCTCGATAGCGTGGGTACTTTGAGTTTACAAGGATTTTTGTATAAAATGAATTGCGACCCTTTTTTCTGACTAAAAAACTACTATATATAGACTTTCGAAAATAAACTGTCCTAACGGTCGAACACTATACTACTGCCAAATGTCCTGCCACGTACACCCTGCATGCACTTAACTGCTCCTTAGAACGGTTGCATCTCTCGAAGTCGAACTGAGTTTTGTGAAGTGTCAGAATTGTGCTAAGTCCAGAACTTCGTTGCTTCGATTT